>JBBPBS010001169.1:35134-47054 GCA_037974835.1 Cicer judaicum | reverse complement strand
AATATGAAAAAAATTCAATATAATAATATCAACATAAATTAATGACATATATATTATATATATATATATATATATATTTATTTAGAATGTATTTGGTTGGAGGTAGATGAAAAAGAGAAGAGACTATATTTAAATATTTATATTTAGTTCCATTTTTAGGAGAGGAAATGAGAGAACCAAAATCACTTTTTTATTTTATTTTAGATTTAATTGTAGTTTTAATTCCCTTATTTTTAGTGTTTTACGAAATTGGTTACATGTTTTAAAAGTCAACAATTTTAATTATTCTTATAATTTTTTAATTAAAAAATAGCGACATAACATGTTTTAAATAATGTGTTATATGATACAATGATATAAAATGATTCACATTCATAAAATAAAAATAAAATACCGTAAAACTTAACTTTCAATTTCAATTTTTTTTCCCTATTTATAACTTAATGAATAAAATATGAATAATTAATGTACTTAAATAATTCTATATCTTGAAATTGTATATTATATTATTTAAAATACATTCGACAATCAATTTATAGTTTAAAAATATGATAGAAACATCCAAACTATTAACTTTTAAAATACACGACAAATTTCGCGAACTGTTAACTTTTATTTTATTCTCTATTTTGAAGAATTTTGAGAGAAAAAGATAATTCATATTACAAAATTACCATTAAAATCCATCACTTGAAACAATCAAACAAAAAAACTCTAATAACAATGACAAGTTAGTTGAGGTTTGTACTCAGAGTTGCTTTCTGATCTCTTCGCAAATGTGGAGAGAAGATATTTTTTGGGTATCAAACAGCTGATTTTGGATATCTCTCTCCTCCCTAACTCTCTCTTCTCTATTTCTACTATAACAAACACACGTACGCAATTACTGTTTTCTTGGTAGTTGTAAGAATCAAAATATTTTCACAGAACAACCATCAAAATGACGGAACCTTAGCCCCGAATCTAACCCCTAGTCCCCAAATCGATTTCACCTTTGCTGTCCCACTCTCTTTCCGGCGGCGCCGCAACTTCTCCGGCGTTTCTCTGTGCGCGATCACATCTCCGACGCAACCCTCTGTGCGCGACCACGTATCCGGCTCGACCCTTCTCCGGCGCGACTCCGTCTCCGGCGGTACCCTTCTAATGTTTCTTTCTGCTTCATTTTATATTTTAGCTGAAATATTTATAACCGGAAGCTCTTTGTTTCTTACTGTTATGATACTTCTCTCCTGTCCTATTTATAAGCAAAATGTTTGGATGAATACTTTTGCTTATAAATAGGAACAGAAGGAGCATATATGAATCGATTTGTTTATTAGTTTGAACTAGAGCCACGCAAGATGATTGCTCTTATACATACATTTATTATTGTGCTTTTACGTAAATTTTCATCATTTTTTAATAAGATCATGTTCATCTTGTCACCTGAATAACGGCGAGATTAACATGGATATGAAAGACCTTGTGAGCAAATATCCAGAGGACAAAGTGCGTCATGTTCATTTTGACACCTCAATTTTGGTTTGTTTGTTTTTCTGCAGTATTGTTTCCTGGTGTGGAGAACTGATTTTAAACAATTCAATGAAAAACTGGTTTAAACTAAATACTGGTTCAAACATATTAACTGATTTGTAGTTATAAGCCGGTTTTAAGCAGGTTTGGAACTGAATTAAAACCGATTCGAAATTAACCCGTTTTTATGAAAGTGGTTTTCAAGGACTGAATAAAAACATTAATGTGGTTCAATTCAGTTCTGTTTTTGGACCATGAACACCCCTAGTTAGAACTTAGGATTGATTGATTTAAACTATTCTTGATTTATGGTTTCTAAGAATATCTTGATTTCTAAGTGTATCTATGAATGTTTAATTCACCGGCACAAAACAATATCAAGGCGGGCCCTTAAAATTGCAGTTTTATTAGTTCACCTCTTATTTGTATAACTCTGTTTGCAATCTCCCATTCTGCAGTGTAGCACATATGAGCATCACTCGACAGCGAACAGTTGGTGGTGGAAGTCATCATGTATTGGACTATCTGAAGCGCATGCAAGCAGAGAATCCTGCTTTCTTTTATGCAGTCCAGGGTGACATTGATCACGTGGGTGGGAATATATTTTGGGCTGATGCAACTTCTAGGATGAACTACTCTTATTTTGGGGATGCTGTTGTATTGGACACAACCTATAAGATTAACCAGTATCGGGTACCATTTGCCTCTTTCACTGGCTTTAATCATCATGGGCAACCTGTTTTATTTGGTTGTGCATTGATTTTCAATGAATCTGAGTCCTCGTATATATGGCTGCTTAGAACTTGGCTTCATACCATGTCCGGACGCCACCCTGTCTCCATTACAACAGACTTCGATCCAATCATTCAAGTTGCCGTTGCCCAAGTTCTTCCTCCAACTCGCCATCGGTTCTCTAAATGGAGCATATTCAAAGAAAACCGAGGCAAATTGGCTCATTTATGCCAATCACATCCTACTTTCGAAACCGAATTCAGGAAATGTGTTCACGAGAGTGAGACTATTGATGAATTTGAGTCTTGTTGGCACTCACTATTGGAAAGATACTATGTCATGGATAATGAGTGGCTTCAGTCAATGTACAATGCGCGACAACATTGGGTCCCTGTCTACTTGCGGGACAGTTTTTTTGGAGAGATGTCTTTAAATGATGGAAATGAATGTTTAAACTTTTTCTTTGATGGATATGTGAACGCATCCACCACTTTACAGTTGTTGGTTAGACAATATGAGAATGCCGTATCAACTTGGCATGAAAGAGAACTAAAAGCAGATTATGAAACTACCAATAGTATCCCAGTTTTAAAAACACCATCTCCTATGGAAAAGCAAGCTGCGAGTCTTTACACAAGAAAGATATTTATGAAATTCCAAGAGGAGTTAGTAGAGACTCTTGCAAATCCTGCTACAAAAGTTGATGATTCAGGAACTTTAACCACTTATCGAGTTGCCAAATTCGGGGAAAACCAAACATCTCAAATTGTCACTTTTAATTCTTTTGAGATGAAAGCTAGTTGCAGCTGCCAGCTGTTTGAATATTCAGGAATCATTTGCAGGCATATATTAGCAGTTTTCAGAGCTAAAAATGTTCTTACACTTCCATCTCATTATGTGTTGAAACGCTGGACAAGGAATGCAAAAACTGGTGTGATGTTAGATGAACACTCATCTGAATTGCCTAGTAGTTCTCGTGAGTCTACAACAATACGTTACAACAATTTGCGTCAAGAAGCAACCAAATATGTGGAAGAAGGTGCAAAATCAATCCAAACATATCATGTTGCAATGAAAGCTTTGCAAGAAGCTGTGAAGAAGGTTTCTACCCTAAAAAATCAGAGTACTGGAACAGCAGAGGGGCCATCAATAGCCAATGGAGGCAGGAGTGAGTTGCTTACAGGAGATGAAGATGTACCAAGCTACCAATCTGTGGTTAGTTTCTTTGAACTTGTCATCTTTCTGTAGATTGTAAATGTAGCATTAGGTAAATTTCTCACTTGGGCAATCATATAAGAGTCTTTGCTTGATGAATTCTACACCGTGCTGCTTCCAAGGAACTATATTTTTACTGTCTATTATTGTTATGTGTCAAAGCAAAATTAAAATTGTAAGAATGGAGGGTAAGAAGAAACTAACAACATTGATAAGCAGGGCACTTGGAAATCATTCATCTTATTTTCTAAACAACATTGATATTCGATATAAATTTTTAGAAAAGGGAAAAGAGCATATGGCCCCCTAAAACTTTGGACCTTTTGCATAGTGGTGCCACTGCCACAAGCTTTAAACTCATTTCAATAAATCCTCAAACTCTACCTAATGTACCCACAGACGCTTCAATTCTGATAGCATCCTTTAACTCGTTATCTGAAGTGTGCTTAACATGTTACCAATTGATAAAATAGTATCCTTCCTTCACGTGATATCCTCACCATGTGTTTTCCATGTCTCCATATCTCATTCATTGTGGTGTAGGTCATCTAAGTCTCAATAAGTTGAAGCAATTGGTTATTCTCCTCTCAAATTGAAGTCCTTGGAGTTGGAGTGTGAGCCGTGTTAGCTTGATAACAATTTTTTTATGAAAAAACTTGATAATCATGTTAATGTGTCTTTTTCTAATAGTGTCAATAATAGAGTTTTCTCTTCTTTTGATGTTGTCTATTTTGATGTTTGGATTCATATTCATTTTTGCTGTATTTTAGGATTTTCAAGATGGACTTATATCACTTTAATGAAAAATCGTTTTGAATTATTTGAAGCCTTTCATGCTTTATGTTCATATTAATTTTTCATCTATTTTAGGATTTTCAAGATTTAATTGTGTCACTTTAATGGTAAATAATTTGAATTTTGCTTATTGGCAATGCAAAAGCATAGTTTTTTGCATCGTTCAGTTCCTTAATTTCACAACTTCTTAATGCCATTGTTGTTAATGAGCTGTCATGGCATGGCAGTTTTTTGTGTCAGTCTCTGTAAGCAATTTGTGAAGCCCCACCACTCATCATGAGTCCAATAACAGGTTTATATTGACAAATTTTGGCCATCTGCCTCAAACCGTCTTCTGCCACTGTTATTAGTTCAATTCTCCATACACACCGCAACAAAATTGTGTCAGTATCAAAACATTGCCATGTAGTTGACACAAACAACTTAAACCTTATATATCAATGCTCATGCACTTTTTAAAATTTTGGGGTGACACTGTTTGATATTTGATAAATCACATGTCCAGTTTCATTGTATTCAATTGGGAAAATTTTAACGATAATTGAAAATAAGCAAATGTTGAAGGTGTGTTTTTGCTGAAAGGTCAAAGTTTCTAATGGCTGAATGTACTTTTTTCTCAAAGCAAATGTATGCTATTTATGTGATTTCATCTGAGGAACTCGTATTCCATATGTTTTGGTTATTAGTGTAATAAACCTTTTATATTCTTTTAATTTTAAAGACTACAGTGGTCTTTTTTCCATCTCCTTTCAATATTGCAAGGTGCTGAAAATGCATTGTCATCCGTTAAATGTTTGTTGAGCATGTTGTCTTGAAGTTAAGTAAATTTTGAGATCATTCTTCCATAATGCTTGCCGAGGCACATGATTTTAATGTCCATCCCTGCAACAGGCGGAGAAGCAAAAGAAAATCCGAGAGCTGACTGCCGAGTTAGAGACCACAAATCAACGATGTGAAGTTTATAGGGCAAACTTGTTGGCGGTGCTAAGGGATATGGAAGAACAGAAGTTAAAGCTGTCAGTGAAGGTCCAAAATGCAAGACTTAGTTTGAAAGAGTGACCACATTAATTACTGATAGGTTTTAAGATTGTCACACCGAAATTCTACAGTGGATCACCTATCATGGTCCAGTGTGAATTAGAATTTAAAATCGTCTAAAACTCTAATGACAATCTATGATACTTTTAGGAAATATAATTTAGCGGGCTCTACTCGTCTTACAGCTAAGATAGTAACCTAATTGATGTTAGATTGAGACAATCTTTTTTTCTTATTTTCTTCGAATCGATGTCAATCGAGTCACCATTTCTGTTAGCTGTAAAAACGAGTAGAGTCATTTAAGTAGTTAATATCTCGTAACATATGTTTTACCATACACGCCGGTGAAGGATCAAACTCTAATTAAATGATATCCAATCATGTACCACTTGTGGTTATACCACATTGATATTTTGTTCTTTAAATTGATAATATAAAATAATATAACTACACGTTATGTATCATATCTATCCTTCCAAGAGTTAGCTTATAGTTTTTTTTTTCTTTCAAAAGAACTACATTTGCAATGGTCTTTCCCTATGCTACAAGTTTAACATTCACATAATGAGAAACTATAGTCTTCGTTATTTCGTTAGACAACTCATTAACAACAATAATACTGTACCTTGCTTCATGAGAATTATCTAAAGTTTTTGCATTTGTTCTGTTGTTGTCGTTTGATGGTTCTTACTAGGAATATATATTCTGTAATGAGATTGGGCTTTGGCCCAATCCTCACCCTAGTGCTAGAAACAGTTAGGATTTAGTTACAAAACTGATGTATTCTTCCAGTGCTACTCACCATGTAACATCTGATGCCTCAAATCTTACGGATGTTATTTCCCTACCTGGATCAGGTCCACATTGGCAACAGACAAATTTGTCTATTACCTCTCTTGGTTCCATGACTTTTTCTTCTCCCTTTCAACTTAGACTACTCTTAAACTTAACAACCTACTCCTGGTTCCCTCAACTACTTAAAATCTTGTTAGTGTTAACCAATTTGCCTGAGATAACTCAGTATTTTTTGAATTTCATCCTAATGAGTGTTTTATTAAATCTCAGGGTTCTTCTAAGGTTCTGTTGAGAGGAACTCTTGAGCGTGATGGACTCTACAAATTCGATAGCATGCCTCTTACCAAGGCTATTACTCATTCCCCTCAAGTCCTCACTGCCATGCATAATGTCTCTATGTCAAACTCTAGCTTACATTCTGATTTGAATTTCAGTAATATGCCATGTATTAATGATGCTGCTACTGCATCGCATTTTCAGCCATCTTATTCTTTGTATCACCTATGGCATTGTAGGTTAGGTCACCCTCATCACGAGGTTCTCGAGAATTTTCTTCATCTATGTAATGTGCACAGTGCACATTTCTAATAATAACTTGACAAATTTCTGTTCTGCCTGTTGTCTGAGTAAATCTCACAGATTACCCTCTACTGCATCCACTACAATTTACAATAATCCTCTTGAATTAATTTTCTGTGATTTGCGGGATCCTGCCACGGTTGAATCCTCACGTGGCTATTCTTATTTCCTAACTATTGTAGGTGCTTACACTTGTTATACTTGGATTTACCCACTCAAACTAAAGTCTCAAACTCTTACCACATTTTTTCAATTTAAATCTATGGTTGAACTTCAACTAAATCAAAAACTTAAATATGTTCAAACTGATGGTTGGGGGGTGAGTTTCGTCCCCTTACAATTTTTTTAACTAACCATGGCATCACACATAGACTCACTTGTCCCATACTCATCATCAAAATGGATCTGTTGAAAGGAAACACGAGCACATTGTTGAGACTGGCATCACATCTATGGCTCGGGCCAAATTACCCCTCCAGTTTTGGGACCATGCCTTTATCACTGCCACTTATCTCATAACCAGACTTCCCTCATCCACACTTAATAATTCCTCACCCTTCTTTTTACTTAGCCATCAGCTCCCTAATTACAAGTTTCTAAAAACTTTTGGTTGTGCTTGTTTTCCCTTTCTTAGACCCTACAATTCTCATAAATTTGTCTTTCACTCAAAAGAATGTGTGTTCCTTGGCTACTCTTCGAACCATAGAGGACATAAGTGTCTTGACCCCATTGGCAAAATCTTTATCTCTAAGGATGTGCTTTTTAATGAAATTCGTTTCCCTTATATTGAATTATTTCCTCCATCTAATACTTCATCACCCTTACATGTACCATCCTCATCTTACTCCTCTACTGACCCTGCCTTCACCCCTCAATTAACTGCTCAATTCAACAACCGTATTTCAACTTCAGCGCCTATTTCCCCCTCTACTCTCACTACACCTCCTCATTCCTCTCAACCTTATTCTCCACTACATACTAGTCCCATTCAACCCTCTTCCACACCCTCATCCCCACTGTTGTACCAATCTTCCCTGACCCACCCACTTCCACAATCTCCCATATCTTTATAGCTGACCCTGGTTCACCAGCACTCTCTGCTCCCACCAACTTAGCTGGCCTGCCTCGATTGCAACCCCTCAATTGCCATCCTATGCAAACTAGAGCAAAGCCTGGTATTGTGAAGCTTAAACTTCATCCATTTTACTACTTACTCTTACTCACTTGGATCCATCTACACCCAAGCAAGCCCTAGCTGATCCTAAATGGCCTGCTGCCATGAATGACGAGTGTGCTGCCCTGATGAAAAATAGCACTTGGGACCTTATTTCCCATCCACCAAATAAACAAGCTATTGGTTGTATGTGGGTCTTTTGAGTTAAAGAAAATCCAGATGGTACCATTAATAAGTACAAGGCACAATTAGTAGCAAAAGTGGTCCATCAATTGGGTGGTTTTGATTTCATGAAGAATTTCTCACTAGGGATGACAATGGGTAGGGTTTGGGTAGGGTACTATAGTACCCTCTTGGGTAGGGTACTATAATACCCATACTTGTGTCCGTACCTTCTTGGGTATCAACTTTAATACACGTACCCTTACCCTATGGGTATCTAAGTGTCTGTACCCTCTTGGGTATCAACTTTAATACTCGTACCTTTACCCTATGGGTATCTAAGTGTCCGTACCCATACCCATTACCCACACTTTAACTAAAATAGATCGATAAATAAATATTATTTTGTGATGAAATTTAAAAATTATTCAAATATCATAAATTCAATCATAAAGTATTATAAACAAAAATATTTTATAACTCAACATTTCAAATGAACACTCATTATAATACACATTCAAATATCCATATTAATATTTTATGAAGTTGCAACTCTTACGACAATATTATTTGAGATCAGTAAAAACAATTTATAAAAAGTTGCAAGTATAATTATAAAGACACGATTAATAAGATATAACTCTTAGTTATGAAGACACAATTATTTAACTATTCATCATAAACAAATTCTTAAAAAGTTTGGAAACGTTTATCTTTTGATTTAATTATAAATATTGTAATGATCCAATGATATTAATAGATATTAAAACATAAAGAAAAATAATTAATTAAACTAATTAATAATATAATAAATAAATAAATAATATATTTATATAAGTGCGGGTGCGGGGTGAGTACTATAGTACCCGTACCTGTACCCGTACCCGTACCCATACCCGCTTAATTTTGCGGGTAATTACCCGTGCCCGTGCCCATATCCATTATGCGGGTTTTTACCCTACCCATTGTGGGTTTTTTTTACGGGTACCCACTAGATCTGAGTCTAATTGTCATCCCTATTTCTCACCTGTGGTAAAACCTGCAACTGTGAGGACTATTCTTACTCTGGTTGTATCTAACAAATGGGTCCTTCAAATCTTCAATAGCTTGATATAAATAATGCCTTCCTTAATAGCCACCTAAATGAGGAAGTATACATGCAACAACCCCTTGGGTTTGAGATCTCCAATTCATCACTAGTTTGTAAGCTAAAAAAAGCTTTGTATGGCCTAAAATAAGCCTCACTAGCTTGGTTTGAAAGATTGAAATCTGCTCTCTTGGGTTTGGGCTTTTGTGCACGCAAATGTGACACTTCTTTATTCATGCTACATGGTTGCAATCATTGCACATTTATCCTGGTCTACTTTGACATTATTATCATCACTGGTAGCTCCAAATCTTTCATTAAACAGCTGATCACCAAGCTCAACTCATAATTCTCTTTAAAGGATTTAGGCCAATTTGATTACTTTCTTGGAATTGAGGTTCAACCCCTTAACAACGGCTCCCTGCTCTTGTCTCAATCCAAGTACAACAGAGACCTTTTAACAAGAACAAATATGGATAATGCCAAGAGCATGGCCTCACCTATGGCCTCTAGCACAATACTGTCCAACTATGGCTCCAATATTGTCCCTGATCCTACACTCTTCAGATATATAGTAGGTGCTTTGCAGTATGGTACCATTACTAGACCAAAAATATCATTTGCAGTCAACAAAGTCTGTTAGTTTCTCTCTCAACCATTAGAGGACCATTGGAAAACTGTCATTTTACCTGCTGATTTGAAGTCTCCCATCACCATAACTGGATTTTGGATGTTGTTTGGGCATCGGATCCAGATGAAAGAATAACAACTTCAAGGGCCTGCATTTATCTACAACGAAACTTAGTCTCTTGGTTGGCAAAGAAACAAAACTTAGTTGCAACTGCTGAAATTCTTTGGCTGCAGTCCCTCCTTCAAAAACTGAAAGTGCAACATCAAACTCCTCAAATCTATTGTGACAATCTTAGCAATATGCCCTTTTCACACAATCTAGTCCTTCATTCTTGCACCAAACACATCGAACTAGATATCTTCTTTGTAAGAGAAAAGGTTGCTAACAAAAGCTTGATGGTTTCTCACATTCCAGCTCAAGATCAATGGATTGACATACTAACCAAACCACTATCCATTGCACGATTTATTGAGCTCAGAAGCAAACTAAGGGTTTTTGACAATTCTCATGCAATCAACCACCCTAGATTTGAAGGGGGAATATTTGGAATATATAGCGGACCTCTATTCTGTAATGAGAGATTGGACTTTGGCCCAATCCTCACTCTATACTATGCTAGAAACAATTAGGATTCAGTTGCAAAGTTGATGCATTCTTCAGATCTACATATAGATTATTGTAATCATTCGATAAACAACAATGACATAATATAGAATTCAGTTACAAAATACTGTGTATTTTCTCTCTTCATTTTCCTTTACTCTCTCATTTTCTTGATTCTGAACTTCTATTAGTTATGTCAAACACTCTCCCATGTAAATTAGATAGAAAAAAAAAAAAAAGAAGATAAAACTGACTTGAAGGAGGGAATGGGAGAATAGTATTTATCAAATGAAAAACAACATAATCAGGGCAGTAGTGTCAAATATTTGAATTTTTCCTTCACTTGTTTCCCTCTTAAAAAAGATACCAGTCAGTTATGCTAAATGCTAGTATTTAAGAGCTGCACCATAAGCAT
The DNA here is from genome assembly GCA_037974835.1 of Cicer judaicum. Lineage (NCBI taxonomy): Eukaryota > Viridiplantae > Streptophyta > Magnoliopsida > Fabales > Fabaceae > Cicer > Cicer judaicum. Next base: position 36,316 of record JBBPBS010001169.1, on the reverse strand, counting down.
ATTCAATACATACATATATGAGCCATTTGATTTCCCAACTCATAAAGGACTGAATCAATAATTTGTAATTATTTTAATTCAAATATTAGCCCATCTATTTGATTTTGAGAAAAATAGTAGTGCACTGTATAAATCAATTATATACTCACAATAAATGGTCACTATTGATCTTATTATTTTATTTTATAATTATAATTATAATTATAATTATAATTTATTAAATATTATAAAATCAATGACTCATATTATCAATATAAAAGCATTTAAACAGACGGTGGAGTCTCTTTACTCTATTTGATTTTACAACTCACAGAAACAACCAATAAAACCCAAAAAATATTTAAGTCTTTTTTTTTTACTTGACATAAGACTTTCATTCTATCTATTTTCATTTATTTAATTTCAATTGTTAAATTTTAATTTTAATATTTAAATGTTTCTTCTAATAAAATGCACAAACTTGAAATTTGAAACTCTAAATTAAATGTTTCCATTTTGACATTGATAAAATTTTGCGAATCAATAATAAAAGTGAACAGCTAAAATTTGTATAAGTAATTCATGAAAAATATCTACTTGAGTCACGGCCACAACCACTTCTTAAAATTTTAGTGTTCTAGGTGAATCAAAGAAAATAGCGTGTTTGTAATTATTGAAATAATTTTGCTGTAAAACTAAAAAATATATCGTTCAATCGTAATTAAGATTTTTTTTAAAATTACTTTGATCATAAATCAATCATAATTCCATTTTAGAATTTCTTTTGTCTACAATTATGATATGTACGGTTAAATTTATTTTACATGAAATGCATGCATTAGGGAAAAACATTAAAAATGAATAACTCAATATCATATAACTTGATTTTAAGTCAATTGTTATACCTATTAAATGAATTTTAATTCTTCAATAAAATTTCATCATCAAAATCATATTTTAGAATTTTTAAGAAGTTCACAACACATTTGCAAGAATTCATTTATTTTAATTAAATAATGATCTAACATTTTAAAGATTTTTTTTCTTCGTTTTCTCTATTTTTTAAATATTGAAAATGTCATAATTCTGTTATACGAACATGCAAAATAAAATAAATAAAAAAAGTAACTGATTATATTCCCGAGATGCCATCTTCTATATATATATTTATTTATTTTTTTAATTTTTTTTGTATAAATTCAA
>JBBPBS010001169.1:18213-34760 GCA_037974835.1 Cicer judaicum | reverse complement strand
TATATATACTACATTGGTTGTCTAACCATAGTTTAAAATATTGACAAAATATTACTGTCAATTTTACTCAATCTATATAATTTTTATATTATTATTAATAAATAATTTTTTTAATTATTTTTATCAATTAATACATAAAATGATGAAAAAATATAGATACGTAGAAGGTGCATCTTTAATGTGCAGGCAACTATTACTTCTATTTTTTTTTCTTTTTCTTTCTATCCTAAAAATAAGATTTCTTGAAAATCCAATCAAATAAAAATTTTGAATTATAAAATTAAAAAAAAGGATATTTTAAATATTTTTTTAAAAAGAGAATATTATAGAAAAATAATACACATTTTAATGTTAAACAAATGTTATTTAAAATCATATGTATATATAATTTTTAATATCTATACACTAAAATTACTTAATTAAAAAAAAAATTAATACCTAAGACCAAAAATATTTAATATCACCTTGGGCATTCGGACATCTCTACCGCAAGACTTGAGTTAACATATAGTTAAACGAGGTAGATGAGATTTTGGAGGTTAAACAAGTCAATGACAATTTTTCCCCAATCATATCTCTGAGATTCTACTTTTCACCATTCACGCAGACACGCAATCTCTCTCTCGATCTCTCTCCCGACCGTCTCAATCTATCTCTCCCGATCTCTCTCCTCACTATCTCTTCCGCGACCATATCTCTTGCCACCGTCTCTCGCGATCGTCTCTCGCGATCGTCTCTCTCGATCGTCTCTCTCGGTCACTATATTGGTTCGCGATTTCTACTACTTCTTCCATTTATGCCTTTTGTTTTTGCTTCTTGTTGCGATCTCTACTATTTATTCATCGCGTTATTGTTATATACTATGGATCTACATCAAAGCCCTATATTTTTTGGATTACTGAAAATTGAAATCCCCACTGCTGTTTATTTTAGGGGTTTTACGTTTTGTTGCCGACCACGTTCAATGTGAGATTACTGGCAAATTTTATTTTATTTATTGAAAATATTTGTTGTGAAATTTTTCCTCTTAGGAAGGATTTATCGAAATTCTGCGAACACGTGATTTTTATCTTACCCCTCATTTTCCATTACTCTATACTAGGTTAACTAACCCATGTTGTAGATTTTTCGTTCGTTTGATTGTTTATATCTCATGCATCCTATATATTAGACTTCATTAATTAATTTTGAATACAAAAAAGAAATAAATTTGTTAATGTATGGATTATGGTTTTTGTGATTAGCTTTGCTTCATTCAAGTTCGAGGAAAGCAAGCAATATGTTGGGTGTTATAAGGCACAAGGTACCCATCATATATATTTTATTCAACTCTGTTTCTGTGCTTTTTATTTCACAATATTATTACTATTAACACTTTTTTTGTTCAGACTATTCGCCCCACCTTCTCTGCATTCCGACATTTCTCTTCTTCTACTAAACAGGTTTTGCTTTCTTATCAGACCCACCTTTTTCCATTCTTTTAGTTTATGACTATGTTAGGTTTTGCGGTGATAAAAATTGATTTTGGTTAAAAGTGGGATGAGTGTAAAGTGGTTTTTTTATACAGTGATGTTAAAGTGATTTCAACAATAAATTGGAGGCTGAAAATCATTTTAGAGGCAAAGCTCCAAAGTCCAAACTCTAACTTCAAATTAAAATCAATTCAGGATGCTAAATCAATGTGACTCAAGCATATCTAAACATGTCAAAATCAATCTTATACATTTGGAATAAATTTTAATTCATCCAAAAGCAAAACCAAACATACACAGAAATGTCTAATTCATGTTTTTCCATTTTGAAATGAAAATATGTTAGCAGATGACAGTGAGAGATGCTCTGAACTCCGCACTTGATGAGGAAATGTCAGCTGATCCTAAAGTCTTCTTGATGGGTGAAGAGGTAGGTTATCCAACTTCCCTGTATAATATAATTTTATTGTTACTATATATATTTGAATATGAATTGTTGATTGCATCCTTATGTCCATTTGGTTTTATTTGATTACAGGTTGGGGAATATCAAGGTGCATATAAGGTTAGTTATGTGTTTCTCGTTGCTCTAGTTATTTCTGGGCTGACTGTGGATTTATTTAATTATATCTATTACCCTGAACGTTCTTTGTTCTTGTATTTTAGATATCCAAGGGACTCCTAGAGAAGTATGGCCCTGAGAGGGTTCTCGACACTCCCATCACTGAGGTTATTTTCCTTACATACACTTCCTCACTTATTTAATACTTTTTGCAACCCCTGATTTGTGGGGTTTTAATCATGCCTAGTGTTGTCAAGCAACAACAATAGTGGCGCCATAGCGTTATAGCATAGCGGAATTTGAACAAATTGCTATTACTCTGCGATGTGATATATAGTACAAATTGTCGTCAAATAGATGCTACCACAACGCTAAAGCACTATAACATAGCGTAATTTGCACAAACCGCTATTTTCTTAAATCTGCAATTGACAACATTGATCATGCCCTTCTGCCCTCCTTTTGATGTTTATATTTTATTGATATTAATCCTGTCATTGCATTGAGTTTTATTTTTCAGTGCTTGTGAATTTGAGAGAAGTTTAATTGTTTTTACGGCTCTCGCCTTCCAAGCCATTAGTGCAACCATCTAAAAAAATAAACAAATTTTTGTGTTGTGATGGCATGAGTTGTCATGTTCTGCTGTCGTCTTCATGTTTAGCTTATTCTAACTTACTTTGTAAAGAAATGCTGATTGAAGACCTTTCTTGCTTCTTAACTCTTAACAACAGCTTAAAATTGATAATTTAGTATCCCACTTGTATTACATTTTCAGTACCTTGTATGTTGTATATCCACCTTAAAAATTACACCAATGGATGGACTTTGCACAAAAAATTTGACTGATAATTACTGGGAAAAAACAGGGGTTATACATGGCCTCAGCTGTTTGAATGGTGTAGTTTGTTCATTATATATAATATTCGTTAAATATAATGCAGGCTGGGTTTACTGGGATTGGAGTTGGTGCTGCCTATTATGGTCTAAAGCCTGTTGTGGAGTTTATGACATTTAACTTTTCCATGCAGGTTAGCTTTTATCTCGATAGCATCCTTTCTTAATTTTAGAGTGTTAATTTTACTTCTTTGGCACCACATAATTTCTATGTGTTTTGTTTTGTATTTTGAACTCTCAATCCATGCTCTTATGTGTGATATGAATTCGAAGGTTATTGAGTTTCCAAATGATGATTCATTTCCCAAGCACTTATACTGATTTATTTGTCAGTTTGCATTGAAGATCATGTTATCAATTGTAAAGTGTTCCACCCCGTAAATGTTATATTGAGATGATCACTATATTAAAGATTATTATGTATATAAGATATTTAATTCATATAAGATGCTATAAAGGCTCACATATTGAATAGTTACCCAAAATTAAAAACATATTCTACTTAAATAATCAAAAGTCATGTTAGTATAGGATAAATTCAGGCATAAGTAGTGTTGTTGAATGGCGGCCATGGTCTAATTAGAAGGTTAGGCATGGCAAAAATCCCAACAAAATGGGGACACAATGGAATTCACAAAATCACTAGTAGCGGTTGCAATTTAATTCATTTTGTTGATATGATGGCTTGCTTGTTCAAAATCCGTAGTATTTTTGTATGCATTGTGGGTAAGACACCCAACCCATAAAAACCTTTGATTGACTGTCCAGCTATTTATACAAAACTGGATTCGTGGCTGGAGGAAACCTGTTGGCGAACTGGTTCGGTTTATTGTTTACACTACGGTGCCTTGAGTTGACTTCACAAATCAAGGAAACATGTGGGTATTTAACTAGTTTGAATAATCACTCATGTTTGTTAGTTGTCAGGCCTTTTCTCCGGGATTTGGTTCCATGTTAATTTAGATTGTTTTGAATTTTGATATTAGTCTTAGATATTAATTGTGCTCTGATGAAATCACTTATTTCTGCATATGCAATTTTCCCTCTACATACACATTAATATTTACACACCTAAAAGTGATTTTTATCAACTCTAATGAAAATAGTTCTTTATGTTAAAAATCACTTTCCATAAAATATAAATTGATTCACTTGAAAACCTTTTTGAGTATAATCAATTTTGAAAAGTTGAGTTCATTCAAAATCAATTTTCCAAACACTAATGTAATTACACCCTTCATCATCTTGACTTACTAGCTTTTCCCTATCTGTTTTATCCCACTTTATCATCAAGTCATCGTCATCTTGATTTGTTTCAGGCAATAGATCACATAATTAATTCTGCTGCAAAATCAAACTACATGTCTGCTGGGCAAATATCTGTACCCATAGTCTTTAGAGGACCCAATGGTGCTGCTGCTGGGGTTGGTGCTCAGCACTCTCATGTATGTTTCTCCTGGATTATTCCTTCTCTTCTATGTGAAACTTTTGCTAACTTTTTGTCTGCACTCCCCGTTGCTTTATTCTGGTAATGACTTACTGAGCCCTACAACTTTGGTTTTATGCAGTGTTATGCATCTTGGTATGGCTCGTGCCCTGGATTGAAAGTTTTGGCACCATATTCATCTGAAGATGCTCGTGGTTTGCTTAAAGCTGCTATTAGGGACCCTGATCCTGTCATTTTCCTTGAAAATGAGTTGTTGTAAGTTGTGCTGCTTAATTTGTATTTGAAAAGGAGTAGTTGAAGATTTCCAACATCATTTCTAGTTTCAAACGATATATAATTTGATTAGTTATGTCCTCTAGATATGGTGAGTCATTCCCTGTTTCGGCTGAAGTTCTTGATTCTAGTTTTTGCCTTCCCATTGGAAAAGCAAAGGTACTTAATTATCCGTAATATATGAAATACATCTTTCTTGTAACTTATTGTTAGCGTCATGTCATACATCATGAAATTTAGCATTCTTATTAAATTAATGATTTTCCCTTAATAGATTGAGAGAGAAGGAAAAGATGTGACTATTACAGCCTTCTCAAAAATGGTTGGCTATGCTCTCAAGGTTTGTTTACCCTAAGATCCTTTTGTATTCTAGGTATTTATTGTTTGCTCAAAAATTTCATTGTCATTTGCCCAGAAGAATTTGAAATTGATAGTTTGATACTTGAGGTGCTAGTTCAACGGTAAAAGTCTAGTCTTGTAACCTCAAGCTACCAAGTTCAAATCCCTTGGGGACAATTGTAAAATGGTCATTAGTGTGACTTTGATTATTAAAAATTTCCCCCTTCTGCAACTTAAAAAAAAAAGACTTGTCTTGAATTTAGGTGTTAAATAGTTAGGAACAGAAGAAAAGAGGACAATAAGTATTTTGGATTGTTTTTTTGTTATGTATTATATATTTTTGAAGCAAAATCAGAATCTCTACTCTCTTCTCCCAAACAAGCAAACATTTCTAAATAATTATTTTTACTTTGTTTAGGCTGCTGAGATACTAGCAAAGGAAGGAATCAGTGCTGAGGTATGCTCTGCAATAGTTTGTAGTGAACCTCTGCCCTTTATGCAACATATTTTTGGTTATCACTAAAGATGAGTTATGGTCCTATTCACATAGGTTATTAATTTACGGTCAATCCGACCGCTTGATCGATCCACCATCAATGCCTCTGTCAGGAAAACCAACAGATTGGTGACAGTTGAAGAAGGGTTTCCCCAGCATGGTGTTGGCGCTGAAATCTGGTTTATCTCTTTACATTAGTTTCTATATCTATCTTTCTGGTTAGTTCTTGGAAATTGTATAAGTTCATACTTCTATTGCGCAGCACATCTGTCATTGAAGAGAGTTTTGGTTATCTTGATGCACCGGTTGAGAGAATTGCTGGGGCTGATGTTCCCATGCCTTATGCAGCAAATTTGGAGAGGTTAGCTGTCCCACAGGTAATGTTTCTTAAATATTACTTGTAAGGTTTCAATACGTGTATGGATCATTTGAATCTATTTGCTTGCTGGTATATGTGGATGAACAGATTGAAGATATCGTTCGTGCTGCGAAGAGAGCATGCCATAGATCTGTACCGATGGCTGCAACTGCTTAATTATCAATCTAGTTCTGAGATTTTTCATGGGTAATTCTTGATGGCTACCAAAAATAATTTTCCCCAAATTTCCACCACAACGGCATAAAGAAAGAGGTCTTACATATGGAGGATTCTTTTAGGCTCTGGTTTAAAAGATGCTAATGTAAGCATATAGTATTGTCCACATTTTCAGGAGGAACCAATGGTATTCATTTTTTTAAAAATCTTTCCCGGCATATCTGGGAGGAAGTTCATGTTTATTTAATAATAACAGTGATACAAAGCTGGAAGTTTTGCATGCTTTTCCTATCTATCTCTAGTGATCAACTTTTTAGTTACATTATTTTCTAGTTCATTTTCTTTCTAGTGGAGTGCATACTCACTTGCTGTTTTAGATCACCAATTTTTTTTATTTTTGTACTGGTTTCCCCGATAGCTATAGGACATGATTAATATGGTTGGTATTTTGTTGAGGGTGAGATTCAAACCTCATAATCTTGATCACTTTACAACTTCAAATTTACTCACTCTAACAACTTCAAATTTACTCACTCTAACCATCACTTTAACTATTAAATCAATCTTATATTTCATTTCTTTGCATCGATATTAATTAGTATAATAAATATTGCTAGTATTTGTTGATGGAGGATGCGATTCAAATATCTTATTGATTGTGATGCTTACCTACCATTCAAAGGATTTAGTAGTATAAAAAAAATATATAGCTAGCTTTTTAAATTAATTTCAGTTTCAATTGTGTATTATATATTAATTAATACATGTCTTATAATAATTAATTTATTTGATATAGATTAAAAAGAAATAATTTTACTAAATGTAAAGTAAAAAATATTAAATTGATTATATTAGTATATGCAGGATTCTACTCTTTGCAGCCACTACCTTTGTTTCAACCTACCTTCTTTCCGATTGCTATAGATTTCCTCATCCTTTACATGGAAACATTACGAGATCATCCTACATGGATGCTGTGAAGTTGTACCTAGGTTAGCCAAAAACATTATCAGAGGTCATGGTTAATATATTTATAATTTGTACAATTAAGATAAATTAATATAATCGTATTTTATATAATTCAGTTGAAAGATTTATCTCACTTGTGTATCATAAAACAGATTATAATTTTTCAAAATATATACATTTTAAAATGAAATCTATAATCTTATAGTGTGAAACAAGCATATGTTGCATCAGTTATCAAATGTACATGTGATACTGCTATCATATATATTTTTGGACTCAACTACTTATCACATTACCAACTTCATATCTTATAATCTCTGCAAATATCAATAGCTGAGATATAATTAATATTTTTCATTTAAATGATTATTTTTGAATATTAATGATGTGAAGGCTAATTTGTTACAATTATTCAATTTTAGGAAATTTGGGATTTGCTAGTTTATATTTTAACTTTATATGTGCTTTAACTACTCATACAATAAAATATCATTTTTTTAGTTTAATATTTATTCTTACAATGTTGATTTTTGTCTAAATTGAAACGTAAGGTAGTATTTTTACTATTTTATAATTATCAATCAATACAAATATAATAAATGAAAAAAAAATAAAAATGCTTGAACACTATGCATATGCAGTTTGTTCTGCTTTCGTCTCAAGTGTAACAATTTATCTGAAATATTAATTGTGTTTGTAATTTTTCTTTTTCGATGAAAATTGAGTTTGTACTAGGAATATTTGATTAAGAATATATCGTTATTATGAAAATAATTAGGAGCGATAAGGAAAGGTGTGTGAAGTATTGGTGCACGTAGCTTATTCAATGTGCCTAGATATGAGAATAGGCTAGGCCGTCCGTAGGGGCCTATGGCCTGACCTACTTATAGCCTGATCTGACCTGACCTATTTAATAAAAAGGTTAGGTTCAGGCTGTTTTTAAAGCCTATTTATTTAAATAGGTCAGACCCAGGCTTATAAAAAAGTCTGTTAGGCCTAGCAGGCCGACCTATATATATTTATTATTTATTAATATTATTTTTTATTATTATATTAATAATATTATTTTCTATTTTAAATTCTATCAATTAAGCAATCACTTACTAATCATTCTATATTCAGTAGTCGTTCCATATTCGATAACAGTTCTATATTTGGCAGTCGTTTTATATTCGGTAACTGTTCAATTAGTTAATCACTTAGTAATTGTTCCTTATTTGTTTAAGAAGTAATAATGAATTCGTTTAAAAAGGCTTTTAAAAAGACTTCCAGGCCAAGCCAAACTATTAAAAAGGCCAGGCTTAGGCCGAAAAAAAAGCCTATAATAGGCCGTAGGCCGAAAAAATAAATCGTAGGCCAAGCTCAGGTCTTTCAAAGCCTGGTCTGGCCTGGCCTATTCCCACTTATGTGCCTGTGTCACTAATCACTACATTCGTTACCAGAATCAGTAAAATCTTTCTATTTTTTGGGGCTAAAAAGTGCTTAATATTTATAATTTACAGAATAAAAAATAAATAAAAACAACTTGAAGAAATAAGGAATACATCGTAGCAAAGAATTGGAGAAAAAAATGTGGAAATGAATAATATGTATTATTGCATTTCTCTTGACTACATATCACTTATATATTCCTATAATATACTAGTTTAGGAGTAACTCCATTTATAGTAGCACTTATCTTCTAAAGATGTGTGAAGTCTATCATTAATTTTGTTATTCACATCAACACTTTCCTTGGCCCTATCCATAGCCTCATAGATGTAAGTAATTATATATTTTTTCTCAATATCTAACAAGCCTTAGTACTTGCAAAAAATGTCCTATGTATTGAGACAAAATTCCTTTCAAATGTTTTGATGATAATAAAATTATTTCAAAAATTATGATTATACATGTTCTCTAATTAGTGCTCATGAATGTATCAAAATTCGAAAATAAGTTTCTCACTTTCGTGATAAAAAAAAAGTTTTTACAAATCCTTTATATCTTTTTCGTAAGAGGATAAATTATTAGAGGATGAAAGTATAACCTCTATGACAAAGGATTAAACAACACAGAAGAAATAATGACAAATAACAACTAATATTGATTAAGAGGATGAATATATGTCCTCTATGTCAGAGGATAAACAAAATAGAAGAGATGATCAACATTTGTCTTCTATTCACCCTTATACATGGGGAAATGAGTAAAAGTATCAAAGTACAAAAAATGTTGTACTTGACAAAAAAACAAGACTATATAGTTGTTGGAAAAGAAAAAAGTCAAAAGCATAAGTATCTATGGAAGCTCAATCCTCTTATCCGAGAACGAACTGAAAACTTTTGCCTTACAAGGACATATAGATGACATTTGTGCAGTTCAAGATACAGAGCATGGACAATTAACCAAGTATCCAATGAATACATTGTATTTCTCTTTGATATTTGAGCCTAGATGATTCTAAATTTGGTAAATTGGGATGATGTTCTTGTGTCTTGACGCCCTTGAAGCAAAAATACAATATCTAAGTCAAGATGATGTTGAATTCAAAAAATTGGGATGATATAACTGTCCCTCAATGACGTTGGTTACAAAAATTGAATTTGAGTCTAATTGATGCTAAATTTGATAAATTTAGATTATGGTTTCTTCCATAGCTTCGATGAACTTGGATGCAAAATTTATAAGTGATGATATGAGTATGAATTCAATAAATTGGGATGATGATATTGTGTGCTTATATGGTTTAAATTTGATAAATTGTGATGATGAAGGAAATTGTCTCAATATTGTTTGATGCAAAAAATTTCAAATGGTCCTCCTACGTTCAATAAACTAGGATGATGGTTTTCTGGTTATACGACATTGGATGCGGATTTGACTTTTGAGTCTTATTAACATGAAATTCTATAAATTTAGATGACGATACTGCGTCTCGATAATTTGTTAAATTGGAATGATGATGTCTCAATGACCATGGATGCCAAATATGATATTTGACCTACATGATCTTATATTCAATGAATTGTGCCTCAGTGATCTTAGATGTGAAATTTGATGTTGATGAACCTAAATTCGTTAAATTATGATGATAATGTTGAACCTTTAGAGTTTGGTACGAATTATATTTGAGCCTAAATGATTCTAAGTTCAATAAATTGGACTGATAGTGTTGTGCCTTGTGACCTTGAATACAATATTTGTTCTTAGATGTTTCTAAATTTGATTTGATAGTTGGAATGATTGTACTGTGTCTTTACTAGGATAAATATTTTGATATTTAAGTTTGCTTAAACGAAATAAAATTCAATAAATTTGTTATGATAGTGGATCGATATTGATTACAAAATTTTCTATTTGGGCCAAGGTGATCCTAATTTCAATAACTAGGGATGATGATATTGCGCCTCAACGATTTTGGAGTGAAATATTAAATTTGAGTATTATAATCGTAAAGTCAATAAATGAAAATGTTTGTATTGCGCCTTGACAACATTGGGTGAGAAATTTTGAATTTCAGTTTAGATGATCCTAAATGATTGATAAATTAGGATGACGATATTGTGCCTCAATGATCTTAGATACGATATTTGATTCTAGACAATCTTAAGTTCGGAAAATTAGGCTCATGATATTGTTCCTTGATGATCTTAGATGCAAGATTTGTTATTTGAGCCTATATGATTCTAAATTTGGTCAATTGAGATGATATTATTGTGTCTAGATGCCATTGGATGCAAAAATAAGATATTTAAGCCTAAATAATATTGAATTTGAAAAATTGGAATGATATTATTGTCTCTTAATGATATTGGATACAAAATTTGATATTTGAGTCTAAATGATCATAATTTCTCCCACGTATGAACTATGATGCAAAATTCGCCATTTGAACTTTAGATTATTTATTTTCGTTATGAAATACAACTACCAAAATGAAGATAATTATAACCTATAATAAAATAGAGTTATCTAATACATATGTAATTATTACTTTACTTGACAATTCTATTTTATTATAGGTTATTATTATTTTCATTAAGAAGTACAACTACAAAACAAAAATAATAATAATCTATAATAAAATAGAGTTGTCAAATAAATATATAATTATAACTTTATTTGACAACTTTATATTATTATAGATTATTTTTGTTATGAAGTACAACTACAAAATGAAAATAATAATAATCTATAATAAAATATAGTTGTCAAATAAAGATATAATTATTACTTTGATAACTCTATTTTATTTGAGTTTAGGGTTTAAAAAATCATGTTAAGGGTTTAAGAAATCACGTTTAGAGATTACGGTTTAGGGTTTAGTGTTCAAGGTTTAGGGTTTAAGATTTATGGTTTAGGGTTCAAGATTTAGGGTTTAGTGTTTAGGACTCTAGGTTTAGGGTTTAAAAAATCAACTTTAACATTTCGGGCGGCCTAAACCCTCACAAAAGGAGGACTTTGTGGCAACCTTTGTCCTCACAAATGGCAACGAAAATTTCAAATTTTGTGGCTGTTTTGGCTGCCACAAAGGTTTGTGACCACCTTTTTTGTGGCTGCCTAAGGCCACCACAAATCTCTCATTTGTGGCTGCTTCCTCTCCTTTGTGAGGGCTTTTGGCTCTAAAAAATTCAATGAATTCTTGTTGTGTTAGGGTTTAGGTTTAGGTTTATGATTTAGGGTTAAGGGTTTAGGTTAATCTTTGTTGGGAAGTATAACTACCAAATGAAGATAATAATAAAACAATGTTGTAAAATAAAGATGTAGTTATTATTTTATTTGAAAATGATATTTTATTTTATGTGATTATTATCTTTGTAATGAAAAACAACTACAAAACGAAAATATAAATAACATATAATAAAATAGAGTTGTCAAATAAAAATGTAATTATTATTTTATTGAAAACTATATTTTGTTATATGTTATTAATATATTCGTTATGAAGTAAAACTATAAAAAGGAGATATTAATAACATATAATAAATAGAGTTTTTAAATAAAAATATAATTATTATTTTGTTTGAAAACTATATTTTATTATATGTTATTATTATCTTCGTTATGAGGTAAAACTATAAAACGAAGATAATAATAACATATAATAAAATAAATTGTATGGTCAATCATCTCCTCATTGGATAATACCAGTTATGTTTCAGCTAGGATACTAGTTTCATTGCAATCTAACATTTTGAATCTTTTCAATACATCATGTGCATACTTCTTTTGATGCATAAAAATTTAATTTTTTACCAGTTTCAAACTCAATGCAAAGGAAATATGACAACGTGCCTAGATCAATAATTTCAAACTTCTTCTCCATATTGACCAAACTTCTAAATTTGTGCTCCAACCCTGCTAATCACTAGAAAATCATGCACATAAAGTCATATCAATAATGCAGGTGTTGTTGATGCCTTTTTCACATAACTCCATGTTCATTCACACACTTTTCAAACTATTGTTCTATGAGGGATTTGTCAATCCTGCTGCTCCGGCCCTAGGGGCTTGCTTCAGGCCATATTGTGCTTTCTTCAACTTATATATATTGTGTTCTTTGCCTCTTATTTCATATCCTGGTGGCTGCTTCTCATACATTTATTCCTCTAATGATCCATTAAGGAATGCTGATTGACCATTGAGACTACCATCCTCAATGTTTCAATTTTAGCTACTGGAGCAAACACCTCATCATTGTCCAATCCATGTTCCTGCAAGAATCACTTTGCTACAAGTCTGGCTTTGTACCAGACAATTTCTCCATCAGACTTCAATTTTAGTTTATGCACCCACTTCACATGAATTGATCTTTTATTTACTTGGTCATTAGCTCCCAAGTCTAGTTCTTATCTATTGCTTTGAGCTCTTCCTCCATTGTTAATCTCCATCTAGGATCACTCAAGGCTCTCTTGAAGCTTATCAATTGAGAGTAAGAAAAATGTGTGCAACAACCTCAACATCTCAAGTGTAGACTTATAGACCCAAGTTAACAAGAAGACATTTTTAACTACTTCTAACTATATTCTAACATTCCTAACTAAATACAAACCACTTTAGTTACATTTAACATATATTATATATTTTTTAATTGATGTTAAGTATAATCATGTGTTTTTAAAATGTGGTTCAACTAAGTTGTCCCACTTCTTTTATGGTATAAAAATTGTTTTTATAATAAGAAATTGTATCATTAGATAATCGATTCATTTATAATCTATATTTAACTATATTATTATTCAATACAATAAGATATTTTTGTTTACTCAATAGAATAAGCATTGCTCGGAGATTTTTTTCTATTTTTATAAATATTCAAGATTAGATTTTTCAATACCATAAAAAATACAAATCACATCAATTTATGCAATAGATTTTGAGTGTACTTTACTAATCCTTAGAAGAACTGATTTTTTACTATATAAATTATTTTATTTTAATTGTTTATTCACGGCAGTAAAAAACGAGTTGACATTCCTCAGTTAGGGTGTGGTTTTGGACGTGCATATCATGCTATTCTATAAAACTACGGATTGCATTTTGCATAACAATTTTGGTTTTCAATACAGCAGGAAATTTTTCTATTGATTGCTGTTTACAGCATTTTCTTTCCTTAAAACTCGCAATTGTTCCTTCAACTCTTTGCTCTTTTCAAAGTTGGCCTTTCTCTTCACAGCTTTCTGTTGGAACACGTAGATGATTTATACATAGGAAAATCAGATCAAAGCAAAAGACCTTTAAAATATATAAGGAAAGGAAAATAAAAGAAAATCTGAAAATCTCACTTCTGCTCTGAAGCAGCGATCTAATTTTATTTTCAAATCTGTACATTCGCCAAAGAATTTTGCAATAGGATGTTCCACATGACACTTTTGAAACTGTTCAATAATCTGCATCAAAGCGCAATCTGAATTAAACTAGGCTATGAAATATTATATACTTGTTCACATTTGCAGGACCATACAACATAACTTTCAGTACCAAAGGAAAAAGATAAATTATCTAAACTTCTAAATTGATTAAATTCACAAATTGATTAATCCACTATGGATTTCCAAGGTAAGAGAACGAATGTTAATTGACAGGGTAACAACGAACACCTTTGGTTAGTGGATTAAGTCCCATTTCATTGTTGCAATTTAAGGCTCCAATAGAGCCAAAGTGTCTTTTGTTTATGACCAAATATACAACGACTAATAGCCTTTATTGGCATAGAAATATATCTTATTGTAGCACCGATACTTCGGATTGAAGGTGTGCTTGATATTCAGCACATGCCAGATACACGTGTTGGGGTTCAACACAGAAATGAGACTCATAATATGTTGTTACATTCAATTACTTCTATATACTTAAATTATTATAGGTGTCTACATGTCAATATTAGTGCATCAGTGCTTCATAGTTCATAGGTCATAAGAAACAAGCACTTTAGTAGTAAAGCATACAATATTAAGAATAACAATAAGAACACTGATAGTTCTACTAGCAAATAATTAAACATTTTTTTTTTGAAAGAAGGTGATGAAACAAACTCACTTCAGCGCACATAGGGTGTTTGTGCAATGTTAGAGGAGGATGCATCTTCTCACAACCAAATCAATCAGCAAAACCTTCTCCTACAATTCAACTACCACACTATTTAGTTTCCTTCATAGCACAACAAACTGCTAGAAACAACTAAATTGTAATTGACCTAGAGGGAAATTAATTCAGAAGAGCAAAACTTTGAAATGTACGATAGCCAAATATTAGAATAGAGGAAGAAAAGAAAAGCGAATCGAGCAGTGAAATCCAATGAAAAAAGGAAAATAAAACGCATAATTTGAAATCTAATATGGAATATAATATGAACTCACGAGATGCAAAATTGCGACGGAAGGGTCAAATCAGAGTTTCAGAGGGCGGTGCTGCCAGTGAGAAGAAGAACAAAACTTTGTTAGCTTGAGTTCAAAACACATAAGCTATGATATCTAATTGGTTTCGATTTGGATATGTTTGTCATCGAAATATATTTAGGCGAAAAGCAGAAAACAGGATAAAGAAAATGAATGCGGCGTGAATTGAAAAGGATGAGGTGTATATGAAAATAAAGCCTACTCGCGGTAAGACACCAGCAAGGTTTCCAGCTAATCCAGCATACAAACCCTTGAAAGCAATTTCTACTCCACCACGAGCAACTTGATATTGAATGGTATAAGATATAAAAAAAAATCAAAAGATATGCATTTAAAAATAAGAAATGGGAGAATCAAGCCAAAACTTCACAATAAATTCCATTAAAAGATCTACAACTACGACATACAATGAAAGGAAAATGGAAAATTTATCTATTAAGAATTGACTAAAAAGTTTGGGGTACTTGATATAAAAATATAATATATAAATTAAATATATAAATAATATTATATAGTAAAAAATTAAGTTGTAATAAACACAAAGTAAAATATCAAATAATTTAACTACATGACATAAGAATACCTTAAAGTAATGGACATAAAATGCAACAAAACTCAAACACCTAATATGCAACAAAAAAACTCAAACACTTTATATAGGCATAAAATCAAACACGTTATGTGCGACACAAAAACTCTAAACAAAAATCAGCAGTAACATCTAATTGAAACTCCAAATTAAAATTCCAAACTCTAAACTCAAAACTAACAAAATAAGCTTTAAATTTCATGCTAACTGAACAACATAAGCAAAAAGTAGAATTCCACAAAAATATCGGGTACTGCCATATAAGTTAAATTCTTAGGATAGGTAAAACTCAACAAAATGGAGAACTCAAAACTAACACAGGAGCGACGAACTAAGAAAAATTGAAATAAAATCGAACTAACTAACAGAGGAGCGACGATTCGAACTAACAGAATTCCAAATAAAACTAACTATTAAAATCAGCACTACCAAAATCGAAATCCAAACCTTTTGAACAAAGCAGCAACGCGATCTGGAGACAGATGAAGTTGCGGCGAACAGAGATGCAAAAACTACGAATGGCCACGGAGGAAGTCAGGCAGAGGCGGCCGCAGGCCCGCAGCAAGCAGAGGAGCGATTCGTGATCTGGCAGAGGCGGCCGGTTATTGTGATTCGTGACTCTGATTCTGAGGAGGGAGAAAGGAAGGTTGTACCTTGTAAAGGTGAGAGGAAGAAAGATAAAACTGAATTAAGTTCAGATATTAAATTAAAGAAAAAATATAATAAAAAAAGAAAAAATACATGTAGGTAGTGAATTAATTAATTAATTTAATAAATACATGGATTATTATTTAATAATTATTTTTATTAATTATTATTTAATAAATTATAAATAATTAAAATATTTAAAAAATCAAAAAAATTATTAATAAAATGAAATACATGAATAAATAATGATAATAATGTATTTTTATTATATTTTATTAATATAATTTTATTTTTATTATTCTTATTCTTATTATTATTATTATTATTAAAATTTATAATATTATTAAATTTATTATAATTATTTTTTATAATAGTATTTTGAATTTTTAAATATTTTAATTATTTTTAAATTATTTAATAATAATAAATACAAATATTCATAA
>JBBPBS010001169.1:0-18072 GCA_037974835.1 Cicer judaicum | reverse complement strand
AAAAAAAAAAAAAAAAAGAAATTGTACAAGGTCACATTCCTAAAATGCGACCATATGTTAAAAAAAAAAATTCCTTTAACAAGTCATATCGTTAAATTGCGAGACTAAAAAAATTAAGACAATTCTATATATATTTTTTTAAAGTAACACATTAAAAAAATTAGAATATTTATATCAAAATTCCATCTTTAGAAGGTTGAAATATTACAAGAAAGCTCCGTGCATTGCTCCATTAGCAAGAAATTCAAGACAAATGTGATAAAATGAATGTTGGCCAAACTAATAGATTATGCATAAGCATATTATATCGAACAATGTTTGGCCTATTTTCCTTTTCAGTTTTCTTGTCTGCCAGCAAACTCAAACCATCTTCTTCCCTCCCAACTTTACTAAGTTTGTCAATCAAAGTATTATACAAGACTACATCAGGTTCCACACCAATCGTATTATTTCCTCCTTTACCTCAATTTATCAAATACCCTCAACGCCTCATCGATCTCCCACCCTTGCATATGTGATTAATAATAATCCCAAAGGTTATAACACTGGATCCATATTTTCGTTTCTTCCATCTTTGCCAACAGTTTAATGATCTTTTGAATCTCTTTGCCTTCTGAACCCATCAACAAGGCATTGCAAGATGCCCCTTCAACAGGACAACCCAATTTCATCACACCGCCCAAGGTCATTGAGGTACAATATTGTCATCTCAATTTATCGAATTTAATGTCATATATACGCAAATATTAAATTTGTTTCTAAGATCATCGAGGCACAATACTCCGCATCCAATCCCAATTTCAAGTGAATAAAAAGCTCATATTAAATGTCACATTTAGGGTTAAGATCCAATTTTATATGAATAAAAAATTCATATGGCAAGCCACATTTCAGGTCAAGAATTCATCTTGTAATTAAATATCAGGTTTTTCAATCATACTATCTCAATTTCATTTCATATGAATAAAAAATTTATATTTGATCAAAAATATATCTTGTAATTAAACTTTGGGTCATCCAATCACACTATCTCAAATTTTCAATTTTATTTCATATGAATTAAAAATTCATATTGAAGACCATATTTATGGTTAAGAATCTATCTCATAATTAAATTTTGGATCATCCAAAAATACTATTTCAACTGCATATTAATAAAAAATCATTGAAAAGTCACATTTAGAGTCAAAAATCTATCTCTTAATTAAATTTCTTTTCATACCGGTAAAAAATTCATATTGCAAGCCACATTTTAGGTCAAGAGTTCGTCTCGTTATTAAGTTTCGGGTCTTCCAATCATACTATTTCAATTTCATTTCATATGAATAAAAAAATCATATTGCAAACCACATTTTGGGTCAAGAATTATCTCGTGATTAAATTCCAAATAATTCAATCATACTATCTCAAATTCTCAATCTCTTTTCATATGAATAAAAAATTCATATTGAAGACCACATTTACGGTCAAAAATCGGGTGGTCATTCAAAAAATATTATGGCAATTTCATATGAATAAAAAATTCATATTGTAAACCACATTTAAGGTCAAGAATTCATCTTGTAATTAAATACCTGGTCATCGAAACATACTATATCAAATTCACTTCATATGAATAAAAAATTCATATTGAAGACCACATATAAGTCAAGAATCTATCTCATAGTTAAATTTGAGATCATCCAAGTATAACGACTTTTCAATTTTTATTAACCTTTTCAGTCAAGAATAATCAAGATTATACATTCTTGGATAATCAATTATAATGCGTTAATGTTGCAAACAAAAACCTACCCCAAAACATTTGTGTCAAACACAGTTTTGGAGACAGAGAATGTTTGCTCAATAGAAGAAGGGAATCAATAGATCAGAAACCAAAGAATAATGGGTTGAAAATGAAATAGAGAAAGATTTATATCTCTCTTTAGAATGAAGAAAATCATGGACAACAGAAACTTGAATCCAAATAACAAAGTATGTGACTTTGTTGTCATCTTTTTACGGCACCAATTCAAATCAGAATTATAGGGTTCGAATGACCAAGATTCATATAGATCGGGCATTCTTGGTTGAATTTCAAGAACATGAACGGGAATGGAAAGCTTTATATTTTATTGGCTTAATTGCAGTTTTGATCCCCTATTTTAGCTGAATCGCAAAAGTAGTCTCCTCCATTTTATTTCTCCCCAGTGTTAGTCCCCAAATCAGAATTTTAGTTCAAAACTTGATGAAATTTTATTTTATTTTCATTTATTTAATTCACCATGTCTCAAGATCTTGTTGTGCAACAATTATACCTGAAATCTATGATCATAAATGGTTCGATGTGACTTTTAAAAATGTCACTTCATCAAGTTTTGGACCAAAATTCTATTTGAGGATTAAAACTATAGAGAAATAAAATGGGGGAACTAATTTTGTGATTGAGCTAAATAAAATAAAAGACCTGAATATAATTTTGCCTATAATATACTATTATAATTAAAGGATATGCACACAATAAAAAAAATAAAGGATATGCACACAATAAAAAAAAAAATTAAAGGATATGCAAATGTGAGGTGTTATGGTAAATTAATGAATTGATATTGAGTATTTTTTTTTTACATTAATGGTAATTTCATTAAGTAAAATGTAATAACAAATCAAAAGTAATGACAATATAAATATTAGGCGGAGTCTCTTCAATCTACATACAATTCGAATTATAAAAAATATATTTAGTTAAATGTTGGTCTCATGTTCAACATATAAAAAATTTAAACTATAAAAATAAACATTAAATTAATACAATTTTCAATAATAGAACCAATATATGAACTTTTAGTTTCAAATTGATCCAAAAAATCATAAATTCAACCAAAATAATCAAAAATAGATATTTTTTTGATGTGTTTAGGCTATTATGCATAAGAAGGTTCGATTTAGTTTTTAACTTACGTAACTAAAACTGAATCGAACTGAAATGCAAATTTTAATTTAGCAACCGATTATTTTTATTACTACTATTCAAAATTTTAAGATTAATTGTATTTCTTAGATTGAATGAAGTTAAACTTTAGTAGTTGTATTTTAAATTTTAACCATTGGAATTGTTAAGATACCTATTATCCAAAATTAAAATACCTATTGTCTAGAAGGTTGTGTTATTGTATGTGGTGTTAAACTTTTTTTTTCTCATCTTATTTTTTTTCTTCTCATCAGCTCTCTCTCCAACTAAAAAAAAAATAAATCATCGTCATAATGTTAATAACTCAAATAAAAATTACAAGGAGTAAAAATATGTTAAATTTTAAAATAAAAAACTATCAAATTAGTTTTTTGCGTTTCAAATTAAAAATATCATCTCATATTAAAATTACGTAGTTAGTGCCAAATAATTTAAAGATGTAACTAATTGATAGTCAATTAATTAATTACTCACTTTCTATATAAATGAAAAGTGACAGAAGCATGTCTAAAACTACATAGCATTACAATCATTAATTACAGTTTCTATAGAGACAATGCATCTTCTTCCTTGCAAGTTGTCCAACACAACCTGTGCATCCAATTGAAGGCACCAACACACACCAAGAGCTTCTGCTGTATACAAATCTGAGGCGATGCATTCTTTTCTGCAAGCTGCCAAAGAAACAGCACCCATTGGATCTTTAAAAACACATCCCCACGTGGTAGGCTCATCTAGACAGCCGCATGCGTCAAACTGTCCAGTAAAATTAGCAGCGACAATTCTGATTTAGGGTATGCTTTCCTGCAGAATGTCATTCCCCTCCTTGGTTAAAATTGGAGACAAAATCACAAACACTCCTAGCCACCTCCATAAGATTCGACATTAAGTGTTTTAAACAGAATTAGATTTCCCTCATTCCAAATCTTCCAGAGTTGCACAAACCAGTTGCGATCCAAGTTTTTCCTTGCAAGTAATCTAGCTCTTCATCCAGGTTCTTATCAGTCTCACTTGGTACATGAGCTCTCAGTAGCGAGCAAACCAGACTAGCTTTGCAGTAGTGCAGTGCATAAACAAGTGGTCATCTGACTCAGGATTGGAATTACATACAGGGAAGGTAACATCAATCATCAGACCTTTTTTCCTCAAGTTGCCGATGGTTGCAGAATGTCCTGACTAGTCTCCAAAGGAAATTTCTAATGGAGTTGGACAAACAGAGTCAAAAAAGTAAAAGAATCAATGTTGGAAAACAGAAGTAAAATAATACAACTTCTTCTGAAATTGTTGACTGTGCATTTGGACAAACAAATCAATTAAGCGTTTATTCAATAAATGTTTATCATGTATGCATTTATGATTAAGTTGATTCAATAATCAAAGAGCTTGTGAGGTTAAACTCATACTTATAACTCGTAAGCTATTTTTATAAGCTCTTTCAAGTAATTTCATAAGTACTTATGTCATAAGATAGCCCAAATAAGATCTTTCAAACACACCCTTAATTGGAAAAGAGGTGGCGGCCTCCAAAGAATTATAAGACAAACACAATACACTTTAACACTTTGAAGAAAACAAATAACATGAGATATGTTATCATCAGTTTTGGTCGAATCATATGTTTGTACTTCAGTTCACCACAAATTAAACTATATGGTTACATAGAAGATCAAACCAGGAATTGTGCACTTCAATTCAAATTTAAGGCACAAGAGGATCAGAAGTTGTTTACTTGTATAAAAGAATAAGACCGACTTACCATTCTATTAAATAAAATGAAAGGGTTGAGAGTGGATTCCTTGTGGATTCCTTTCTTCAATGAATTCGACCGAGGCGACTAGGACAAATTTTTTGTAAGAGACGCACAACTCAAGCCAACTTCTACCAGTTCAGGTGGAAGGTCAGGGGGATGATACAATGAACCTTCTCTTCGGTATGCGATATCAGTATGTAAAGTTAATTTTTCTCTGAGGAAGATCAAAACAAACCTTATAGTTGCTCATGTATATAGGACGTGAACATATCGGATATAGGACAATATGCAACATGGGTCGGTTTAGATATATGTCAACCATACACAACATAGATAAGTTAGGGCTTAAATATATGTTTGGTCTATATAAATGAGCGTTTTATTTATTTATTTATTTATTTTGTCCCTGTAATTATTTTTTGTTTTAACGTTAACCCTGTAAGTTCAAATTTGTTCTAAAGTCGTCCTTGTTGTCAGTAACTATTGAAAAAAAAATTGAGATTGAACACGAAGAGGGGACATATACAGAAAAAAGAGTGAACTTCCATAGACGAAAATCAAATGAAAGTTTGTGATATTTTTAGTTTCATCTCTATAATTTCATGCTTTTTTTGTTTTTTTTTTCCTTGTCCATTTGTCATCTCAGCTTTATTTAGCATCACTAACAGCAAGGACGACAAATTTGAACTGATAGAATAAAAGTTGGATTTTTTTTTTACAGTGACGTAACTAAAAAACGTTAAGAGAGACCAAATATATATTTATGCCGTAAATTAATATTCAACATTCGAAGTTATACATAGTAGACATCATACCAAACATTGTTTGAATTAGCGGACTCTAATAAAATTTCTCCAACAACACACTACCAAAGTTATTATTGCAAAACAAATTCAATTTTTATGGGGCTTCCAACTCTTCAACAATAACACCCATAGTGTAGCAAAATATACTGAATATGAATTCAATTTTCAAAAGAATAACCATTTTCAAAATGTACATTCTTGCTCAGCATAACTTTTTACGTATAGAGCATTGTGATTATGCTATTTCAATAACACTCTTGTGACCGATAGAATATCTTCATACTCGTATATCTCGCAAAAGATAAAAAAGAAAATCTATCTTACATAATAAAATGAAACACATAATTGTCGTTACAATAAAAATATATATATGATACGTTGATGTTAGACTAATGCACAAATATTATTTTACAACATAATAAAAACACTGTTCTTAAACCAAAAACCAACTAAACAACGTATGGTGTAGCTAGTAATCTATTTTATAAGTTATTCCAAATATTTATATAAGCATTAATGTCATATAATAGACCCAAATAAACCCTTCTAAACACACCCTAAATTGAAAAGGAGGTTACCACTAAATAAAGAACACGGGACATAAAGAACATGGGACAAACCCTAAGTTGCCAGCTTCCAATGAATTAGAGAACTATAATATAGGTTAACACTGTGCCAAAAAATAAAGAACATGGGACATGCCATTATAAATGATGTACCTACCCGTACATTACCTGTGTAGCGACCTCTTTGGCCGTAAATTGTTTTGGTCCGATCATTAGTTTTGGCTAACTCAAAATTAAACCCTACAGAGTAAAACAAAAGAGGGAAAATCAAAACAGGTATCAGTGCACTTCAATGGTCATTCCTATGAAAAGGAATAATAGATAGGTTCAAAGGTTCATATCATCATTTAAAGTTGAGACAAAAAAGACATCAATAGAGTACCAAAATGAATGAACATAATTGGATGTCATACAAAGTTTATGGTTCCTCATGTCATACTCCAACAAAACCACCCAACAATGAGTGAAGACAAAAAAGGCATCAACAAAGTACCAAACATCAGCATAATTGGATGTAAATGGAATTCCAATAAAATATCTCAATCGCCACAAAGACTTTATTCCAAAAAAAATTTAAGTTTCAATATAATAGTCACTTACAAAGAGTTTATGATTCCTCATGTCATACTCCAACAAAACCACCCATGATGTAACACTATAACAACGCCACCCACAATGTAACAATATATTGAATAATTAATTCTCCAACAAAACCAGTAACAATATACTGAATAATTAATTCAATCTACACATCATATAAAAAGAAATATAACTCAAGTTATAATGGAAGCACTTTGATTGCCCTGAAATCGAATAGTAAATCAATTTTATTTTACAGTATAAAAAACTGTTAAAAAAACTTCACTATTCATATAACAAAACATTCGAGATTGTAATTTCGAAAAATACGATATTGTGATTTGGAACTATCGCAGAAGCTTCGTCATTTTGTCTAAGTATCTCTAAGAGTAAACTCAACATAGATTTCATTAAATACCATATCATCTTGAAAGGACTCATTCGTTTTTTACTCCAATATTAAACTCAACATGGATTTATTAAATAGGTTTCATAACTTTAATTTACACATTAACATTTTATTTATATTTAATTTTATTATAATTTAAAATATTAATTTAAATATTTTAATTAATATTATTATACATTATTTTAATTTAAATTTAAAATAAAATTGAATTTAAATTTTTATAACAATAATAAAACAAATGCTATCGGTCATAAAATTATTATTATTAATAATTAATTAAAAAGAAGTTAACCTATGTTAATAAAAAAAAGTAACGATTATAAATTTATTATTATTATAATAATAAATTAATAAAAAAATTATAATTATAAATTTATTATTATTAAATTATAAAAGTACCGGACATACTCGTGATTATAGCTTGACACAACTTCGTGATTACAACTTCAGACAATTTTAAGTAACTCCACGATGGTGGACAAACATTGGAGATGCTCCCACTAAAATAAGGTCTAAAATCTTCGGATCTTCATTCACAATCTCCTTATAATCCTTGATAATCTTCTTCCATTACCTTCGCCTGTGCAATCAAAAGCACAAATTCCCTCACTTATGAGTAACATGAAATATACATTTGACCCCTAAAAATCTAAGTGTAGATTTGGAGAGCAACATGTAAGAAATACACGTGAAAAACAAACTCTAGGTCAAGAGTTATCTGGTTGATATAAAAGGAAGAGAGAGAAGAGAGAGGAAAAAGATCGACGAAGATGAAAAGGAAGAGAGAGTGTGTAGTGTTTATTTATTTAATTTGATTTTATTATCAATTAATAAATAGAGAATGATACATGTATATTAACGAATACAAAGTATAAATGTATATAATATGCTGTGTATATGTATACAATAGTTGTGTTTATATTGTATTTAAAATAGTGTTTAAATAACATTTCTCTTTCATTAATACAAGTGTATCATTATATCTTCATTAATTAATAATAAAATTAAATTAAACAAATAAACACTATATACTCTCTATCTCTTATATCTTCTCTCTTCCTTTCCATCTTCATCAATTTTCTTCCTCTCCCGTTCTCATTCTCTCTCTATCTCAGGTGAGGATTGCAATGAGTCTCTATTCATTTTCGGTCAATCAAGTAACTCTTGTGTTGACCTATATTTTGTTTATCACTTGTATTTCTTACACATTGTTATCTAAATCTAAACTTCTTAGATTTTTATTTTATTTTTTAAATAGATTTTTATTTTATTATATTTAAGTTCTTTTATTATTTTCTTAGTTGTTTACTCTTGTTGTTCTCAGGTCATACATCGGTTTTCTGGATTTTTTTGGGTCTTTATTTTTTAAGTTAATCGTGTAAATATTATTGGTTAATGAAGTACAATAGGTGGTTAATGCATTAGTTTTGTCTAAAAATTAGGCATAATAATGAGATAATTATTATGTCTAATTTATATTCATATTTTTTTTAATAAAATAACACTAATTATGAAATGATAATTGATAATTTATTAATTAATAATATAAAAGATTTTAATTTTTAATATATTATAAAAGATGATGTGTGAGTGTGCATTTATAGGGCCACCTAACACTGGTTTTTGTAATATTGATTTAAAGTTAGGGATCATAGTCGATTTTCTCTAATTTTACAGTCACTAAATATAAACAAAAAAGTTTACAGAGATTAAAATAAAAAAATAATATATTTGTAGTGACTAAAAACATATTTAAATCTTGAAAAAATAAAAATAAAAATTTATTATCTTCAAAACAAAGAGATTGTTTGAGATACATTTCTTAATTTATATAACTATTTAAAAAAATATTTTTTATATTTATAGAATATAAAATAATTATATCAAATAATGCAAATGAAACTAAATGTTTGATAACCTCTAATTAATAAAAAAAACATTTTAATTTATTTAAAGTAATTTTTTAAAAGCAGTGTTTGTAATATAAATATATATCCATCAAATATTAGAAGGACTAAGTTTATAATAACTCGAAGTGAGTCGAGTCACTAAAATAAAAGCCCATTAGGCATGACTTATAAACTACGGATATTAATTCTTTTTTGCCTTAACATTATTACACTTCTAGTTTACATGTGGTTTGGTTTGTTTGTCTTGTTCTTTTTCTCATTATTGATAATTCAATAACATTCAGCTTGAGAAAATATAACGTGTTCTGTCCCAAAACATTCAAATGCTTGAGAAAAGAATGTTGATTGAGGGAACATTTTCTATCACTAGACATTCAATCGTATGCTTAAGAAAATAACCTTGATTGAGGAAACATTTTCTATCACAAAACATTCAATCTTCTGTTTGGCATACTCTTTTTTCAATTTCATGAATATTTCAAGAACATTCCATCTTCTACCAAAAAACCTTAATTGAGGCAATGCGTTCCGTTCCAAAACCCATTTTGTTACCAAGATTTTGAAAGAATTTTTTTAAGTTTCTTACGATCATGGAGTTATATATGATTTTGGAATATTCATTCCTACAAAATCTGACCCATCTTGTTCATAATTGAGATATTATTTTTCTAGTTCTTGATTATTCAAGATCATTCAATTCTCTGCTTGAGAAAAAAAAACCTTTCGAATTTGTTAATCAAAATGTATTAGGGCATACAAACCCTCATCACATAAATGTCACATAAATTCGCAAAAGTGACCCTTGTTTTTATGGTTAATTGATTCGTGGTGCTTAAAGGGATTGCCTTAAAGCTTATCATACGGAATGCGTGAATAAAGACAATATCTTTTTGAAGAATGACAATAGTTGGTGTTGTGGTAAGCTGCTTCAACGTTTATCTCTACTTATGCAGCATTCAAATACATTTCTTTTACTTTTGTTGGTCTGTAATTATTTATGCAGTTGATACTGCCATGACAATTGTCAATCTTATAGTTTTCTTAAAAATGTGCTCTGGCCCAAGTTTTGCTTTCGAACACTCTATAATCTATACATTGTCTGAACCTGCATATCCTAATTATGCCTATAATGCTTGAGAAGATGGTTTTATATGTTAGTTGTCTTTTAATTCTTGTGATGCTGAATGACTTTTTAATAATTTTTGTAGGTTCCCATTATTGCTACATATGCAGAAAAGCATCAAAGTTCATGTGCTTTTCCTGCCCAGCTGCTGTTTGTGGACAATGCTTATTTGATGGTGAATTTGCTACTGTCAAAAGAAACAAAGGATTTTGTAGGCACTGCGCAAAACTTGCATCTCTACTTGAAAAAAAAGCTGATGTTGATTCTGATGGGGTAAGGTATGTTTCAATCATGTGTTATGTTATACACAGAAAGAGAAAGAAATAGAAACCTGCAATAGTATGTGGAATCCTAAAATCGAAAACCTTGTTGTTTGTTTATCATTTATGTGTATTTACAAATTGACATTTTTGGGTTGCTGATATTTGTGATTGTTATGCTGGTGCCATAAATAACGCAGGAACTTGTTCTCTGTTTTGGAAACTGCTCGCAATTGCTTTTGTTTTGAGGTGTTTGAAACAATAAACTTATTCTATTTATCTTTGAAAAAGAATCGTAGATTGTCCAATAGATTCATTCGTCACTGTTATTCTTCGTACAGGTGAAAAGCGTTTGTTGAAACAGTATCAGGAACAAATTTTTGTCATTGTACTATAATTTTTTTTTTATATCATATTTTATCGGTTGTACTCGCAATTGAGTAAAGAAAGTTCACCTCTTTATGCAGGCTGTATGTATACATTTTCTCTTTCGCTGTATATATTCATTATTATGTGCTTTTTTATTAACAGGAAAAGAAAGATTTCGAAGATCAAGAGACATATGAATGTTATTTTCAAGAATATTATAAATTTATCTAAAAAAAAGGGCTGAATTCTCAAAATGCTCATTTTGCCCATGACTTCATTAAAAATGGGAAAAACAAGCGTGACTTGGATCCAAACGAAATAGGTGAGGAGGAAGATGATTCTGGCGAATCTGATGTAAGTGACTTTCAACCTTCTGATTATGATGACCTGAATGACACATCAGAAGTTAAACCGGTGAGGGGAAAGAGGAAATGCATGAAAAAGCTAAAGTCAATAAAAGGAAAAGTTGGAGAGAAGAAAAAGGATTTTGTAGGATGAGGTTCATGAAGTCTCATTGATTTTGTTGAAGATATTAGTAGAGACACAACCAAAGAACTTTCCGAACATGATGTTGGTTCATGAAGTCTCATTGATTTTGTTGAAGATATTAGTAGAGACACAACCAAAGAACTTTCCGAACACGATGTTGCTTCAATAATCATTGAGTACTGCAATAGTGTAACAAGCTAATTTGACCCTTCGAAAAAGCGAAAGACATATGTGATGAAAGTTAAGGACTTTACTATGGAGGAAGTCAGTGAACAAAAACAACATCCAAAACCTTCTGACATCGCATTTTATTGAGCATCTTGAGGAAAAAGATGATAACATCTGTGGTTCAGAAGAAAGGGATTATACTGAGCCGATAAAATTTTCAAGGTCGAGAAATTTGAACCCAACTACAATGTCAGAACATAGTTTCTAAAGAGCTTCCAAACGGTTTCGCAGCTATAATTAGTTCAAACCTGAAGCTTGTCTAGTTGAAGAGGAGCTTAATTGAGGAGATTTTAAAGAAACCAGAAGCTTTTGATGGCAAAGTCTTGGGAAGTTTTGTGAGAACCGAATCTGACACCAATGACTATTTGCAGAAGAACTCCCATATGCTCTTACCAGTAATAGGTAATGTTGGTCGTGGCTAGAAGTTATTGGTCATTAAAAACAAGCATACAATTTTTTACCAGAAGTATAGTAGATAATTTTGCTAGCTTCAGGTATTAAGTACTCTACCGAACACTTTTATTGTTGCAGGTTTTAGCAAGATATGCTTGTTTCACGTACTCAGCATTGTGGTATAGAGGAAAAGTAAATTATGCTTCGTGATCTGATCAATTATGAATAAGGTCCCTGTAAATCTTTTCAGATTTTAATAGTAGGAATTATTATTATGCAGTGCAATATTATGCTGGCTGTACAAGAAAATATCTGTAAAAGAAAAGGCAAATGAAGTTCAGTAATACAGTAGTAGTAATAACTAATAAAAGTAATACATCTAAAGAAGCATTTATGTAATACATGTACATCAGGTAATCGATAGATTAAGTTTGAGACTTAAGCTAGAGAAAATTTATATTGTTAGCTATCTACTAGTCTACTATTAAACCGATTTCTTCAAAATCTAGCCTTAAACTGACGCTGTTCACTTGTTTCAACGATTTTTTTGCCATAACACCTGCTTGATAATGTCTCATATTCATTATTTTGTTTGGTAAAGTGAATTGTAAAGTTAGTAACCCTACACATGTTATGAATCTTCAGCATTGAGGTCAAAGTCTAATTTCTTCCATTGTCTTTGTAGAAATCATAGAAAGCTATGTCTCCACATGGTTATTAGGGCCTGTTTTTTCACTTCCCGAGTTGATGTCCAATAATGTCCTGTGATTGAAGCTAATATATGTCAATGGCATAGAGAAGGGGTCAGTGAACTGGTGGGAAGTAAGATATTGAGGGGACACATGGGATATCATGTAAATCACAGGGAAGGAGCAATATTACCAGCTGCTTCTCGAGAAACAGAAGCATGCTATAGATTTAATGTCACATAATAAAGTTGTGTTTTGGCCTAGAACCTTTAATTTTTTTCAGTCATTATAGACGACGCTCATTTTATGGGCTTTCCCGTATGTGAACAATGTGTTCCTTATGAGTAATAATTTTATTTGTTAAATAATATTTGATTGGATTTGTAGAAAAATGTGAACAAATGATAACCACCTGGGTTTCGCAGCTGGAGCTTGAGAAGGAAGCCAAAACTCTGCATGAAGATATAATAAAGCATGTATGTAGCTTATAAATATTATTATGTTGTGTAGTAGAATCCTTTTTTTTTTTTGGCTATCGTAAAGATAGATCTCAAAATATATAATTCTAAGTGCAATTTCATAAAGTCTAGCATGTAAACATGGGTTATGCATCATGAAATTCAACTAGGGAAAAAGATCACTTAATCTTTTCCAGCATTAAAAAAACTTACTATACATGCATAGAATTTACATTCACAATGAAATATTTGAAATCTTCCCTTATGTTATCCCTTCAATCATTGATGCTCAATAATTCATTTGTCTAATGGATTATTAATATGTTAATAACTGCTGCTCTAACACAAATATTATTGGGTATAAAAGAAACTAAGATGTATCATATTTTCTTATTGATATTTGTCTTTCTCTTCTGCTTTATACATCAGTGAATCTCAAGGGAATTAGCATTGTTACGAAACCACATTGATCTGGCCAATGAAAAAGGATGGAGGAGAGAATATCCTTTCATGATGTTTTTGTTGATTAGAAAGCTAAAAGGCCAAATATTGAGAATTATTAATTTCTTCCCTAATTTATTGCTGAAAGGTTGTGCCTTAACCATGTTTCCATACACTTTTTTTCTTTCTCTCGGTTGATTTCGGTTATGTATATTTTTTAGTTGTCTCTCTGTTTGGTTGTTGTTTCTTCTTTGGAATGTTTCTTTCTTTTGATTCTTACATTTGATTGTCTCTCTCCATATTAATTCTTGCTCCTCTCTATCGGTTCTTCCATTCGATTGCCTCTTCATATTTGGTTGCTTGTCTCCCTGTTGCGCTCTTTCATTTGATTTGGTTTAGTTTGGTTTGTAATGTATGGTTTAGTTCGGTTGGTTTCTTCAATTTAATTCGATTGTTTCCTCTCTTTGTTGGTTTGGTTCTTCTATGTCAGTTTTGGTTTGATTTGGTTTGTTTCGTTCATCTATATCTTGTTTCTCTTCTAATATTAGTATGTTTGCTTTGAACTTCGACTTAAAGGTATGTTCAAATATTATAAAATTAGTTTTGGGATTGAGTATTTTGTATGATTCGTAAACTCTCCATGTTTCATGTTAATGTAGTATGAGTTTGAGAAGAGATGATATACAACAGTTTATTAAACTTATGTTATTTGAATTTATATATTGTGAAGGGTAGTTTAGTTTTTTAAGGCATTAATATTTATACCTTACTATTAGATTGAATTTGGTAACTATGGTAATTACAATTGAACCATAACATTTTTTTTGTTACGTAAATACAATCTCATCTAGCCTTATTTCTTATATGCATTAGATGTTGGAGAAAACAATTGATTGTATCGAATGATACGAGACATATAAATGTATCTGTTACAAGGGACGAAAATGTATTGATAATGATAAGTGATAGCTAATAAATGATAAGAAGTAGTTGATAAGAGATAACTGATAAGTGATAGTGATAGTTGATAAATGATAGTGATAATTGATAAGTAATAGATGATATGTGATAGATGATAAGTGATAGTTGATAAGTGATAGCTAATAGCATGATAAGTGGTAGTTGATTGCTGGTAAGTAATAATTGATAACTAGTAAGTGATAATTGAAAAGTGATAAGTGATAGCTGATAAGTGATAGTTGATAAGTGATAATTGATATGAGTGATAAATGATAGATGATAAGTGATAAATGATAGCTGACAAGTGATAATGTTAGTTGATAAGTGACAAGTGATAGCTATATTTTATTATATCTTATTAACATTTTTGTAATAACTTACAATTAAAAAAAAAGAATATAATAATGACATATAATAAAATATAGTTTACAAATAAAATAATAATTAGATATTAATTTGACAAGTATATTTTATTATATGTTATTATCTTCATAATAATTTACAACTAAAAAACAAAGATAATAATAACACATAACAAAATATAGTTTTTAAATAAAATAATAATAAATAATTTATTTGACAACTATATTTAATTATATGTTATTATTATCTTCATAATGATTTACAACTAAAAAATGAAGATAATAATAACATATAGTAAAATATAAATTGTTAAATAAAAATTTAATTATTACTTTATTTACAAATTATTACTTCATAACGAACTTAATAATAACATATAATTAAATCCTTTATGGTTTTAGGATTTAGGGTTTGGGTTTTGGGGTTGAGGTTTTGGGGTTGGGGGTTTGGGGTTTCGGGTTTAGGGTTGAGGGGTTTGGGGTTTGGGGTTGAGTGTTTAGGGTTTAGGGATTAGTGTTTTTTGTGTCGAGTTTTGGGTTATGTGTTTAGGGTTTCTGGTTCGAGTTTAGGGTTTAGGGTTTAGGATTTAAGATTTAGGGTTTTAGGGATCTCATTTGACTACATGACATTCGTTTCCTCCACATGCAAAGTTTTTTATGGTGGAATCAATTTTATGACACATTCAATTAAGAAGCCACATATTTTGTTGAAGACAATCTGAAATTAAATGAAAAAATATTCTTAATAATTGAATGTGGAGGAAAAAATATTCTTAGATGACCTGAGATGCGAATTTGACTTTTGAGTCTTATTGACATGAAATTCTATAAATTTAGATGACGATATTGTGCCTCGATAATTTGTTAAATTAGAATGATGGTGTCTCATGACCATGGATGTCAAATATGATATTTGACCTACATGATCTTATATTCGATGAATTGATATGATGATATTTGCCTTAGCGATCTTAGATGTGAAATTTGATTGTTGATGAACTTAAATTCGCTAAATTAGGATGATAATGTTGAACGTTCAAACTTTGGGTACAAATTCTATTTAAGACTAAACGATTCAAAATTCAATTAATTGGACTGATGGTATTGTACCCTTGTGACCTTGAATGCAATATTTGTTCTTAGATGTTTCTAAATTTGATTTGATAGTTGGAATGATTGTACCATATCTTTACTAGGATACAAATTTTGATATTTAAGTTTACTTAAACGAAATGAAATTCAATAAATTTGTTATGGTATTGTGGATCGATGTTGGTTACGAAATATTCTATTTGGGTCAAGGTGATCCTAATTTTAATAACTAGGGATGATATTTACAATAATAATAACATATAATAAAATATATTTGCCGAATAATGATATAATTATTACTTTATATGACAACTTAATTTTATTATATGTTATTATTATCTTCGTTATAAAGTACAACTATAGAACGAAGATAATAATAACATATAATAAAATAGAGTTGTTAAATAAAAATATAATTATTATTGTATTTGAAAACTATATTTCATTATATGTTATGGTTTAAGGTGTTAGGGTTTAGGGTTTCGATTTTAGGGTCTCAAATTTTTGGTTTAGGGTTTCGAGTTTCAAGTTTATGGTTTAGGATTTAGGGTTTCGTGTTTCTAGTTTCAGGTTTAAGGTTTAGGATTTAGTATTTAGGGTTTTAGGTTTAGGGTTTCGAGTTTCAGGTTTAAGGTGTTGGGTTCATGGTTTCGGGTTTCGTGTTTTGGGTTTCAGGTTTGGGGTTTTGGGTTTGGAGTTTAGGGTTTTGGTTTTAAGACTATGGGTTTAGGTTTTAGTGTTTTAGGTTTAGGATTTAGGGTTTAGCGTTTTGAGTGTCGAGTTTTGGGTTACATGTTTAGTGTTTCTGGTTCGAGTTTAGGGTTTAGGATTTAAGATTTAGGGTTTTAGGGATCCCATTTGACTACAAGACATTGTTTTCCTCCACATGCAAAGTTTTTTATGGTGGAATCAATTTTATGACACATTCATTTAAGAAGCCACATATTTTGTTGAAGACAATCTGAAATTAAATGAAAAAATATTCTTAATAATTGAATTGCACTTTTGAGATGATCGTACTTTTTTTTGAAGAAAATAATATTATTACTATATGGATTCTTATTATCAATTGTAAGATACACTGTCAATAAAAATATGACAATTTATAGTAAAATTTTGTAATATAAAAAAATTATAAGTTGATGACATATACAACCACGAAATAACTCAAGATTTGAGTTGTAAAGCAAATAGGAAAAGAAAAGTGGTTTGCTATCTATTCAAAATTGCCAAAAGTTGGGTAGTTAAACTAAGTTTAGGTAGTGATTTATTAGAATGAATGGAGATTCATCATAGTGAATTGGGATTAAGGATGAGATTCATGTCCAAAATAAATACACGGTAGGGATTTATATATATTGAATTCAGTTTTGTATCTAATCAAGATACAACTCGTATGTGTATCGTAAAATACTGATAGCCTAAATCTGAATGCTAATTCAATTTCCCATGCCCAGTTCCTAGATTTAGGCAGTCAGTGAAAGCTTTATCTTCTGGTTGTTTCCAAAATCTATTGATACAATGTCATATAGTAAGAGATTTTGGTCTTGATCTTGCACAATTTTATTTTCCTATCATCAATGTGGGTATGCACATTCACTCGTATTTGTTGTGGCTTCATTTTAAACAAACAGATAATCATCTAAAAATTATGATTTATGGCTTTTCATTAGTCTATTAACTTTATATTCGATATGTAGGCTTATATATGCCAAGGCAATGCCTTTTTGGCATTGAACATATTTGATTTGACAGAGCACTCATATTTAGCATCTCTAGATATAGATCGTTCGATCCGTCATTCTAAATCATTCAAGGTAGCATTGAATCTTTGTCTTGAGCTACTCTGACCATATTTATTTCTTTTAACCTAAATAAACACAAAGCTAGTATGGTTTTCTTGCTACTGAGAGCTCATGTACCAAGTGAGACTAATAAGAACCTGAATGAAGAGCTAGATTACTTGCAAGGAAAAACTTGTATAGCAACTTGTATGTGCAACTCTTGAAGATTTGAAAAGAGATAAATGTAATTCTGTTTAAAACACTTAATGTCGAATCTTATGGAGGTGGCTAGAAGTGCTTGTGATTTTGTCTCCAATTTTAACCAAGCAAGGTTCAGGGTTTAGGGTTCAGGGTTTTCAGGGTTTTCAGGGTTTGGGGTTTGGGGTTTGGGGTTTGGGTTTTCAGGGTTTGGGGTTTGGGGTTTGGAGTTTGGGGTTTGGGGTTTGGGTTTTCA
>JBBPBS010001166.1:3830-53828 GCA_037974835.1 Cicer judaicum | reverse complement strand
GGGAGGACGAAAATGACCTAATTGTTCATCCAATGATACAAAAACACCAATTGGATGCACAAAATTGGTTAGAAACCCTAATTGGACAAGATTAAGTTTAGGGAGGACGAAAATGACCTAAATGTTCATCCAATGACACAAAACACCTATTAGATGCACAAGATTGGTTAAAAACCCTAATTGGACCAGATTAAGTGTAAGGAGGACGAAAATGACATAAATATTCATCCAATGACACAAAAGCACCTATTGGATGCACAAGATTGGTTAAAAACCCTAATTGGACAAGATTAAGTTTAGGGAGGATGAAAATGACCTAAATGTTCATCCAATGACACAAAACACCTGTTGGATGCACAAGATTGGTTAATAACCCTAATTGGACAAGAATTAGCCTAGGGAGGACGAAAATGACCTAATTGTGCATCCAATGACACAAAAAAACCTATTGGATGCACATGATTGGTTAGAAACCCTAATTGGACAAGATTAAGTTTAGGGAGGACGAAAATGACCTAAATGTTCATCCAATGACACAAAACACCTATTGGATGCACAAGATTGGTTAAAAACCCTAATTGGACAAGATTAAGTGTAAGGAGGACGAAAATGACATAAATATTCATCCAATGACACAAAAACACCTATTCAATGCACAAGATTGGTTAAAAACCCTAATTGGACAAGAATTAACCTAGGGAGGACGAAAATGACATAAATATTCATCCAATGACACAAAAGCACCTATTGGATGCACAAGATTGGTTAAAAACCCTAATTGGACAAGAATAAGCCTAGGGAGAATGAAAATGACCTAAATTTTCATCCATTGACACAAAACAGCTGTTGGATGCACAAGATTGGTTAAAAACCCTAATTGGACAAGAATTAGCCTAGGGAGGACGAAAATGACCTAATTATTCATCCAATGATACAAAAACACCTATTGGATACACAATATTGTTTAGAAACCCTAATTGGACAAGATTAAGTTTAGGGAGGACGAAAATGACGTAAAATGTTCATCCAATGACACAAAACACCTATTGGATGCACAAGATTGGTTAAAAACCCTAATTGGACAAGAATTAGCCTAGGGAGGACGAAAATGACCTAAATGTTCATCCAATGACACAAAAACACCTATTGGATGCACAAGATTGGTGAAAAACCCTAATTGGACAAGAATAAGCCTAGGGAGAACGAAAATGACCTAAATTTTCATCCATTGACACAAAACATCTATTGGATTTACAAGATTGGTTAAAAACCCTAATTAGACAAGAAATAGCCTAGGGAGGACGAAAATGACCTAATTGTTCATCCAATGATACAAAAACACCTATTGGATGCACAAAATTCGTTAGAAACCCTAATTGGACAAGAATTAGCCTAGGGAGGACGAAAATGACCTAAAATGTTCATCCAATGACACAAAACACCTATTGGATGCACAAGATTGGTTAAAAACCCTAATTGGACAAGAATTAGCCTAGGGAGGACGAAAATGACCTAAATGTTCATCCAATGACACAAAAACACCTATTGGATGCACAAGATTGGTGAAAAACCCTAATTGGACAAGAATAAGCCTAGGGAGAACGAAAATGACCTAAATCTTCATCCATTGACACAAAACACCTATTGGATGCACAAGATTTGTTAAAAACCCTAATTGGACAAGAATTAGCCTAGGGAGGACGAAAATGACCTAATTGTTCATCCAATGATACAAAAACACCTATTGGATGCACAATATTGGTTAGAAACCCTTATTGGACAAGATTAAGTTTAGGGAGGACGAAAATGACCTAAATATTCATCCAATGACACAAAACACCTATTGGATGCACAATATTGGTTAGAAACCCTTATTGGACAAGATTAAGTTTAGGGAGGACGAAAATGACCTAAATATTCATCCAATGACACAAAACACCTAATGGATGCACAAGATTGGTTAAAAACCCTAATTGGACAAGATTAAGTGTAAGGAGGACGAAAATGACATAAATATTCATCCAATGACACAAAAACACCTATTGGATGCACAAGATTGGTTAAAAACCCTAATTGGACAAGAATTAGCCTAGGGAGGACGAAAATAACCTAATTGTTCATCAAATGATACAAAAACACCTATTGGATGCACAATATTGGTTAGAAACCCTAATTGGACAAGAATTAGCCTAGGGAGGACGAAAATGACCTAAATGTTCATCCAATGACACAAAAACACCTATTGGATGCACAAGATTGGTGAAAAACCCTAATTGGACAAGAATAAGCCTAGGGAGAACGAAAATGACCTAAATTTTCATCCATTGACACAAAAACACCTATTGGATGCACAAGATTGGTTAAAAACCCTAATTGGACAAGAATTAGCCTAGGGAGGACGAAAATGACCTAATTATTCATCCAATGATACAAAAACACCTATTGGATGCACAATATTGGTTAGAAACCCTAATTGGACAAGATTAAGTGATGCACAAGATTGGTTAGAAACCCTAATTGGACAAGATTAAGTTTAGGGAGGACGAAAATGACCTAAATGTTCATCCAATGACACAAAACACCTATTGGATGCACAAGATTGGTTAAAAACCCTAATTGGACAAGAATTAACCTAGGTAGGACGAAAATGACCTAATTGTTCATCCAATGACACAAAAACACCTATTGGATGCACAAGATTGGTTAGAAACCCTAATTGGACAAGATTAAGTTTAGGGAGGACGAAAATGACCTAAATGTTCATCTAATGACACAAAACACCTATTGGATGCACAAGATTGGTTAAAAACCCTAATTGGACAAGATTAAGTTTAGGGAGGACGAAAATGACCTAAATGTTCATCCAATGACACAAAAAACCTGTTGGAAGTACAAGATTGGTTAGAATCCCAAATTGGATAAGAATTAGCCTAGGGAGGACGAAAATGACCTAAATGGTCATCCAATGACACAAAACACCTATTGGATGCACAAGATTGCTTAAAAACCCTAATTGGACAAGAATTAGCCTAGGAAGGACGAAAATGACCTAATTGTTCATCCAATGACACAAAAACACCTATTGGATGCACAAGATTGGTTAAAAACCCTAATTGGACAAGAATTAGCGTAGGTTGGACGAAAATGACGTAAATTTTTATCCAATGACACAAAAACACCTATTGGAAGTAGAAGATTGGTTAGAAACCCTAATTGGACAAGAATTAGCCTAGGGAGGACGAAAATGACCTAAATGATCATCCAATGACACAAAACACCTATTGGATGCACAAGATTGCTTAAAAACCCTAATTGGACAAGAATAAGCCTAGGGAGGACGAAAATGACCTAATTGTTCATCCAATGACACAAAAAAACCTATTGGATGCACATGATTGGTTAGAAACCCTAATTGGACAAGATTAAGTTTAGGGAGGACGAAAATGACCTAAATGTTCATCCAATGACACAAAAAACCTGTTGGAAGTACAAGATTGGTTAGAAACCCAAATTGGACAAGAATTAGCCTAGGGAGGACGAAAATGACCTAAATGTTCATCCAATGACACAAAACACCTATTGGATGCACAAGATTGCTTAAAAATCCTAATTCGACAAGAATTAGCCTAGGGAGGACGAAAATGACCTAATTGTGCATCCAATGACACAAAAAAACCTATTGGATGCACATGATTGGTTAGAAACCCTAATTGGACAAGATTAAGTTTAGGGAGGACGAAAATGACCTAAATGTTCATCCAATGACACAAAACACCTATTGGATGCACAAGATTGGTTAAAAACCCTAATTGGACAAGAATTAGCCTAGGGAGGACGAAAATAACCTAAATGTTCATCCAATGACACAAAAACACCTATTGGATGCACAAGATTGGTGAAAAACCCTAATTGGACAAGAATAAGCCTAGGGAGAACGAAAATGACCTAAATTTTCATCCATTGACACAAAACACCTATTGGATGCACAACATTGGTTAAAAACCCTAATTGGACAAGAATTAGCCTAGGGAGGACGAAAATGACCTAATTATTCATCCAATGATACAAAAACACCTATTGGATGCACAATATTGGTTAGAAACCCTAATTGGACAAGATTAAGTTTAGGGAGGACGAAAATGACCTAAAATGTTCATCCAATGACACAAAACACCTATTGGATGCACAAGATTGGTTAAAAACCCTAATTGGACAAGAATTAGTCTAGGGAAGACGAAAATGACCTAATTGTGCATCCAATGACACAAAAAAACCTATTGGATGCACATGATTGGTTAGAAGAAACCCTAATTGGACAAGATTAAGTTTAGGGAGGACGAAAATGACCTAAATGTTCATCCAATGACACAAAACACCTATTGGATGCACAAGATTGGTTAAAAACCCTAATTGGACAAGATTAAGTGTAAGGAGGACGAAAATGACATAAATATTCATCCAATGACACAAAAACACCTATTGGATGCACAAGATTGGTTAAAAACCCTAATTGGACAAGAATTAGCCTAGGGAGGACGAAAATAACCTAATTGTTCATCAAATGATACAAAAACACCTATTGGATGCACAATATTGGTTAGAAACCCTAATTGGACAAGATTAAGTTTAGGGAGGACGAAAATGACCTAAAATGTTCATCCAATGACACAAAACACCTATTGGATGCACAAGATTGGTTAAAAACCCTAATTGGACAAGAATTAGCCTAGGGAGGACGAAAATGACCTAATTGTGCATCCAATGACACAAAAAAACCTATTGGATGCACATGATTGGTAAGAAACCCTAATTGGACAAGATTAAGTTTAGGGAGGACGAAAATGACCTAAATATTCATCCAATGACACAAAACACCTATTGGATGCACAAGATTGGTTAAAAACCCTAATTGGACAAGAATAAGCCTAGGGAGAACGAAAATGACCTAAATTTTCATCCATTGACACAAAACACCTATTGGATGCACAAGATTGGTTAAAAACCCTAATTGGACAAGAATTAGCCTAGGGAGGACGAAAATGACCTAATTATTCATCCAATGATACAAAAACACCTATTGGATGCACAATATTGGTTAGAAACCCTAATTGGACAAGATTAAGTTTAGGGAGGACGAAAATGACCTAAAATGTTCATCCAATGACACAAAACACCTATTGGATGCACAAGATTGGTTAAAAACCCTAATTGGACAAGAATTAGCCTAGGGAGGACGAAAATGACCTAATTGTGCATCCAATGACACAAAAAAATCTATTGGATGCACATGATTGGTTAGAAACCCTAATTGGACAAGATTAAGTTTAGGGAGGACGAAAATGACCTAAATGTTCATCCAATGACACAAAACACCTATTGGATGCACAAGATTGGTTAAAAACCCTAATTGGACAAGATTAAGTTTAGGGAGGACGAAAATGACCTAAATGTTCATCCAATGACACAAAAAACCTGTTGGAAGTACAAGATTGGTTAGAAACCCAAATTGGACAAGAATTAGCCTAGGGAGGACGAAAATGACCTAAATGTTCATCCAATGACACAAAACACCTATTGGATGCACAAGATTGCTTAAAAATCCTAATTGGACAAGAATTAGCCTAGGGAGGACGAAAATGACCTAATTGTGCATCCAATGACACAAAAAAACCTATTGGATGCACATGATTGGTTAGAAACCCTAATTGGACAAGATTAAGTTTAGGGAGGACGAAAATGACCTAAATGTTCATCCAATGACACAAAACACCTATTGGATGCACAAGATTGGTTAAAAACCCTAATTGGACAAGATTAAGTTTAGGGAGGACGAAAATGACCTAAATGTTCATCCAATGACACAAAAAACCTGTTGGAAGTACAAGATTGGTTAGAATCCCAAATTGGATAAGAATTAGCCTAGGGAGGACAAAAATGACCTAAAATGTTCATCCAATGACACAAAACACCTATTGGATGCACAAGATTAGTTAAAAACCCTAATTGGACAAGAATTAGCCTAGGGAGGACGAAAATGACCTAATTGTGCATCCAATGACACAAAAAAACCTATTGGATGCACATGATTGGTTAGAAACCCTAATTGGACAAGATTAAGTTTAGGGAGGACGAAAATGACCTAAATGTTCATCCAATTACACAAAACACCTATTGGATGCACAAGATTGGTTAAAAACCCTAATTGGACAAGATTAAGTTTAGGGAGGACGAAAATGACCTAAATGTTCATCCAATGACACAAAAAACCTGTTGGAAGTACAAGATTGGTTAGAATCCCAAATTGGATAAGAATTAGCCTAGGGAGGACGAAAATGACCTAAATGGTCATCCAATGACACAAAACACCTATTGGATGCACAACATTGCTTAAAAACCCTAATTGGACAAGAATTAGCCTAGGAAGGACGAAAATGACCTAATTGTTCATCCAATGACACAAAAAAACCTATTGGATGCACATGATTGGTTAGAAACCCTAATTGGACAAGATTAAGTTTAGGGAGGACGAAAATGACCTAAATGTTCATCCAATGACACAAAACACCTATTGGATGCACAAGATTGGTTAAAAACCCTAATTGGACAAGATTAAGTGTAAGGAGGACGAAAATGACATAAATATTCATCCAATGACACAAAAACACCTATTCAATGCACAAGATTGGTTAAAAACCCTAATTGGACAAGAATTAGCCTAGGGAGGACGAAAATGACATAAATATTCATCCAATGACACAAAAGCACCTATTGGATGCACAAGATTGGTTAAAAACCCTAATTGGACAAGATTAAGTTTAGGGAGGATGAAAATGACCTAAATGTTCATCCAATGACACAAAACACCTATTGGATGCACAAGATTGGTTAATAACCCTAATTGGACAAGTATTAGCCTAGGGAGGACATAAATGACCTAATTGTTCATCCAATGATATAAAAACACCTATTGGATGCACAAAATTGGTTAGAAACCCTAATTGGAAAAGATTAAGTGTAGGGAGGACGAAAATGACATAAATATTCATCCAATGACACAAAACCACCTATTGGATCCACAAGATTGGTTAAAAACCCTAATTGGACAAGATTAAGTGTAAGGAGGACGAAAATGACATAAATATTCATCCAATGACACAAAAACACCTATTCAATGCACAAGATTGGTTAAAAACCCTAATTGGACAAGAATTAGCCTAGGGAGGACGAAAATGACCTAAATTTTCATCCATTGACACAAAACACCTATTGAATGCACAAGATTGGTTAAAAACCCTAATTGGACAAGATTAAGTGTAAGGAGGACGAAAATGACATAAATATTCATCCAATGACACAAAAACACCTATTGGATGCACAACATTGGTTAAAAACCCTAATTGCACAAGAATTAGCCTAGGGAGGACGAAAATGACCTAATTATTCATCCAATGATACAAAAACACCTATTGGATGCACAATATTGGTTAAAAACCCTAATTGGACAAGAATTAGCCTAGGGAGGACGAAAATGACCTAATTGTGCATGCAATGACACAAAAAAACCTATTGGATGCACATGATTGGTTAGAAGAAACCCTAATTGGACAAGATTAAGTTTAGGGAGGACGAAAATGACCTAAATGTTCATCCAATGACACAAAACACCTATTGGATGCACAAGATTGGTTAAAAACCCTAATTGGACAAGATTAAG
This sequence comes from Cicer judaicum, assembly GCA_037974835.1. Classification (NCBI taxonomy): domain Eukaryota; kingdom Viridiplantae; phylum Streptophyta; class Magnoliopsida; order Fabales; family Fabaceae; genus Cicer; species Cicer judaicum. The sequence goes on along the minus strand of JBBPBS010001166.1, from coordinate 46,114 downwards.
TGTAAGGAGGACGAAAATGACATAAATATTCATCCAATGACACAAAAACACCTATTGGATGCACAATATTGGTTAGAAACCCTAATTGGACAAGATTAAGTTTAGGGAGGACGAAAATGACCTAAAATGTTCATCCAATGACACAAAACACCTATTGGATGCACAAGATTGGTTAAAAACCCTAATTGGACAAGAATTAGCCTAGGGAGGACGAAAATGACCTAAATGTTCAACCAATGACACAAAAACACCTATTGGATGCACAAGATTGGTGAAAAACCCTAATTGGACAAGAATAAGCCTAGGGAGAACGAAAATGACCTAAATTTTCATCCATTGACACAAAACATCTATTGGATGCACAAGATTGGTTAAAAACCCTAATTGGACAAGAATTAGCCTAGGGAGGACGAAAATGACCTAATTATTCATCCAATGATACAAAAACACCTATTGGATACACAATATTGGTTAGAAACCCTAATTGGACAAGATTAAGTTTAGGGAGGACGAAAATGACGTAAAATGTTCAACCAATGACACAAAACACCTATTGGATGCACAAGATTGGTTAAAAACCCTAATTGGACAAGAATTAGCCTAGGGAGGACGAAAATGACCTAAATGTTCATCCAATGACACAAAAACACCTATTGGATGCACAAGATTGGTGAAAAACCCTAATTGGACAAGAATAAGCCTAGGGAGAACGAAAATGACCAAAATTTTCATCCATTGACACAAAACATCTATTGGATGCACAAGATTGGTTAAAAACCCTAATTGGACAAGAATTAGCCTAGGGAGGACGAAAATGACCTAATTGTGCATCCAATGACACAAAAAAACCTATTGGATGCACATGATTGGTTAGAAACCCTAATTGGACAAGATTAAGTTTAGGGAGGACGAAAATGACCTAAATGTTCATCCAATGACACAAAACACCTATTGGATGCACAAGATTGGTTAAAAACCCTAATTGGACAATATTAAGTTTATGGAGGACGAAAATGACCTAAATGTTCATCCATTGACACAAAACACCTATTGGATGCACAAGATTGGTTAAAAACCCTAATTGGACAAGAATTAGCCTAGGGAGGACGAAAATGACCTAAACGTTCATCCAATGACACAAAACACCTATTGGATGCACAAGATTGGTTAAAAACCCTAATTGGACAAGAATTAGCCTAGGGAGGACGAAAATGACCTAATTGTGCATCCAATGACACAAAAAAACCTATTGGATGCACATGATTGGTTAGAAGAAACCCTAATTGGACAAGATTATGTTTAGGGAGGACGAAAATGACCTAAATGTTCATCCAATGACACAAAACACCTATTGGATGCACAAGATTGGTTAAAAACCCTAATTGGACAAGATTAAGTGTAAGGAGGACGAAAATGACATAAATATTCATCCAATGACACAAAAACACCTATTGGATGCACAAGATTGGTTAAAAACCCTAATTGGACAAGATTAAGTTTAGGGAGGACGAAAATGACCTAAATGTTCATCCAATGACACAAAACACCTGTTGGAAGTACAAGATTGGTTAGAAACCTTAATTGGACAAGAATTAGTCTAGGGAAGACGAAAATGACCTAAATGTTCATCCAATGACACAAAAAAACCTATTGGATGCACATGATTGGTTAGAAACCCTAATTGGACAAGATTAAGTTTAGGGAGGACGAAAATGACCTAAATGTTCATCCAATGACACAAAACACCTATTGGATGCATAAGATTGGTTAAAAACCCTAATTGGACAAGATTAAGTGTAAGGAGGACGAAAATGACATAAATATTCATCCAATGACACAAAAACACCTATTGGATGCACAAGATTGGTTAAAAACCCTAATTGGACAAGAATTAGCCTAGGGAGGACGAAAATGACCTAAATGTTCATCCAATGACACAAAACACCTATCGGATGCACAAGATTGGTTAGTAACCCTAATTGGACAAGATTAAGTTTAGGGAGGACGAAAATGACCTAAATGTTCATCCAATGACACAAAACACCTATTGGATGCACAAGATTGGTTAAAAACCCTAATTAGACAAGAAATAGCCTAGGGAGCACGAAAATGACCTAATTGTTCATCCAATGATACAAAAACACCTATTGGATGCACAAAATTCGTTAGAAACCCTAATTGGACAAGAATTAGCCTAGGGAGGACGAAAATGACCTAAATGTTCATCCAATGACACAAAACACCTATTGGATGCACAAGATTGGTTAAAAACCCTAATTGGACAAGATTAAGTGTAAGGAGGACGAAAATGACATAAATATTCATCCAATCACACAAAAACACCTATTGGATGCACAAGATTGGTTAGTAACCCTAATTGGACAAGATTAAGTTTAGGGAGGACGAAAATGACCTAAATGTTCATCCAATGACACAAAACACCTATTGGATGCACAAGATTGGTTAAAAACCCTAATTAGACAAGAAATAGCCTATGGAGGACGAAAATGACCTAATTGTTCATCCAATGATACAAAAACACCTATTGGATGCACAAAATTCGTTAGAAACCCTAATTGGACAAGAATTAGCCTAGGGAGGACGAAAATGACCTAAATGTTCATCCAATGACACAAAACACCTATTGGATGCACAAGATTGGTTAAAAACCCTATTTGGACAAGATTAAGTGTAAGGAGGACGAAAATGACATAAATATTCATCCAATCACACAAAAACATCTATTGGATGCACAAGATTGGTTAGAAACCCTAATTGGACAAGATTAAGTTTAGGGAGGACGAAAATGACCTAAATGTTCATCCAATGACACAAAACACCTATTGGATGCACAAGATTGGTTAAAAACCCTAATTAGACAAGAAATAGCCTAGGGAGGACGAAAATGGCCTAATTGTTCATCCAATGATACAAAAACACCTATTGGATGCACAAAATTCGTTAGAAACCCTAATTGGACAAGAATTAGCCTAGGGAGGACGAAAATGACCTAAAATGTTCATCCAATGACACAAAACACCTATTGGATGCACAAGATTGGTTAAAAACCCTAATTAGACAAGAAATAGCCTAGGGAGGACAAAAATGACCTAATTGTTCATCCAATGATACAAAAACACCTATTGGATGCACAAAATTCGTTAGAAACCCTAATTGGACAAGAATTAGCCTAGGGAGGACGAAAATGACCTAAAATGTTCATCCAATGACACAAAACACCTATTGGATGCACAAGATTGGTTAAAAACCCTAATTAGACAAGAAATAGCCTAGGGAGGACGAAAATGACCTAATTGTTCATCCAATGACACAAAAACACCTATTGGATGCACAAGATTGGTGAAAAACCCTAATTGGACAAGAATAAGCCTAGGGAGAACGAAAATGACCTAAATTTTCATCCATTGACACAAAACATCTATTGGATGCACAAGATTGGTTAAAAACCCTAATTGGACAAGAATTAGCCTAGGGAGGACGAAAATGACCTAATTGTGCATCCAATGACACAAAAAAACCTATTGGATGCACATGATTGGTTAGAAACCCTAATTGGACAAGATTAAGTTTAGGGAGGACGAAAATGACCTAAATATTCATCCAATGACACAAAACACCTATTGGATGCACAAGATTGGTTAAAAACCCTAATTGGACAAGAATAAGCCTAGGGGGAACGAAAATGACCTAAATTTTCATCCATTGACACAAAACACCTATTGGATGCACAAGATTGGTTAAAAACCCTAATTGGACAAGAATTAGCCTAGGGAGGACGAAAATGACCTAATTATTCATCCAATGATACAAAAACACCTATTGGATGCACAATATTGGTTAGAAACCCTAATTGGACAAGATTAAGTTTAGGGAGGACGAAAATGACCTAAAATGTTCATCCAATGACAAAAAACACCTATTGGATGCACAAGATTAGTTAAAAACCCTAATTGGACAAGAATTAGCCTAGGGAGGACGAAAATGACCTAATTGTGCATCCAATGACACAAAAAAACCTATTGGATGCACATGATTGGTTAGAAACCCTAATTGGACAAGATTAAGTTTAGGGAGGACGAAAATGACCTAAATGTTCATCCAATGACACAAAACACCTATTGGATGCACAAGATTGGTTAAAAACCCTAATTGGACAAGATTATGTTTAGGGAGGACGAAAATGACCTAAATGTTCATCCAATGACACAAAAAACCTGTTGGAAGTACAAGATTGGTTAGAAACCCAAATTGGACAAGAATTAGCCTAGGGAGGACGAAAATGACCTAAATGTTCATCCAATGACACAAAACACCTATTGGATGCACAAGATTGCTTAAAAACCCTAATTGGACAAGAATTAGCCTAGGAAGGACGAAAATGACCTAATTGTTCATCCAATGACACAAAAAAACCTATTGGATGCACATGATTGGTTAGAAACCCTAATTGGACAAGATTAAGTTTAGGGAGGACGAAAATGACCTAAATGTTCATCCAATGACACAAAACACCTATTGGATGCACAAGATTGGTTAAAAACCCTAATTGGACAAGATTAAGTGTAAGGAGGACGAAAATGACATAAATATTCATCCAATGACCCAAAAACACCTATTCAATGCACAAGATTGGTTAAAAACCCTAATTGGACAAGAATTAGCCTAGGGAGGACGAAAATGACATAAATATTCATCCAATGACACAAAAGCACCTATTGGATGCACAAGATTGGTTAAAAACCCTAATTGGACAAGATTAAGTTTAGGGAGGATGAAAATGACCTAAATGTTCATCCAATGACACAAAACACCTGTTGGATGCACAAGATTGGTTAATAACCCTAATTGGACAAGTATTAGCCTAGGGAGGACATAAATGACCTAATTGTTCATCCAATGATATAAAAACACCTATTGGATGCACAAAATTGGTTAGAAACCCTAATTGGAAAAGATTAAGTGTAGGGAGGACGAAAATGACATAAATATTCATCCAATGACACAAAACCACCTATTGGATCCACAAGATTGGTTAAAAACCCTAATTGGACAAGATTAAGTGTAGGGAGTACGAAAATGACATAAATATTCATCCAATGACATAAAAACACCTATTGGATGCACAATATTGTTTAAAAACCCTAATTGGACAAGAATTAGCCTAGGTTGGAAGAAAATGACGTAAATGTTCATCCAATGATACAAAAACACCTATTGGAAGTACAAGATTGGTTAGAAACCCTAATTGGACAAGAATTAGCCTAGGGAGGACGAAAATGACCTAAATGTTCATCCAATGACACAAAACACCTATTGGATGCACAAGATTGCTTAAAAACCCTAATTGGACAAGAATTAGCCTAGGGAGGACGAAAATGACCTAATTGTTCATCCAATGACACAAAAAAACCTATTGGATGCACATGATTGGTTAGAAACCCTAATTGGACAAGATTAAGTTTAGGGAGGACGAAATTGACCTAAATGTTCATCCAATGACACAAAACACCTATTGGATGCAAAAGATTGGTTAAAAACCCTAATTGGACAAGATTAAGTGTAAGGAGGACGAAAATGACATAAATATTCATCCAATGACACAAAAACACCTATTGGATGCACAAGATTGGTTAAAAACCCTAATTGGACAAGAATTAGCCTAGGGAGGACGAAAATGACCTAATTGTTCATCCATTGACACAAAACACCTATTGGATGCACAAGATTAGTTAAAAACCCTAATTAGACAAGAATAAGCCTAGGGAGAACGAAAATGACCTAAATTTTCATCCATTGACACAAAACACCTATTGGATGCACAAGATTGGTTAAAAACCCTAATTGGACAAGAATTAGCCTAGGGAGGACGAAAATGACCAAATTGTTCATCCAATGATACAAAAACACCTATTGGATGCACAATATTGGTTAGAAACCCTTATTGGACAAGATTAAGTTTAGGGAGGACGAAAATGACCTAAATATTCATCCAATGACGTAAATGTTCATCCAATGATACAAAAACACCTATTGGAAGTACAAGATTGGTTAGAAACCCTAATTGGACAAGAATAAGCCTAGGGAGAACGAAAATGACCTAAATCTTCATCCATTGACACAAAACACCTATTGGATGCACAAGATTGGTTAGTAACCCTAATTGGACAAGATTAAGTTTAGGGAGGACGAAAATGACCTAAATGTTCATCCAATGACACAAAACACCTATTGGATGCACAAGATTGGTTAAAAACCCTAATTGGACAAGATTAAGTGTAAGGAGGACGAAAATGACATAAATATTCATCCAATCACACAAAAACACCTATTGGATGCACAAGATTGGTTAGAAACCCTAATTGGACAAGATTAAGTTTAGGGAGGACGAAAATGACCTAAATGTTCATCAAATGACACAAAACACCTATTGGATACACAATATTGGTTAGAAACCCTAATTGGACAAGATTAAGTTTAGGGAGGACGAAAATGACCTAAAATGTTCATCCAATGATACAAAAACACCTATTGGATGCACAAAATTCGTTAGAAACCCTAATTGGACAAGAATTAGCCTAGGGAGGACGAAAATGACCTAAAATGTTCATCCAATGACACAAAACACCTATTGGATGCACAAGATTGGTTAAAAACCCTAATTAGACAAGAAATAGCCTAGGGAGGACGAAAATGACCTAATTGTTCATCCAATGATACAAAAACACCTATTGGATGCACAAAATTCGTTAGAAACCCTAATTGGACAAGAATTAGCCTAGGGAGGACGAAAATGACCTAAAATGTTAATCCAATGACACAAAACACCTATTGGATGCACAAGATTGGTTAAAAACCCTAATTGGACAAGAATTAGCCTAGGGAGGACGAAAATGACCTAAATGTTCATCCAATGACACAAAAACACCTATTGGATGCACAAGATTGGTGAAAAACCCTAATTGGACAAGAATAAGCCTAGGGAGAACGAAAATGACCTAAATTTTCATCCATTGACACAAAACACCTATTGGATGCACAAGATTGGTTAAAAACCCTAATTGGACAAGAAATAGCCTAGGGAGGACGAAAATGACCTAATTGTTCATCCAATGATACAAAAACACCTATTGGATGCACAAAATTCGTTAGAAACCCTAATTGGACAAGAATTAGCCTAGGGAGGACGAAAATGACCTAAAATGTTCATCAAATGACACAAAACACCTATTGGATGCACAAGATTGGTTAAAAACCCTAATTGGACAAGAATTAGCCTAGGGAGGACGAAAATGACCTAAATGTTCATCCAATGACACAAAAACACCTATTGGATGCACAAGATTGGTGAAAAACCCTAATTGGACAAGAATAAGCCTAGGGAGAACGAAAATGACCTAAATCTTCATCCATTGACACAAAACACCTATTGGATGCACAAGATTGGTTAAAAACCCTAATTGGACAAGAATTAGCCTAGGGAGGACGAAAATGATCTAATTGTTCATCCAATGATACAAAAACACCTATTGGATGCACAATATTGGTTAGAAACCCTTATTGGACAAGATTAAGTTTAGGGAGGACGAAAATGACCTAAATATTCATCCAATGACACAAAACACCTATTGGATGCACAATATTGGTTAGAAACCCTTATTGGACAAGATTAAGTTTAGGGAGGACGAAAATGACCTAAATATTCATCCAATGACACAAAACACCTATTGGATGCACAAGATTGGTTAAAAACCCTAATTGGACAAGATTAAGTGTAAGGAGGACGAAAATGACATAAATATTCATCCAATGACACAAAAACACCTATTGGATGCACAAGATTGGTTAAAAACCCTAATTGGACAAGAATTAGCCTAGGGAGGACGAAAATAACCATATTGTTCATCAAATGATACAAAAACACCTATTGGATGCACAATATTGGTTAGAAACCCTAATTGGACAAGATAAAGTTTAGGGAGGACGCAAATTACCTAAAATGTTCATCCAATGACACAAAACACCTATTGGATGCACAAGATTGGTTAAAAACCCTAATTGGACAAGAATTAGCCTAGGTTGGAAGAAAATGACGTAAATGTTCATCCAATGACACAAAAACACCTATTGGAAGTACAACATTGGTTAGAAACCCTAATTGGACAAGAATTAGCCTAGGGAGGACGAAAATGACCTAAATGTTCATCCAATGACACAAAACACCTATTGGATGCACAAGATTGCTTAAAAACCCTAATTGGACAAGAATTAGCCAAGGGAGGACGAAAATGACGTAATTGTTCATCCAATGACACAAAAAAACCTATTGGATGCACATGATTGGTTAGAAACCCTAATTGGACAAGATTAAGTTTAGGGAGGACGAAAATGACCTAAATGTTCATCCAATGACACAAAACACCTATTGGATGCATAAGATTGGTTAAAAACCCTAATTGGACAAGATTAAGTGTAAGGAGGACGAAAATGACATAAATATTCATCAAATGACACAAAAACACCTATTGGATGCACATGATTGGTTAGAAACCCTAATTGGACAAGATTAAGTTTAGGGAGGACGAAAATGACCTAAATGTTCATCCAATGACACAAAACACCTATTGGATGCACAAGATTGGTTAGAAACCCTAATTGGACAAGAATAAGCCTAGGGAGGACGAAAATGACCTAAATGTTCATCCAATGACACAAAAAAACCTATTGGATGCACATGATTGGTTAGAAACCCTAATTGGACAAGATTAAGTTTAGGGAGGACGAAAATGACCTAAATGTTCATCCAATGACACAAAACACCTATTGGATGCACAAGATTGGTTAAAAACCCTAATTGGACAAGATTAAGTGTAAGGAGGACGAAAATGACATAAATATTCATCCAATGACACAAAAACACCTATTGGATGCACAATATTGGTTAGAAACCCTAATTGGACAAGATTAAGTGTAAGGAGGACGAAAATGACATAAATATTCATCCAATGACACAAAAACACCTATTGGATGCACAAGATTGGTTAAAAACCCTAATTGGACAAGAATTAGCCTAGGGAGGACGTAAATGACCTAAATGTTCATCCAATGACACAAAAAAACCTATTGGATGCACATGATTGGTTAGAAACCCTAATTGGACAAGATTAAGTTTAGGGAGGACGAAAATGACCTAAATGTTCATCCAATGACACAAAACACCTATTGGATGCACAAGATTGGTTAAAAACCCTAATTGGACAAGATTAAGTGTAAGGAGGACGAAAATGACATAAATATTCATCCAATGACACAAAAACACCTATTGGATGCACAATATTGGTTAGAAACCCTAATTGGACAAGATTAAGTGTAAGGAGGACGAAAATGACATAAATATTCATCCAATGACACAAAAACACCTATTGGATGCACAAGATTGGTTAAAAACCCTAATTGGACAAGAATTAGCCTAGGGAGGACGAAAATGACCTAATTGTTCATCCATTGACACAAAACACCTATTGGATGCACAAGATTGGTTAAAAACCCTAATTGGACAAGATTAAGTGTAAGGAGGACGAAAATGACATAAATATTCATCCAATGACACAAAAACACCTATTGGATGCACAAGATTGGTTAAAAACCCTAATTGGACAAGATTAAGTTTAGGGAGGATGAAAATGACCTAAATGTTCATCCAATGACACAAAACACCTGTTGGATGCACAAGATTGGTTAATAACCCTAATTGGACAAGTATTAGCCTAGGGAGGACATAAATGACCTAATTGTTCATCCAATGATATAAAAACACCTATTGGATGCACAAAATTGGTTAGAAACCCTAATTGGAAAAGATTAAGTGTAGGGAGGACGAAAATGACATAAATATTCATCCAATGACACAAAACCACCTATTGGATCCACAAGATTGGTTAAAAACCCTAATTGGACAAGATTAAGTGTAGGGAGTACGAAAATGACATAAATATTCATCCAATGACATAAAAACACCTATTGGATGCACAAGATTGTTTAAAAACCATAATTGGACAAGAATTAGCCTAGGTTGGAAGAAAATGACGTAAATGTTCATCCAATGACACAAAAACACCTATTGGAAGTACAAGATTGGTTAGAAACCCTAATTGGACAAGAATTAGCCTAGGGAGGACGAAAATGACCTAAATGTTCATCCAATGACACAAAACACCTATTGGATGCACAAGATTGCTTAAAAACCCTAATTGGACAAGAATTAGCCTAGGGAGGACGAAAATGACCTAATTGTTCATCCAATGACACAAAAACACCTATTGGATGCACAAGATTGGTGAAAAACCCTAATTGGACAAGAATAAGCCTAGGGAGAACGAAAATGACCTAAATTTTCATCCATTGACACAAAACATCTATTGGATGCACAAGATTGGTTAAAAACCCTAATTGGACAAGAATTAGCCTAGGGAGGACGAAAATGACCTAATTGTGCATCCAATGACACAAAAACACCTATTGGATGCACATGATTGGTTAGAAACCCTAATTGGACAAGATTAAGTTTAGGGAGGACGAAAATGACCTAAATATTCATCCAATGACACAAAACACCTATTGGATGCACAAGATTGGTTAAAAACCCTAATTGGACAAGAATAAGCCTAGGGAGAACGAAAATGACCTAAATTTTCATCCATTGACACAAAACACCTATTGGATGCACAAGATTGGTTAAAAACCCTAATTGGACAAGAATTAGCCTAGGGAGGACGAAAATTACCTAATTATTCATCCAATGATACAAAAACACCTATTGGATGCACAATATTGGTTAGAAACCTAATTGGACAAGATTAAGTTTAGGGAGGACGAAAATGACCTAAAATGTTCATCCAATGACACAAAACACCTATTGGATGCACAAGATTAGTTAAAAACCCTAATTGGACACGAATTAGCCTAGGGAGGACGAAAATGACCTAATTGTGCATCCAATGACACAAAAAAACCTATTGGATGCACATGATTGGTTAGAAACCCTAATTGGACAAGATTAAGTTTAGGGAGGACGAAAATGACCTAAATGTTCATCCAATGACACAAAACACCTATTGGATGCACAAGATTGGTTAAAAACCCTAATTGGACAAGATTAAGTTTAGGGAGGACGAAAATGACCTAAATGTTCATCCAATGACACAAAAAACCTGTTGGAAGTACAAGATTGGTTAGAAACCCAAATTGGACAAGAATTAGCCTAGGGAGGACGAAAATGACCTAAATGTTCATCCTATGACACAAAACACCTATTGGATGCACAAGATTGCTTAAAAACCCTAATTGGACAAGAATTAGCCTAGGAAGGACGAAAATGACCTAATTGTTCATCCAATGACACAAAAAAACCTATTGGATGCACATGATTGGTTAGAAACCCTAATTGGACAAGATTAAGTTTAGGGAGGACGAAAATGACCTAAATGTTCATCCAATGACACAAAACACCTATTGGATGCACAAGATTGGTTAAAAACCCTAATTGGACAAGATTAAGTGTAAGGAGGACGAAAATGACATAAATATTCATCCAATGACACAAAAACACCTATTCAATGCACAAGATTGGTTAAAAACCCTAATTGGACAAGAATTAGCCTAGGGAGGACGAATATGACCTAATTGTTCATCAAATGATACAAAAACACCTATTGGATGCACAATATTGGTTAGAAACCCTAATTGGACAAGATTAAGTTTAGGGAGGACGTAAATGACCTAAAATGTTCATCCAATGACACAAAACACCTATTGGATGCACAAGATTGGTTAAAAACCCTAATTGGACAAGAATTAGCCTAGGGAGGACGAAAATGACCTAATTGTGCATCCAATGACACAAAAAAACCTATTGGATGCACATGATTGGTTAGAAACCCTAATTGGACAAGATTAAGTTTAGGGAGGACGAAAATGACCTAAATGTTCATCCAATGACACAAAACACCTATTGGATGCATAAGATTGGTTAAAAACCCTAATTGGACAAGATTAAGTGTAAGGAGGACGAAAATGACATAAATATTCATCAAATGACACAAAAACACCTATTGGATGCACATGATTGGTTAGAAACCCTAATTGGACAAGATTAAGTTTAGGGAGGACGAAAATGACCTAAATGTTCATCCAATGACACAAAACACCTATTGGATGCACAAGATTGCTTAAAAACCCTAATTGGACAAGAATTAGCCTAGGGAGGACGAAAATGACCTAAATGTTCATCCAATGACACAAAAACACCTATTGGATGCACAAGATTGGTGAAAAACCCTAATTGGACAAGAATAAGCCTAGGGAGAACGAAAATGACCTAAATCTTCATCCATTGACACAAAACACCTATTGGATGCACAAGATTGGTTAAAAACCCTAATTGGACAAGAATTAGCCTAGGGAGGACGAAAATGATCTAATTGTTCATCCAATGATACAAAAACACCTATTGGATGCACAATATTGGTTAGAAACCCTTATTGGACAAGATTAAGTTTAGGGAGGACGAAAATGACCTAAATATTCATCCAATGACACAAAACACCTATTGGATGCACAATATTGGTTAGAAACCCTTATTGGACAAGATTAAGTTTAGGGAGGACGAAAATGACCTAAATATTCATCCAATGACACAAAACACCTATTGGATGCACAAGATTGGTTAAAAACCCTAATTGGACAAGATTAAGTGTAAGGAGGACGAAAATGACATAAATATTCATCCAATGACACAAAAACACCTATTGGATGCACAAGATTGGTTAAAAACCCTAATTGGACAAGAATTAGCCTAGGGAGGACGAAAATAACCATATTGTTCATCAAATGATACAAAAACACCTATTGGATGCACAATATTGGTTAGAAACCCTAATTGGACAAGATAAAGTTTAGGGAGGACGCAAATTACCTAAAATGTTCATCCAATGACACAAAACACCTATTGGATGCACAAGATTGGTTAAAAACCCTAATTGGACAAGAATTAGCCTAGGTTGGAAGAAAATGACGTAAATGTTCATCCAATGACACAAAAACACCTATTGGAAGTACAACATTGGTTAGAAACCCTAATTGGACAAGAATTAGCCTAGGGAGGACGAAAATGACCTAAATGTTCATCCAATGACACAAAACACCTATTGGATGCACAAGATTGCTTAAAAACCCTAATTGGACAAGAATTAGCCAAGGGAGGACGAAAATGACGTAATTGTTCATCCAATGACACAAAAAAACCTATTGGATGCACATGATTGGTTAGAAACCCTAATTGGACAAGATTAAGTTTAGGGAGGACGAAAATGACCTAAATGTTCATCCAATGACACAAAACACCTATTGGATGCATAAGATTGGTTAAAAACCCTAATTGGACAAGATTAAGTGTAAGGAGGACGAAAATGACATAAATATTCATCAAATGACACAAAAACACCTATTGGATGCACATGATTGGTTAGAAACCCTAATTGGACAAGATTAAGTTTAGGGAGGACGAAAATGACCTAAATGTTCATCCAATGACACAAAACACCTATTGGATGCACAAGATTGGTTAAAAACCCTAATTGGACAAGATTATGTTTAGGGAGGACGAAAATGACCTAAATGTTCATCCAATGACACAAAAAACCTGTTGGAAGTACAAGATTGGTTAGAAACCCAAATTGGACAAGAATTAGCCTAGGGAGGACGAAAATGACCTAAATGTTCATCCAATGACACAAAACACCTATTGGATGCACAAGATTGCTTAAAAACCCTAATTGGACAAGAATTAGCCTAGGAAGGACGAAAATGACCTAATTGTGCATCCAATGACACAAAAAAACCTATTGGATGCACATGATTGGTTAGAAACCCTAATTGGACAAGATTAAGTTTAGGGAGGACGAAAATGACCTAAATGTTCATCCAATGACACAAAACACCTATTGGATGCACAAGATTGGTTAAAAACCCTAATTGGACAAGATTAAGTTTAGGGAGGACGAAAATGACCTAAATGTTCATCCAATGACACAAAAAACCTGTTGGAAGTACAAGATTGGTTAGAATCCCAAATTGGATAAGAATTAGCCTCGGGAGGACGAAAATGACCTAAATGGTCATCCAATGACACAAAACACCTATTGGATGCACAAGATTGCTTAAAAACCCTAATTGGACAAGAATTAGCCTAGGAAGGACGAAAATGACCTAATTGTTCATCCAATGACACAAAAAAACCTATTGGATGCACATGATTGGTTAGAAACCCTAATTGGACAAGATTAAGTTTAGGGAGGACGAAAATGACCTAAATGTTCATCCAATGACACAAAACACCTATTGGATGCACAAGATTGGTTAAAAACCCTAATTGGACAAGATTAAGTGTAAGGAGGACGAAAATGACATAAATATTCATCCAATGACACAAAAACACCTATTCAATGCACAAGATTGGTTAAAAACCCTAATTGGACAAGAATTAGCCTAGGGAGGACGAAAATGACCTAAATTTTCATCCATTGACACAAAACACCTATTGGATGCACAAGATTGGTTAGAAACCCTAATTGGAAAAGATTAAGTGTAGGGAGGACGAAAATGACATAAATTTTCATCCAATGACACAAAAGCACCTATTGGATGCACAAGATTGGTTAAAAACCCTAATTGGACAAGATTAAGTTTAGGGAGGATGAAAATGACCTAAATGTTCATCCAATGACACAAAACACCTGTTGGATGCACAAGATTGGTTAATAACCCTAATTGGACAAGTATTAGCCTAGGGAGGACATAAATGACCTAATTGTTCATCCAATGATATAAAAACACCTATTGGATGCACAAAATTGGTTAGAAACCCTAATTGGAAAAGATTAAGTGTAGGGAGGACGAAAATGACATAAATATTCATCCAATGACACAAAACCACCTATTGGATCCACAAGATTGGTTAAAAACCCTAATTGGACAAGATTAAGTGTAGGGAGTACGAAAATGACATAAATATTCATCCAATGACATAAAAACACCTATTGGATGCACAAGATTGTTTAAAAACCCTAATTGGACAAGAATTAGCCTAGGTTGGAAGAAAATGACGTAAATGTTCATCCAATGATACAAAAACACCTATTGGAAGTACAAGATTGGTTAGAAACCCTAATTGGACAAGAATTTGCCTAGGGAGGACGAAAATGACCTAAATGTTCATCCAATGACACAAAACACCTATTGGATGCACAAGATTGCTTAAAAACCCTAATTGGACAAGAATTAGCCTAGGGAGGACGAAAATGACCTAATTGTTCATCCAATGACACAAAAAAACCTATTGGATGCACATGATTGGTTAGAAACCCTAATTGGACAAGATTAAGTTTAGGGAGGACGAAATTGACCTAAATGTTCATCCAATGACACAAAACACCTATTGGATGCAAAAGATTGGTTAAAAACCCTAATTGGACAAGATTAAGTGTAAGGAGGACGAAAATGACATAAATATTCATCCAATGACACAAAAACACCTATTGGATGCACAAGATTGGTTAAAAACCCTAATTGGACAAGAATTAGCCTAGGGAGGACGAAAATGACCTAATTGTTCATCCATTGACACAAAACACCTATTGGATGCACAAGATTGGTTAAAAACCCTAATTGGACAAGAATTAGCCTAGGGAGAACGAAAATGACCTAAATTTTCATCCATTAACACAAAACACCTATTGGATGCACAAGATTGGCTAAAAACCCTAATTGGACAAGAATTAGCCTAGGGAGGACGAAAATGACCTAATTGTTCATCCAATGATACAAAAACACCAATTGGAAGTACAAGATTGGTTAGAAACCCTAATTGGACAAGAATAAGCCTAGGGAGAACGAAAATGACCTAAATCTTCATCCATTGACACAAAACACCTATTGGATGCACAAGATTGGTTAGTAACCCTAATTGGACAAGATTAAGTTTAGGGAGGACGAAAATGACCTAAATGTTCATCCAATGACACAAAACACCTATTGGATGCACAAGATTGGTTAAAAACCCTAATTAGACAAGAAATAGCCTATGGAGGACGAAAATGACCTAATTGTTCATCCAATGATACAAAAACACCTATTGGATGCACAAAATTCGTTAGAAACCCTAATTGGACAAGAATTAGCCTAGGGAGGACGAAAATGACCTAAATGTTCATCCAATGACACAAAACACCTATTGGATGCACAAGATTGGTTAAAAACCCTATTTGGACAAGATTAAGTGTAAGGAGGACGAAAATGACATAAATATTCATCCAATCACACAAAAACATCTATTGGATGCACAAGATTGGTTAGAAACCCTAATTGGACAAGATTAAGTTTAGGGAGGACGAAAATGACCTAAATGTTCATCCAATGACACAAAACACCTATTGGATGCACAAGATTGGTTAAAAACCCTAATTAGACAAGAAATAGCCTAGGGAGGACGAAAATGGCCTAATTGTTCATCCAATGATACAAAAACACCTATTGGATGCACAAAATTCGTTAGAAACCCTAATTGGACAAGAATTAGCCTAGGGAGGACGAAAATGACCTAAAATGTTCATCCAATGACACAAAACACCTATTGGATGCACAAGATTGGTTAAAAACCCTAATTAGACAAGAAATAGCCTAGGGAGGACAAAAATGACCTAATTGTTCATCCAATGATACAAAAACACCTATTGGATGCACAAAATTCGTTAGAAACCCTAATTGGACAAGAATTAGCCTAGGGAGGACGAAAATGACCTAAAATGTTCATCCAATGACACAAAACACCTATTGGATGCACAAGATTGGTTAAAAACCCTAATTAGACAAGAAATAGCCTAGGGAGGACGAAAATGACCTAATTGTTCATCCAATGATACAAAAACACCTATTGGATGCACAAAATTCGTTAGAAACCCTAATTGGACAAGAATTAGCCTAGGAAGGACGAAAATGACCTAAAATGTTCATCCAATGACACAAAACACCTATTGGATGCACAAGATTGGTTAAAAACCCTAATTAGACAAGAAATAGCCTAGGGAGGACGAAAATGGCCTAATTGTTCATCCAATGATACAAAAACACCTATTGGATGCACAAAATTCGTTAGAAACCCTAATTGGACAAGAATTAGCCTAGGGAGGACGAAAATGACCTAAAATGTTCATCCAATGACACAAAACACCTATTGGATGCACAAGATTGGTTAAAAACCCTAATTAGACAAGAAAAAGCCTAGGGAGGACGAAAATGACCTAATTGTTCATCCAATGATACAAAAACACCTATTGGATGCACAAAATTCGTTAGAAACCCTAATTGGACAAGAATTAGCCTAGGGAGGACGAAAATGACCTAAAATGTTCATCCAATGACACAAAACACCTATTGGATACACAAGATTGGTTAAAAACCCTAATTGGACAAGAATTAGCCTAGGGAGGACGAAAATGACCTAAATGTTCATCCAATGACACAAAAACACCTATTGGATGCACAAGATTGGTGAAAAACCCTAATTGGACAAGAATAAGCCTAGGGAGAACGAAAATGACCTAAATTTTCATCCATTGACACAAAACACCTATTGGATGCACAAGATTGGTTAAAAACCCTAATTGGACAAGAATTAGCCTAGGGAGGACGAAAATGACCTAATTGTTCATCCAATGATACAAAAACACCTATTGGATGCACAATATTGGTTAGAAACCCTTATTGGACAAGATTAAGTTTAGGGAAGACGAAAATGACCTAAATATTCATCCAATGACACAAAACATCTATTGGATGCACAATATTGGTTAGAAACCCTTATTAGACAAGAAATAGCCTAGGGAGGACGAAAATGACCTAATTGTTCATCCAATGATACAAAAACACCTATTGGATGCACAAAATTCGTTAGAAACCCTAATTGGACAAGAATTAGCCTAGGGAGGACGAAAATGACCTAAATGTTCATCCAATGACACAAAACACCTATTGGATGCACAAGATTGGTTAAAAACCCTAATTGGACAAGATTAAGTGTAAGGAGGACGAAAATGACATAAATATTCATCCAATCACACAAAAACACCTATTGGATGCACAAGATTGGTTAGAAACCCTAATTGGACAAGATTAAGTTTAGGGAGGACGAAAATGACCTAAATGTTCATCCAATGACACAAAACACCTCTTGGATGCACAAGATTGGTTAGAAACCCTAATTAGACAATATTAAGTTTAGGGAGGACGAAAATGACCTAAATGTTCATCCAATGACACAAAACACCTCTTGGATGCACATGATTGGTTAGAAACCCTAATTAGACAATATTAAGTTTAGGGAGGACGAAAATGACCTAAATCTTCATCCAATGACACAAAACACCTATTGGATGCACAAGATTTTTTAAAAACCCTAATTGGACAAGATTAAATGTAAGGAGGACGAAAATGACATAAATATTCATCCAATGACACAAAAAAAACTATTGGATGCACAAGATTGGTTAAAAACCCTAATTGGACAAGATTAAGTTTAGGGAGGACGAAAATGACCTAAATGTTCATCCAATGACACAAAACACCTGTTGGATGCACAAGATTGGTTAGAAACCCTAATTGGACAAGATTAAGTTTAGGGAGGACGAAAACGACCTAAAATGTTCATCCAATGACACAAAACACCTATTGGATGCACAAGATTGGTTAAAAACCCTAATTGGACAAGAATTAGCCTAGGGAGGACGCAAATAACCTAATTGTTCATCCAATGATACAAAAACACCTATTGGATGCACAATATTGGTTAGAAACCCTAATTGGACAAGATTAAGTTTAGGGAGGACGAAAATGACCTAAATGTTCATCCAATGACACAAAACACCTATTGGATGCACAAGATTGGTTAAAAACCCTAATTGGACAAGATTAAGTTTAGGGAGGACGAAAATGACCTAAATGTTCATCCAATGACACAAAAAACCTGTTGGAAGTACAAGATTGGTTAGAAACCCAAATTGGACAAGAATTAGCCTAGGGAGGACGAAAATGACCTAAATGTTCATCCAATGACACAAAAACACCTATTGGATGCACAAGATTGGTGAAAAACCCTAATTGGACAAGAATAAGCCTAGGGAGAACGAAAATGACCTAAATTTTCATCCATTGACACAACATCTATTGGATGCACAAGATTGGTTAAAAACCCTAATTGGACAAGAATTAGCCTAGGGAGGACGAAAATGACCTAATTGTGCATCCAATGACACAAAAAAACCTATTGGATGCACATGATTGGTTAGAAACCCTAATTGGACAAGATTAAGTTTAGGGAGGACGAAAATGACCTAAATGTTCATCCAATGACACAAAACACCTATTGGATGCACAAGATTGGTTAAAAACCCTAATTAGACAAGAAATAGCCTAGGGAGGACGAAAATGGCCTAATTGTTCATCCAATGATACAAAAACACCTATTGGATGCACATGATTGGTTAGAAACCCTAATTGGACAAGATTAAGTTTAGGGAGGACGAAAATGACCTAAATGTTCATCCAATGACACAAAACACCTATTGGATGCACAAGATTGGTTAAAAACCCTAATTGGACAAGATTAAGTGTAAGGAGGACGAAAATGACATAAATGTTCATCCAATGACACAAAAACACCTATTGGATGCACAAGATTGGTTAAAAACCCTAATTGGACAAGAATTAGCCTAGGGAGGACGAAAATGACCTAATTGTTCATCCATTGACACAAAACACCTATTGGATGCACAAGATTGGTTAAAAACCCTAATTGGACAAGAATTAGCCTAGGGAGGACGAAAATGACCTAATTGTTCATCCAATGATACAAAAACACCTATTGGATGCACAATATTGGTTAGAAACCCTTATTGGACAAGATTAAGTTCAGGGAGGACGAAAATGACCTAAATGTTCATCCAATGACACAAAACACCTATTGGATGCACAAGATTGGTTAAAAACCCTAATTGGACAAGATTAAGTGTAAGGAGGACGAAAATGACATAAATATTCATCCAATGACACAAAAACACCTATTGGATGCACAAGATTGGTTAAAAACCCTAATTGGACAAGAATTAGCTTAGGGAGGACGAAAATAACCAAATTGTTCATCAAATGATACAAAAACACCTATTGGATGCACAATATTGGTTAGAAACCCTAATTGGACAAGATTAAGTTTAGGGAGGACGAAAATGACGTAAAATGTTCATCCAATGACACAAAACACCTATTGGATGCACAAGATTGGTTAAAAACCCTAATTGGACAAGAATTAGCCTAGGGAGGACATAAATGACCTAATTGTTCATCCAATGATATAAAAAACACCTATTGGATGCACAAAATTGGTTAGAAACCCTAATTGGAAAAGATTAAGTGTAGGGAGGACGAAAATGACATAAATATTCATCCAATGACACAAAACCACCTATTGGATCCACAAGATTGGTTAAAAACCCTAATTGGACAAGATTAAGTGTAGGGAGTACGAAAATGACATAAATATTCATCCAATGACATAAAAACACCTATTGGATGCACAAGATTGTTTAAAAACCCTAATTGGACAAGAATTAGCCTAGCTTGGAAGAAAATGACGTAAATGTTCATCCAATGACACAAAAACACCTATTGGAAGTACAAAATTGGTTAGAAACCCTAATTGGACAAGAATTAGCCTAGGGAGGACGAAAATGACCTAAATGTTCATCCAATGACACAAAACACCTATTGGATGCACAAGATTGGTTAAAAACCCTAATTGGACAAGATTAAGTGTAAGGAGGACGAAAATGACATAAATATTCATCCAATGACACAAAAACACCTATTCAATGCACAAGATTGGTTAAAAACCCTAA
Organism: Cicer judaicum; assembly: GCA_037974835.1. Classification (NCBI taxonomy): domain Eukaryota; kingdom Viridiplantae; phylum Streptophyta; class Magnoliopsida; order Fabales; family Fabaceae; genus Cicer; species Cicer judaicum. The sequence continues at coordinate 25,094 of JBBPBS010001166.1, read as the reverse complement.
TTGGACAAGATTAAGTTTAGGGAGGACGAAAATGACCTAAATGTTCATCCAATGACACAAAACACCTGTTGGAAGTACAAGATTGGTTAGAAACCTTAATTGGACAAGAATAAGTCTAGGGAAGACGAAAATGACCTAAATGTTCATCCAATGACACAAAACACCTATTGGATGCACAAGATTGGTTAAAAACCCTAATTGGACCAGATTAAGTGTAAGGAGGACGAAAATGACATAAATATTCATCCAATGACACAAAAACACCTATTCAATGCACAAGATTGGTTAAAAACCCTAATTGGACAAGAATTAGCCTAGGGAGGACGAAAATGACATAAATATTCATCCAATGATACAAAAACACCTATTGGATACACAATATTGGTTAGAAACCCTAATTGGACAAGATTAAGTTTAGGGAGGACGAAAATGACGTAAAATGTTCATCCAATGACACAAAACACCTATTGGATGCACAAGATTGGTTAAAAACCCTAATTGGACAAGAATTAGCCTAGGGAGGACGAAAATGACCTAAATGTTCATCCAATGACACAAAAACACCTATTGGATGCACAAGATTGGTGAAAAACCCTAATTGGACAAGAATAAGCCTAGGGAGAACGAAAATGACCTAAATTTTCATCCATTGACACAAAACATCTATTGGATGCACAAGATTGGTTAAAAACCCTAATTGGACAAGAATTAGCCTAGGGAGGACGAAAATGACCTAATTGTGCATCCAATGACACAAAAACACCTATTGGATGCACATGATTGGTTAGAAACCCTAATTGGACAAGATTAAGTTTAGGGAGGACGAAAATGACCTAAATATTCATCCAATGACACAAAACACCTATTGGATGCACAAGATTGGTTAAAAACCCTAATTGGACAAGAATAAGCCTAGGGAGAACGAAAATGACCTAAATTTTCATCCATTGACACAAAACACCTATTGGATGCACAAGATTGGTTAAAAACCCTAATTGGACAAGAATTAGCCTAGGGAGGACGAAAATTACCTAATTATTCATCCAATGATACAAAAACACCTATTGGATGCACAATATTGGTTAGAAACCTAATTGGACAAGATTAAGTTTAGGGAGGACGAAAATGACCTAAAATGTTCATCCAATGACACAAAACACCTATTGGATGCACAAGATTAGTTAAAAACCCTAATTGGACACGAATTAGCCTAGGGAGGACGAAAATGACCTAATTGTGCATCCAATGACACAAAAAAACCTATTGGATGCACATGATTGGTTAGAAACCCTAATTGGACAAGATTAAGTTTAGGGAGGACGAAAATGACCTAAATGTTCATCCAATGACACAAAACACCTATTGGATGCACAAGATTGGTTAAAAACCCTAATTGGACAAGATTAAGTTTAGGGAGGACGAAAATGACCTAAATGTTCATCCAATGACACAAAAAACCTGTTGGAAGCACAAGATTGCTTAAAAACCCTAATTAGACAAGAATTAGCCTAGGGAGGACGAAAATGACCTAATTGTTCATCCAATGACACAAAAAAACCTATTGGATGCACATGATTGGTTAGAAACCCTAATTGGACAAGATTAAGTTTAGGGAGGACGAAATTGACCTAAATGTTCATCCAATGACACAAAACACCTATTGGTTGCAAAAGATTGGTTAAAAACCCTAATTGGACAAGATTAAGTGTAAGGAGGACGAAAATGACATAAATATTCATCCAATGACACAAAAACACCTATTGGATGCACAAGATTGGTTAAAAACCCTAATTGGACAAGAATTAGCCTAGGGAGGACGAAAATGACCTAATTGTTCATCCATTGACACAAAACACCTATTGGATGCACAAGATTGGTTAAAAACCCTAATTGGACAAGAATAAGCCTAGGGAGAACGAAAATGACCTAAATTTTCATCCATTGACACAAAACACCTATTGGATGCACAAGATTGGTTAAAAACCCTAATTGGACAAGAATTAGCCTAGGGAGGACGAAAATGACCTAATTGTTCATCCAATGATACAAAAACACCTATTGGATGCACAATATTGGTTAGAAACCCTTATTGGACAAGATTAAGTTTAGGGAGGACGAAAATGACTTAAATATTCATCCAATGACGTAAATGTTCATCCAATGATACAAAAACACCTATTGGAAGTACAAGATTGGTTAGAAACCCTAATTGGACAAGAATAAGCCTAGGGAGAACGAAAATGACCTAAATCTTCATCCATTGACACAAAACACCTATTGGATGCACAAGATTGGTTAGTAACCCTAATTGGACAAGATTAAGTTTAGGGAGGACGAAAATGACCTAAATGTTCATCCAATGACACAAAACACCTATTGGATGCACAAGATTGGTTAAAAACCCTAATTAGACAAGAAATAGCCTAGGGAGGACGAAAATGACCTAATTGTTCATCCAATGATACAAAAACACCTATTGGATGCACAAAATTCGTTAGAAACCCTAATTGGACAAGAATTAGCCTAGGGAGGACGAAAATGACCTAAATGTTCATCCAATGACACAAAACACCTATTGGATGCACAAGATTGGTTAAAAACCCTAATTGGACAAGATTAAGTGTAAGGAGGACGAAAATGACAAATATTCATCCAATCACACAAAAACACCTATTGAATGCACAAGATTGGTTAGAAACCCTAATTGGACAAGATTAAGTTTAGGGAGGAAGAAAATGACCTAAATGTTCATCCAATGACACAAAACACCTATTGGATGCACAAGATTGGTTAAAAACCCTAATTAGACAAGAAATAGCCTAGGGAGGACGAAAATGACCTAATTGTTCATCCAATGATACAAAAACACCTATTGGATGCACAAAATTCGTTAGAAACCCTAATTGGACAAGAATTAGCCTAGGGAGGACGAAAATGACCTAAAATGTTCATCCAATGACACAAAACACCTATTGGATGCACAAGATTGGTTAAAAACCCTAATTGGACAAGAATTAGCCTAGGGAGGACGAAAATGACGTAATTGTTCATCCAATGACACAAAAAAACCTATTGGATGCACAAGATTGGTGAAAAACCCTAATTGGACAAGAATAAGCCTAGGGAGAACGAAAATGACCTAAATCTTCATCCATTGACACAAAACACCTATTGGATGCACAAGATTGGTTAAAAACCCTAATTGGACAAGAATTAGCCTAGGGAGGACGAAAATGACCTAATTGTTCATCCAATGATACAAAAACACCTATTGGATGCACAATATTGGTTAGAAACCCTTATTGGACAAGATTAAGTTTAGGGAGGACGAAAATGACCTAAATATTCATCCAATGACACAAAACACCTATTGGATGCACAATATTGGTTAGAAACCCTTATTGGACAAGATTAAGTTTAGGGAGGACGAAAATGACCTAAATGTTCATCCAATGACACAAAAACACCTATTGGATGCACAAGATTGGTGAAAAACCCTAATTGGACAAGAATAAGCCTAGGGAGAACGAAAATGACCTAAATTTTCATCCATTGACACAACATCTATTGGATGCACAAGATTGGTTAAAAACCCTAATTGGACAAGAATTAGCCTAGGGAGGACGAAAATGACCTAATTGTGCATCCAATGACACAAAAAAACCTATTGGATGCACATGATTGGTTAGAAACCCTAATTGGACAAGATTAAGTTTAGGGAGGACGAAAATGACCTAAATGTTCATCCAATGACACAAAACACCTATTGGATGCACAAGATTGGTTAAAAACCCTAATTGGACAATATTAAGTTTATGGAGGACGAAAATGACCTAAATGTTCATCCATTGACACAAAACACCTATTGGATGCACAAGATTGGTTAAAAACCCTAATTGGACAAGAATTAGCCTAGGGAGGACGAAAATGACCTAAACGTTCATCCAATGACACAAAACACCTATTGGATGCACAAGATTGGTTAAAAACCCTAATTGGACAAGAATTAGCCTAGGGAGGACGAAAATGACCTAATTGTGCATCCAATGACACAAAAAAACCTATTGGATGCACATGATTGGTTAGAAGAAACCCTAATTGGACAAGATTATGTTTAGGGAGGACGAAAATGACCTAAATGTTCATCCAATGACACAAAACACCTATTGGATGCACAAGATTGGTTAAAAACCCTAATTGGACAAGATTAAGTGTAAGGAGGACGAAAATGACATAAATATTCATCCAATGACACAAAAACACCTATTGGATGCACAAGATTGGTTAAAAACCCTAATTGGACAAGATTAAGTTTAGGGAGGACGAAAATGACCTAAATGTTCATCCAATGACACAAAACACCTGTTGGAAGTACAAGATTGGTTAGAAACCTTAATTGGACAAGAATTAGTCTAGGGAAGACGAAAATGACCTAAATGTTCATCCAATGACACAAAACACCTATTAGATGCACAAGATTGGTTAAAAACCCTAATTGGACCAGATTAAGTGTAAGGAGGACGAAAATGACATAAATATTCATCCAATGACACAAAAACACCTATTCAATGCACAAGATTGGTTAAAAACCCTAATTGGACAAGAATTAGCCTAGGGAGGACGAAAATGACATAAATATTCATCCAATGACACAAAAGCACCTATTGGATGCACAAGATTGGTTAAAAACCCTAATTGGACAAGAATAAGCCTAGGGAGAATGAAAATGACCTAAATTTTCATCCATTGACACAAAACATCTATTGGATGCACAAGATTGGTTAAAAACCCTAATTGGACAAGCATTAGCCTAGGGAGGACGAAAATGACCTAATTATTCATCCAATGATACAAAAACACCTATTGGATACACAATATTGGTTAGAAACCCTAATTGGACAAGATTAAGTTTAGGGAGGACGAAAATGACGTAAAATGTTCATCCAATGACACAAAACACCTATTGGATGCACAAGATTGGTTAAAAACCCTAATTGGACAAGAATTAGCCTAGGGAGGACGAAAATGACCTAAATGTTCATCCAATGACACAAAAACACCTATTGGATGCACAAGATTGGTGAAAAACCCTAATTGGACAAGAATAAGCCTAGGGAGAACGAAAATGACCTAAATTTTCATCCATTGACACAAAACATCTATTGGATTTACAAGATTGGTTAAAAACCCTATTTGGACAAGAATTAGCCTAGGGAGGACGAAAATGACCTAATTGTTCATCCAATGATACAAAAACACCTATTGGATGCACAAAATTCGTTAGAAACCCTAATTGGACAAGAATTAGCCTAGGGAGGACGAAAATGACCTAAAATGTTCATCCAATGACACAAAACACCTATTGGATGCACAAGATTGGTTAAAAACCCTAATTGGACAAGAATTAGCCTAGGGAGGACGAAAATGACCTAAATGTTCATCCAATGACACAAAAACACCTATTGGATGCACAAGATTGGTGAAAAACCCTAATTGGACAAGAATTAGCCTAGGGAGGACGAAAATGACCTAAAATGTTCATCCAATGACACAAAACACCTATTGGATGCACAAGATTGGTTAAAAACCCTAATTAGACAAGAAATAGCCTAGGGAGGACGAAAATGACCTAATTGTTCATCCAATGATACAAAAACACCTATTGGATGCACAAAATTCGTTAGAAAACCTAATTGGACATGAATTAGCCTAGGGAGGACGAAAATGACCTAAAATGTTCATCCAATGACACAAAACACCTATTGGATGCACAAGATTGGTTAAAAACCCTAATTGGACAAGAATTAGCCTAGGGAGGACGAAAATGACCTAAATGTTCATCCAATGACACAAAAACACCTATTGGATGCACAAGATTGGTGAAAAACCCTAATTGGACAAGAATAAGCCTAGGGAGAACGAAAATGACCTAAATTTTCATCCATTGACACAAAACACCTATTGGATGCACAACATTGGTTAAAAACCCTAATTGGACAAGAATTAGCCTAGGGACGACGAAAATGACCTAATTGTTCATCCAATGACACAAAAAAACCTATTGGATGCACATGATTGGTTAGAAACCCTAATTGGACAAGATTAAGTGTAAGGAGGACGAAAATGACATAAATATTCATCCAATGACACAAAAACACCTATTGGATGCACAAGATTGGTTAAAAACCCTAATTGGACAAGAATTAGCCTAGGGAGGACGAAAATGACCTAATTGTTCATCCATTGACACAAAACACCTATTGGATGCACAAGATTGGTTAAAAACCCTAATTGGACAAGATTAAGTGTAAGGAGGACGAAAATGACATAAATATTCATCCAATGACACAAAAACACCTATTGGATGCACAAGATTGGTTAAAAACCCTAATTGGACAAGAATTAGCCTAGGGAGGACGAAAATGACCTAATTGTTCATCAAATGATACAAAAACACCTATTGGATGCACAATATTGGTTAGAAACCCTAATTGGACAAGATTAAGTTTAGGGAGGACGCAAATGACCTAAAATGTTCATCCAATGACACAAAACACCTATTGGATGCACAAGATTGGTTAAAAACCCTAATTGGACAAGAATTAGCCTAGGGACGACGAAAATGACCTAATTGTTCATCCAATGACACAAAAAAACCTATTGGATGCACATGATTGGTTAGAAACCCTAATTGGACAAGATTAAGTGTAGGGAGGACGAAAATGACCTAAATGTTCATCCAATGACACAAAACACCTATTGGATGCACAAGATTGGTTAAAAACCCAAATTGGACAAGATTAAGTGTAAGGAGGACGAAAATGACATAAATATTCATCCAATGACACAAAAGCACTTATTGGATGCACAAGATTGGTTAAAAACCCTAATTGGACAAGATTAAGTTTAGGGAGGACGAAAATAACCTAAATGTTCATCCAATGACACAAAACACCTGTTGGATGCACAAGATTGGTTAATAACCCTAATTAAACAAGAATTAGCCTAGGGAGGACGTAAATGACCTAATTGTTCATCCAATGATATAAAAACACCTATTGGATGCACAAAATTGGTTAGAAACCCTAATTGGAAAAGATTAAGTGTAGGGAGGACGAAAATGACATAAATATTCATCCAATGACACAAAAACACCTATTGGATCCACAAGATTGGTTAAAAACCCTAATTGGACAAGATTAAGTGTAGGGAGTACGAAAATGACATAAATATTCATCCAATGACACCAAAACACCTATTGGTTGTACAAGATTGGTTAAAAACCCTAATTGGACAAGAATTAGCCTAGGTTGGAAGAAAATGACGTAAATGTTCATCCAATGACACAAAAACACCTATTGGAAGTACAACATTGGTTAGAAACCCTAATTGGACAAGAATTAGCCTAGGGAGGACGAAAATGACCTAAATGTTCATCCAATGACACAAAACACCTATTGGATGCACAAGATTGCTTAAAAACCCTAATTGGACAAGAATTAGCCTAGGGAGGACGAAAATGACGTAATTGTTCATCCAATGACACAAAAAAACCTATTGGATGCACATGATTGGTTAGAAACCCTAATTGGACAAGATTAAGTGTAGGGAGGACGAAAATGACCTAAATGTTCATCCAATGACACAAAACACCTATTGGATGCACAAGATTGGTTAAAAACCCTAATTGGACAAGATTAAGTGTAAGGAGGACGAAAATGACATAAATATTCATCCAATGACACAAAAGCACCTATTGGATGCACAAGATTGGTTAAAAACCCTAATTGGACAAGATTAAGTTTAGGGAGGACGAAAATAACCTAAATGTTCATCCAATGACTCAAAACACCTGTTGGATGCACAAGATTGGTTAATAACCCTAATTAAACAAGAATTAGCCTAGGGAGGACGTAAATGACCTAATTGTTCATCCAATGATATAAAAACACCTATTGGATGCACAATATTGGTTAGAAACCCTTATTGGACAAGATTAAGTTTAGGGAGGACGAAAATGACCTAAATATTCATCCAATGACACAAAACACCTATTGGATGCACAATATTGGTTAGAAACCCTTATTGGACAAGATTAAGTTTAGGGAGGACGAAAATGACCTAAATATTCATCCAATGACACAAAACACCTATTGGATGCACAAGATTGGTTAAAAACCCTAATTGGACAAGATTAAGTGTAAGGAGGACGAAAATGACATAAATATTCATCCAATGACACAAAAACACCTATTGGATGCACAAGATTGGTTAAAAACCCTAATTGGACAAGAATTAGCCTAGGGAGGACGAAAATAACCTAATTGTTCATCAAATGATACAAAAACACCTATTGGATGCACAATATTGGTTAGAAACCCTAATTGGACAAGATAAAGTTTAGGGAGGACGCAAATGACCTAAAATGTTCATCCAATGACACAAAACACCTATTGGATACACAAGATTGGTTAAAAACCCTAATTGGACAAGAATTAGCCTAGGTTGGAAGAAAATGACGTAAATGTTCATCCAATGACACAAAAACACCTATTGGAAGTACAACATTGGTTAGAAACCCTAATTGGACAAGAATTAGCCTAGGGAGGACGAAAATGACCTAAATGTTCATCCAATGACACAAAACACCTATTGGATGCACAAGATTGCTTAAAAACCCTAATTGGACAAGAATTAGCCTAGGGAGGACGAAAATGACGTAATTGTTCATCCAATGACACAAAAAAACCTATTGGATGCACATGATTGGTTAGAAACCCTAATTGGACAAGATTAAGTTTAGGGAGGACGAAAATGACCTAAATGTTCATCCAATGACACAAAACACCTATTGGATGCATAAGATTGGTTAAAAACCCTAATTGGACAAGATTAAGTGTAAGGAGGACGAAAATGACATAAATATTCATCCAATGACAAAAAAACACCTATTGGATGCACAAGATTGGTTAAAAACCCTAATTGGACAAGAATTAGCCTAGGGAGGACGAAAATAACCTAATTGTTCATCAAATGATACAAAAACACCTATTGGATGCACAATATTGGTTAGAAACCCTAATTGGACAAGATAAAGTTTAGGGAGGACGCAAATGACCTAAAATGTTCATCCAATGACACAAAACACCTATTGGATGCACAAGATTGGTTAAAAACCCTAATTGGACAAGAATTAGCCTAGGGACGACGAAAATGACCTAATTGTTCATCCAATGACACAAAAAAACCTATTGGATGCACATGATTGGTTAAAAACCCTAATTGGACAAGATTAAGTGTAGGGAGGACGAAAATGACCTAAATGTTCATCCAATGAAACAAAACACCTATTGGATGCACAAGATTGGTTAAAAACCCTAATTGGACAAGATTAAGTGTAAGGAGGACGAAAATGACATAAATATTCATCCAATGACACAAAAGCACCTATTGGATGCACAAGATTGGTTAAAAACCCTAATTGGACAAGATTAAGTTTAGGGAGGACGAAAATAACCTAAATGTTCATCCAATGACACAAAACACCTGTTGGATGCACAAGATTGGTTAATAACCCTAATTAAACAAGAATTAGCCTAGGGAGGACGTAAATGACCTAATTGTTCATCCAATGATATAAAAACACCTATTGGATGCACAAAATTGGATAGAAACCCTAATATGAAAAGATTAAGTGTAGGGAGGACGAAAATGACATAAATATTCATCCAATGACACAAAAACACCTATTGGATCCACAAGATTGGTTAAAAACCCTAATTGGATAAGATTAAGTGTAGGGAGTACGAAAATGACATAAATATTCATCCAATGACACCAAAACACCTATTGGTTGCACAAGATTGGTTAAAAACCCTAATTGGACAAGAATTAGCCTAGGTTGGAAGAAAATGACGTAAATGTTCATCCAATGACACAAAAATACCTATTGGAAGTACAACATTGGTTAGAAACCCTAATTGGACAAGAATTAGCCTAGGGAGGACGAAAATGACCTAAATGTTCATCCAATGACACAAAACACCTATTGGATGCACAAGATTGCTTAAAAACCCTAATTGGACAAGAATTAGCCTAGGGAGGACGAAAATGACGTAATTGTTCATCCAATGACACAAAAAAACCTATTGGATGCACATGATTGGTTAGAAACCCTAATTGGACAAGATTAAGTGTAGGGAGTACGAAAATGACATAAATATTCATCCAATGACACCAAAACACCTATTGGTTGCACAAGATTGGTTAAAAACCCTATTTGGACAAGAATTAGCCTAGGTTGGAAGAAAATGACGTAAATGTTCATCCAATGACACAAAAACACCTATTGGAAGTACAACATTGGTTAGAAACCCTAATTGGACAAGAATTAGCCTAGGGAGGACGAAAATGACCTAAATGTTCATCCAATGACACAAAACACCTATTGGATGCACAAGATTGCTTAAAAACCCTAATTGGACAAGAATTAGCCTAGGGAGGACGAAAATGACGTAATTGTTCATCCAATGACACAAAAAAACCTATTGGATGCACATGATTGGTTAGAAACCCTAATTGGACAAGAATAAGTTTAGGGAGGACGAAAATGACCTAAATGTTCATCCAATGACACAAAACACCTATTGGATGCACAAGATTGGTTAAAAACCCTAATTGGACAAGAATTAGCCTAGGGAGGACGAAAATGACCTAATTGTGCATCCAATGACACAAAAAAACCTATTGGATGCACATGATTGGTTAGAAGAAACCCTAATTGGACAAGATTAAGTTTAGGGAGGACGAAATTGACCTAAATGTTCATCCAATGACACAAAACACCTATTGGATGCAAAAGATTGGTTAAAAACCCTAATTAGACAAGATTAAGTGTAAGGAGGACGAAAATGACATAAATATTCATCCAATGACACAAAAACACCTATTGGATGCACAAGATTGGTTAAAAACCCTAATTGGACATGAATTAGCCTAGGGAGGACGAAAATGACCTAAACGTTCATCCAATGACACAAAACACCTATTGGATGCACAAGATTGCTTAAAAACCCTAATTGGACAAGAATTAGCCTAGGGAGGACGAAAATGACCTAAATGTTCATCCAATGACACAAAAACACCTATTGGATGCACAAGATTGGTGAAAAACCCTAATTGGACAAGAATAAGCCTAGGGAGAACGAAAATGACCTAAATTTTCATCCATTGACACAAAACACCTATTGGATGCACAACATTGGTTAAAAACCCTAATTGGACAAGAATTAGCCTAGGGAGGACGAAAATGACCTAATTATTCATCCAATGATACAAAAACACCTATTGGATGCACAATATTGGTTAGAAACCCAAATTGGACAAGATTAAGTTTAGGGAGGACAAAAATGACCTAAAATGTTCATCCAATGACACAAAACACCTATTGGATGCACAAGATTGGTTAAAAACCCTAATTGGACAAGAATTAGCCTAGGGAGGACGAAAATGACCTAAATGTTCATCCAATGACACAAAACACCTATTGGATGCACAAGATTGCTTAAAAACCCTAATTGGACAAGAATAAGTGTAGGGAGTACGAAAATGACATAAATATTCATCCAATGACATAAAAACACCTATTGGATGCACAAGATTGTTTAAAAACCCTAATTGGACAAGAATTAGCCTAGGTTGGAAGAAAATGACGTAAATGTTCATCCAATGACACAAAAACACCTATTGGAAGTACAAGATTGGTTAGAAACCTTAATTGGACAAGAATTAGTCTAGGGAAGATGAAAATGACCTAAATGTTCATCCAATGACACAAAACACCTATTGGATGCACAAGATTGGTTAAAAACCCTAATTGGACCAGATTAAGTGTAAGGAGGACGAAAATGACATAAATATTCATCCAATGACACAAAAACACCTATTCAATGCACAAGATTTGTTAAAAACCCTAATTGGACAAGAATTAGCCTAGGGAGGACGAAAATGACATAAATATTCATCCAATGACACAAAAGCACCTATTGGATGCACAAGATTGGTTAAAAACCCTAATTGGACAAGAATAAGCCTAGGGAGAATGAAAATGACCTAAATTTTCATCCATTGACACAAAACATCTATTGGATGCACAAGATTGGTTAAAAACCCTAATTGGACAAGAATTAGCCTAGGGAGGACGAAAATGACCTAATTATTCATCCAATGATACAAAAACACCTATTGGATACACAATATTGGTTAGAAACCCTAATTGGACAAGATTAAGTTTAGGGAGGACGAAAATGACCTAAAATGTTCATCCAATGACACAAAACACCTATTGGATGCACAAGATTGGTTAAAAACCCTAATTGGACAAGAATTAGCCTAGGGAGGACGAAAATGACCTAATTATTCATCCAATGACACAAAAAAACCTATTGGATGCACATGATTGGTTAGAAACCCTAATTGGACAAGATTAAGTTTAGGGAGGACGAAAATGACCTAAATGTTCATCCAATGACACAAAACACCTATTGGATGCATAAGATTGGTTAAAAACCCTAATTGGACAAGATTAAGTGTAAGGAGGACGAAAATGACATAAATATTCATCCAATGACACAAAAACACCTATTGGATGCACAAGATTGCTTAAAAACCCTAATTGGACAAGAATTAGCCTAGGGAGGACGAAAATGACCTAAATGTTCATCCAATGACACAAAAACACCTATTGGATGCACAAGATTGGTGAAAAACCCTAATTGGACAAGAATTAGCCTAGGGAGGACGAAAATGACCTAATTGTGCATCCAATGACACAAAAAAACCTATTGGATGCACATGATTGGTTAGAAACCCTAATTGGACAAGATTAAGTTTAGGGAGGACGAAAATGACCTAAATGTTCATCCAATGACACAAAACACCTATTGGATGCACAAGATTGGTTAAAAACCCTAATTATACAAGATTAAGTGTAAGGAGGACGAAAATGACATAAATATTCATCCAATGACACAAAAACACCTATTGGATGCACAAGATTGGTTAAAAACCCTAATTGGACAAGATTAAGTTTAGGGAGGACGAAAATGACCTAAATATTCATCCAATGACACAAAACACCTATTGGATGCACAATATTGGTTAGAAACCCTTATTGGACAAGATTAAGTTTAGGGAGGACGAAAATGACCTAAATATTCATCCAATGACACAAAACACCTATTGGATGCACAAGATTGGTTAAAAACCCTAATTGGACAAGATTAAGTGTAAGGAGGACGAAAATGACATAAATATTCATCCAATGACACAAAAACACCTATTGGATGCACAAGATTGGTTAAAAACCCTAATTGGACAAGAATTAGCCTAGGGACGACGAAAATGACCTAATTGTTCATCCAATGACACAAAAAAACCTATTGGATGCACATGATTGGTTAGAAACCCTAATTGGACAAGATTAAGTTTAGGGAGGACGAAATTGACCTAAATGTTCATCCAATGACACAAAACACCTATTGGTTGCAAAAGATTGGTTAAAAACCCTAATTGGACAAGATTAAGTGTAAGGAGGACGAAAATGACATAAATATTCATCCAATGACACAAAAACACCTATTGGATGCACAAGATTGGTTAAAAACCCTAATTGGACAAGAATTAGCCTAGGGAGGACGAAAATGACCTAATTGTTCATCCATTGACACAAAACACCTATTGGATGCACAAGATTGGTTAAAAACCCTAATTGGACAAGAATAAGCCTAGGGAGAACGAAAATGACCTAAATTTTCATCCATTGACACAAAACACCTATTGGATGCACAAGATTGGTTAAAAACCCTAATTGGACAAGAATTAGCCTAGGGAGGACGAAAATGACCTAATTGTTCATCCAATGATACAAAAACACCTATTGGATGCACAATATTGGTTAGAAACCCTTATTGGACAAGATTAAGTTTAGGGAGGACGAAAATGACTTAAATATTCATCCAATGACGTAAATGTTCATCCAATGATACAAAAACACCTATTGGAAGTACAAGATTGGTTAGAAACCCTAATTGGACAAGAATAAGCCTAGGGAGAACGAAAATGACCTAAATCTTCATCCATTGACACAAAACACCTATTGGATGCACAAGATTGGTTAGTAACCCTAATTGGACAAGATTAAGTTTAGGGAGGACGAAAATGACCTAAATGTTCATCCAATGACACAAAACACCTATTGGATGCACAAGATTGGTTAAAAACCCTAATTAGACAAGAAATAGCCTAGGGAGGACGAAAATGACCTAATTGTTCATCCAATGATACAAAAACACCTATTGGATGCACAAAATTCGTTAGAAACCCTAATTGGACAAGAATTAGCCTAGGGAGGACGAAAATGACCTAAATGTTCATCCAATGACACAAAACACCTATTGGATGCACAAGATTGGTTAAAAACCCTAATTGGACAAGATTAAGTGTAAGGAGGACGAAAATGACAAATATTCATCCAATCACACAAAAACACCTATTGAATGCACAAGATTGGTTAGAAACCCTAATTGGACAAGATTAAGTTTAGGGAGGAAGAAAATGACCTAAATGTTCATCCAATGACACAAAACACCTATTGGATGCACAAGATTGGTTAAAAACCCTAATTAGACAAGAAATAGCCTAGGGAGGACGAAAATGACCTAATTGTTCATCCAATGATACAAAAACACCTATTGGATGCACAAAATTCGTTAGAAACCCTAATTGGACAAGAATTAGCCTAGGGAGGACGAAAATGACCTAAAATGTTCATCCAATGACACAAAACACCTATTGGATGCACAAGATTGGTTAAAAACCCTAATTGGACAAGAATTAGCCTAGGGAGGACGAACATGACCTAAATGTTCATCCAATGACACAAAAACACCTATTGGATGCACAAAATTCGTTAGAAACCCTAATTGGACAAGAATTAGCCTAGGGAGGACGAAAATGACCTAAAATGTTCATCCAATGACACAAAACACCTATTGGATGCACAAGATTGGTTAAAAACCCTAATTAGACAAGAAATAGCCTAGGGAGGACGAAAATGACCTAATTGTTCATCCAATGATACAAAAACACCTATTGGATGCACAAAATTCGTTAGAAACCCTAATTGGACATGAATTAGCCTAGGGAGGACGAAAATGACCTAAAATGTTCATCCAATGACACAAAACACCTATTGGATGCACAAGATTGGTTAAAAACCCTAATTGGACAAGAATTAGCCTAGGGAGGACGAAAATGACCTAAATGTTCATCCAATGACACAAAAACACCTATTGGATGCACAAGATTGGTGAAAAACCCTAATTGGACAAGAATAAGCCTAGGGAGAACGAAAATGACCTAAATTGTCATCCATTGACACAAAACATCTATTGGATTTACAAGATTGGTTAAAAACCCTATTTCGACAAGAATTAGCCTAGGGAGGACGAAAATGACCTAATTATTTATCCAATGATACAAAAACACCTATTGGATGCACAATATTGGTTAGAAATCCTAATTGGAAAAGATTAAGTTTAGGGAGGACGAAAATGACCTAAAATGTTCATCCAATGACACAAAACACCTATTGGATGCACAAGATTGGTTAAAAACCCTAATTGGACAAGAATTAGCCTAGGCAGGACGAAAATGACCTAATTGTGCATCCAATGACACAAAAAAACCTATTGGATGCACATGATTGGTTAGAAACCCTAATTGGACAAGATTAAGTTTAGGGAGGACGAAAATGACCTAAATATTCATCCAATGACACAAAACACCTATTGGATGCACAAGATTGTTTAAAAACCCTAATTGGACAAGATTAAGTGTAAGGAGGACGAAAATGACATAAATATTCATCCAATGACACAAAAGCACCTATTGGATGCACAAGATTGGTTAAAAACCCTAATTGGACAAGATTAAGTTTAGGGAGGATGAAAATGACCTAAATGTTCATCCAATGACACAAAACACCTGTTGGATGCACAAGATTGGTTAATAACCCTAATTGGACAAGTATTAGCCTAGGGAGGACATAAATGACCTAATTGTTCATCCAATGATATAAAAACACCTATTGGATGCACAAAATTGGTTAGAAACCCTAATTGGAAAAGATTAAGTGTAGGGAGGACGAAAATGACATAAATATTCATCCAATGACACAAAACCACCTATTGGATCCACAAGATTGGTTAAAAACCCTAATTGGACAAGATTAAGTGTAGGGAGGACGAAAATGACATAAATATTCATCCAATGACACAAAAACACCTATTCAATGCACAAGATTGGTTAAAAACCCTAATTGGACAAGAATTAGCCTAGGGAGGACGAAAATGACATAAATATTCATCCAATGACACAAAAGCACCTATTGGATGCACAAGATTGGTTAAAAACCCTAATTGGACAAGATTAAGTTTAGGGAGGATGAAAATGACCTAAATGTTCATCCAATGACACAAAACACCTGTTGGATGCACAAGATTGGTTAAAAACCCTAATTGGACAAGATTAAGTGTAGGGAGGACGAAAATGACATAAATATTCATCCAATGACATAAAAACACCTATTGGATGCACAAGATTGTTTAAAAACCCTAATTGGACAAGAATTAGCCTAGGTTGGAAGAAAATGACGTAAATGTTCATCCAATGATACAAAAACACCTATTGGAAGTACAAGATTGGTTAGAAACCCTAATTGGACAAGAATTAGCCTAGGGAGGACGAAAATGACCTAAATGTTCATCCAATGACACAAAACACCTATTGGATGCACAAGATTGCTTAAAAACCCTAATTGGACAAGAATTAGCCTAGGGCGGACGAAAATGACATAATTGTTCATCCAATGACACAAAAAAACCTATTGGATGCACATGATTGGTTAGAAACCCTAATTGGACAAGATTAAGTTTAGGGAGGACGAAATTGACCTAAATGTTCATCCAATGACACAAAACACCTATTGGATGCAAAAGATTGGTTAAAAACCCTAATTGGACAAGATTAAGTGTAAGGAGGACGAAAATGACATAAATATTCATCCAATGACACAAAAACACCTATTGGATGCACAAGATTGGTTAAAAACCCTAATTGGACAAGAATTAGCCTAGGGAGGACGAAAATGACCTAATTGTTCATCCATTGACACAAAACACCTATTGGATGCACAAGATTGGTTAAAAACCCTAATTAGACAAGAATAAGCCTAGGGAGAACGAAAATGACCTAAATTTTCATCCATTGACACAAAACACCTATTGGATGCACAAGATTGGTTAAAAACCCTAATTGGACAAGAATTAGCCTAGGGAGGACGAAAATGACCTAATTGTTCATCCAATGATACAAAAACACCTATTGGATGCACAATATTGGTTAGAAACCCTTATTGGACAAGATTAAGTTTAGGGAGGACGAAAATGACCTAAATATTCATCCAATGACGTAAATGTTCATCCAATGATACAAAAACACCTATTGGAAGTACAAGATTGGTTAGAAACCCTAATTGGACAAGAATAAGCCTAGGGAGAACGAAAATGACCTAAATCTTCATCCATTGACACAAAACACCTATTGGATGCACAAGATTGGTTAGTAACCCTAATTGGACAAGAATAAGTTTAGGGAGGACGAAAATGACCTAAATGTTCATCCAATGACACAAAACACCTATTGGATGCACAAGATTGGTTAAAAACCCTAATTAGACAAGAAATAGCCTAGGGAGGACGAAAATGACCTAATTGTTCATCCAATGATACAAAAACACCTATTGGATGCACAAAATTCGTTAGAAACCCTAATTGGACAAGAATTAGCCTAGGGAGGACGAAAATGACCTAAAATGTTCATCCAATGACACAAAACACCTATTGGATGCACAAGATTGGTTAAAAACCCTAATTGGACAAGAATTAGCCTAGGCAGGACGAAAATGACCTAATTGTGCATCCAATGACACAAAAAAACCTATTGGATGCACATGATTGGTTAGAAACCCTAATTGGACAAGATTAAGTTTAGGGAGGACGAAAATGACCTAAATATTCATCCAATGACACAAAACACCTATTGGATGCACAAGATTGGTTAAAAACCCTAATTGGACAAGAATTAGCCTAGGGAAGACGAAAATGACCTAAACGTTCATCCAATGACACAAAACATCTATTGGATGCACAAGATTGGTTAAAAACCCTAATTGGACAAGAATTAGCCTAGGGAGGACGAAAATGACCTAAATGTTCATCTAATGACACAAAAACACCTATTGGATGCACAAGATTGGTGAAAAACCCTAATTGGACAACAATAAGCCTAGGGAGAACGAAAATGACCTAAATTTTCATCCATTGACACAAAACACCTATTGCATGCACAAGATTGGTTAAAAACCCTAATTGGACAAGAATTAGCCTAGGGAGGACGAAAATGACCTAATTGTGCATCCAATGACACAAAAAAACCTATTGGATGCACATGATTGGTTAGAAACCCTAATTGGACAAGATTAAGTTTAGGGAGGACGAAAATGACGTAAAATGTTCATCCAATGACACAAAACACCTATTGGATGCACAAGATTGGTTAAAAACCCTAATTGGACAAGAATTAGCCTAGGGAGGACATAAATGACCTAATTGTTCATCCAATGATATAAAAACACCTATTGGATGCACAAAATTGGTTAGAAACCCTAATTGGAAAAGATTAAGTGTAGGGAGGACGAAAATGACATAAATATTCATCCAATGACACCAAACCACCTATTGGATCCACAAGATTGGTTAAAAACCCTAATTGGACAAGATTAAGTGTAGGGAGTACGAAAATGACATAAATATTCATCCAATGACATAAAAACACCTATTGGATGCACAAGATTGTTTAAAAACCCTAATTGGACAAGAATTAGCCTAGGTTGGAAGAAAATGACGTAAATGTTCATCCAATGACACAAAACACCTGTTGGATGCACAAGATTGGTTAATAACCCTAATTGGACAAGTATTAGCCTAGGGAGGACATAAATGACCTAATTGTTCATCCAATGATATAAAAACACCTATTGGATGCACAAAATTGGTTAGAAACCCTAATTGGAAAAGATTAAGTGTAGGGAGGACGAAAATGACATAAATATTCATCCAATGACACAAAACCACCTATTGGATCCACAAGATTGGTTAAAAACCCTAATTGGACAAGAATAAGTGTAGGGAGTACGAAAATGACATAAATATTCATCCAATGACATAAAAACACCTATTGGATGCACAAGATTGTTTAAAAACCCTAATTGGACAAGAATTAGCCTAGGTTGGAAGAAAATGACGTAAATGTTCATCCAATGACACAAAAACACCTATTGGAAGTACAAAATTGGTTAGAAACCCTAATTGGACAAGAATTAGCCTAGGGAGGACGAAAATGACCTAATTGTTCATCCAATGATATAAAAACACCTATTGGATGCACAAAATTGGTTAGAAACCCTAATTGGAAAAGATTAAGTGTAGGGAGGACGAAAATGACATAAATATTCATCCAATGACACAAAAACACCTATTCAATGCACAAGATTGGTTAAAAACCCTAATTGGACAAGAATTAGCCTAGGGAGGACGAAAATGACATAAATATTCATCCAATGACACAAAAGCACCTATTGGATGCACAAGATTGGTTAAAAACCCTAATTGGACAAGAATAAGCCTAGGGAGAATGAAAATGACCTAAATTTTCATCCATTGACACAAAACATCTATTGGATGCACAAGATTGGTTAAAAACCCTAATTGGACAAGAATTAGCCTAGGGAGGACGAAAATGACCTAATTATTCATCCAATGATACAAAAACACCTATTGGATACACAATATTGATTAGAAACCCTAATTGGACAAGATTAAGTTTAGGGAGGACGAAAATGACGTAAAATGTTCATCCAATGACACAAAACACCTATTGGATGCACAAGATTGGTTAAAAACCCTAATTGGACAAGAATTAGCCTAGGGAGGACATAAATGACCTAATTGTTCATCCAATGATATAAAAACACCTATTGGATGCACAAAATTGGTTAGAAACCCTAATTGGAAAAGATTAAGTGTAGGGAGGACGAAAATGACATAAATATTCATCCAATGACACAAAACCACCTATTGGATCCACAAGATTGGTTAAAAACCCTAATTGGACAAGATTAAGTGTAGGGAGTACGAAAATGACATAAATATTCATCCAATGACATAAAAACACCTATTGGATGCACAAGATTGTTTAAAAACCCTAATTGGACAAGAATTAGCCTAGGTTGGAAGAAAATGACCTAATTGTTCATCCAATGATACAAAAACACCTATTGGATGCACAATATTGGTTAGAAACCCTTATTGGACAAGATTAAGTTCAGGGAGGACGAAAATGACCTAAATGTTCATCCAATGACACAAAACACCTATTGGATGCACAAGATTGGTTAAAAACCCTAATTGGACAAGATTAAGTGTAAGGAGGACGAAAATGACATAAATATTCATCCAATGACACAAAAACACCTATTCAATGCACAAGATTGGTTAAAAACCCTAATTGGACAAGATTAAGTTTAGGGAGGACGAAAATGACCTAAATGTTCATCCAATGACACAAAACACCTGTTGGAAGTACAAGATTGGTTAGAAACCTTAATTGGACAAGAATTAGTCTAGGGAAGACGAAAATGACCTAAATGTTCATCCAATGACACAAAAAAACCTATTGGATGCACATGATTGGTTAGAAACCCTAATTGGACAAGATTAAGTTTAGGGAGGACGAAAATGACCTAAATGTTCATCCAATGACACAAAACACCTATTGGATACACAAGATTTGTTAGAAACCCTAATTGGAC
Source organism: Cicer judaicum (assembly GCA_037974835.1). Lineage (NCBI taxonomy): Eukaryota > Viridiplantae > Streptophyta > Magnoliopsida > Fabales > Fabaceae > Cicer > Cicer judaicum. Next base: position 4,105 of record JBBPBS010001166.1, on the reverse strand, counting down.
AAGATTAAGTTTAGGGAGGACGACAATGACCTAAAATGTTCATCCAATGACACAAAACACCTATTGGATGCACAAGATTGGTTAAAAACCCTAATTGGACAAGAATTAGCCTAGGGAGGACGAAAATGACCTAATTGTTCATCCAATGACACAAAAAAACCTATTGGATGCACATGATTGGTTAGAAGAAACCCTAATTGGACAAGATTAAGTTTAGGGAGGACGAAAATGACCTAAATGTTCATCCAATGACACAAAACACCTATTGGATGCAC
>JBBPBS010001163.1:1620-46930 GCA_037974835.1 Cicer judaicum | reverse complement strand
TTGGTCATTTATTTTAATTTTAAGTAACAATGTGATCTTTTATATTTAAAATATTAACAATATTTTTGTTTTTTTATTTATAAAAATTCATCAAATTTTTCAAACAAAATCCATAAAAATTAATTATCATCTTTAATATAATGCAAATTTCATCAAATTCATAACTTAAATATTTAAATAAACTCATACTTTCATTCTTTATTTGATGAATTTGATGTTGTTGAAAATGAAAATATGAGTTTAATGAAATTTGCATTATATTAAAAATGATAATTAATTTTATGGGTTTTATTTAAATATTTTTATGAATTTTTGTAAAAAAAAAGGATAACATTGTTGACATTTTAAAATATAAAAGATTAAATTATCACTTAAAATTAAAATAAATAATTAAATCAAAAAAATAAAAAATAAATAAATTATTAAAATATTAACTGAAATTAAATTAAAAAAACATAGATGCTATTTAGCTTTCAATATTTATCAAAGAAAGCATATTTATATTTGTAACACATGTTATGAAAAACAATAAATGAATGAGGTAACAGTTTGACAAAATTATCCCTATTGTTAATTAAAATTGTCAATATGAAGAAATATACCTAGCCAAGAATACTAAAGAAATACGGGGCGGGGCGTATTTAGCATTGTTTATTTTTTACATAAGATAAAAAAAAGTTGCAGTATCCAAATTACTCTTCATTAGAATTTGTTTCACTACAATAAATTTTTAAATTAAATTATTTTATGATTTTCTAAATGATACCGTTAAATTAAATAAATTTAATAAAAGTTTACTTATATTGCTATTTATCAAATTCGAAATACAACAAAAAGGAAAATGAAAGTCATTGCAAAAAACTTATGACATAGATGCATTGTCAAAACACGATAATTGCCATTAATTTGTTGCCTAATAAAATTAACCTTAAAGTTGTTGGGTAGTTAGAATAACTCTTCAAGCATCTATGATAGAACCATATTCAGAATTTTTAGATTTGACTTTGTGCAAATCATCAATTACTTGTTTACAATCAAGTTCAAATATAATATTATGTAGATTTGAAGTCATAATTATCCATTGAAGTGCTTGCAAACCCTAAGCTTCAAATTTATCTGCCTGGATTTAATATGGCTTCACTCCGTTTATGTCATAACCAAATGACTTTGATAATTTCGTAACACATTTCGATTCCAAAGCTATATTGTCAATGAAAATTAGCCTCTTTCAGCATTACATTTGAATGAGCCTAAAGGGAGAGGCTCCCAATAAATATTAGACATGAGTGAATGTAGTTTGAGTCTCATTGCTCTTGTGAGCATGAGGCTAAGAAGTGAAGAAGTCCATAGCTCTCATTATGAAGCCTTCCACATAATATATTTTGGCATCCCAAAGCTTGACATTTCACTTTGCCCAAATGTGTCATGTGACCAAATCGAACACAATCATTTGATCGTTGTTGGAATATAAAGTATGCTAGTGTGTTAATTGAAAAAAAGCTAGATTCTCACATAAGATAGATAACACACAATTATAATGTATATAAGGTGGAAGTTGAACTTTTGAAGCGGGTCATAAGAGGTATGACAGGGAGACCTATATTACTTGACCACCACACGTGTGCGCCACTGTACGGCCCAACTTGGGCTTGGTGGTATTCTAATTTTTAGAAATCAAAATTATATATTTGTTTTGCGAAAATTCAGTTACAGTCCATGTTAGATCCTCATCACACAATCCGCACACGTCAACATGTGTACGACATACACACCTTCCTGCGCCTTCCACACTCTAGCATCAGCCTCCCACGAGCTTGATCTGATCGTCTTTTTTGTAACAGTCACTTGATATGATATTTGGTTTTATCTGACCACTTTTATTCACAACAATACATAGAGAGTGGTCAACAATTTGAAAAAGCACACAAAAGTTGGATGTAGTTTCCAAGTTTCTCTTTTCTCCTTCTTTTTTTGGTGTATCTCTCTATGTTTGCTATGATCGTGATATGTTCAAAACATACATTGCTGCCAAAGATAAGAAAATGTTGTTGGGAGATTGTTACACCAATATAATATTGCTGGTATAGGAGATGTGAAGTTATTATTCACTCATGGAAATACTTTGGTCATAGATGATGTGGTGTACACTCTAGAGATAAGAAATAGTTTGATTTATGACTTTCTCCTAAAAAACGTTAGGTTTACAAAAAATAGTATTTTGTTGGGAAATGGTAAGTCATTGATGACGTGATTAAGTTGAACGTTGAAATGAATAAAATAAATAATTCAATTTAGATATTGTGGGGTTTTTAATATTTGACATGTTAGGCTTTGCCATGTGAACAAATATGTGATTCCTAATATGAGCAAAGTTTTATTATTTGACATATCTAAAAGTTTTGTCATATTAGAATCATACTTTGTGCTTCTATCACTAGTAGATCCTATGAATGTGTATTCATTGGATTTTTTGTTTACCAATAGGAAATAGGTTTTATGATGTAAACACTAAAGTGTTCATGGAATCAAACGATGTTGACTTTCAAGAAGATAAGTTATGTTCTCTAGTCACATTTTAGTGATCAGGAGTGATTAATACATTGAACGGATAGCAATAGAACCTTGAAGATGTAAAAGAGCAAGAATTGCTAAAGAATATTGTCTTAATTACTTGGTAAATGCTGAGATGAACAAGATTTAATATTTTGTAGACTTTCCTCAATGTTGCAAATCCATAGGTTTAGGTTGCAAATGGATCTGGAAAAAGAAACTAAAACCTAATGGAATTGTTTAAAAATACAAGGTTCGTCTTGTAACCGAAGATTTTAGGCAAAAAAAAGATATTTTTCTTTGTCGCATTTTCACCAGTTACAAGAATTACATTCATTAGGGTATTAATTTCACTTGATGCTATTGATACTTTAGTGGTACACCAATTGGATGCTAAAACTGACTTTCTAAATGGTGAATTGGCGAAAGAAATCCATATGGAACAACATGAAGGTTATGTATTTTATGGACAAGAAAATAAGATATGTAAGTTAGATAAATCTTTGTATGGTCTTAAACAAGCTCCAAAAGCAACAACATAAAACTTTTGACAAGTTTTCATCTTGAATGGGATTAAAGTGAAGGAAAGTGACAAATGTATTTATTACAAATTTGTAAATGACATTTTCACTATCATATATCTATATGTAGACGACTTATTTATATTTGGTTCAAACATTCATGTTGTAAAAGTTGTAAAAGTACGATTGTGCAACAACTTTGATATGAAAGACCTCATATAAGATAATGTAATCATTAATATTAAGATTACTAGGTTAAATAAGGGAAATTCTTTGGATCAATCTCACTACATTGAGAAGATCTTAATGAAATATAATAACTTTGACTGTAAGCCTGTTTGCACACCATATGATCCAAGTGTAAAACTCTTTAAGAATACTTGTGAAGACGTTAGACAATCTAAATATGCGAGCATAATTGACAGCCTTAAGTATGGCACTGACTATATAAGACCTGACATTGTCTACGCCGTGGGACTATTGTGCAGGTTTACTAGTAGACTAAGAATGAACCTTGGTTTACATTATCAAAAGTTTTCCTATGTACTTGATTGGAACACTTTATCAAATGATTTCGAAAGCTACTACAGACTATATATTTAGCATAGTTTGAAGAGTTGTTTTTCGGAAATATAAGAAACAAACCATATTGTCTCAGTCCAATATGAAGTATGAAATGATAGCAATAACAAAAGATGGTGAATAAAGCACTTGGTTAAGATATTTTCTAGCAAAGATTCCTTTGTGGAAAAAACCAATGTCAGTTAAGTTGATCCCCAATGATAGTATTGCGGCTATTGTTAAAGTCAAGAACCATTACTACTATAGTAAGAGATGACAACTAAGTCGTAAGCACAACACCATCAGAGACTTCCTCTCAAAAGGAACTTTTATAATGGATCATATACGCATTGATGCAAATTTAGATATCATTTCGCAAACAAATTTGCTAGAGAGAAAGCCTTAAAAAGATAAAAAAATGGGACTATTGACTTTAAATCGTTGAATCACTCACAGTGGTAACATAACCTAAAAGACTGAAGATCTCATGTAGTAGGTTCAGTGGGTAATCATAAGTGGTGAAATGATATGAGAAGAAAATGCTAATGTAACTCTAAAAAAAACATGATTTATGAAGCAATAAAAAGATTATGTAATAGAAATTTTAATGATATATATACTCTATGTGGAGTAGAGTATCTAGTAACAAGAATACTCTTGGAACATAGAAGTGAGGCATTTTTTTTATTGGAACATAGAGTATACTACTTTGTATTAACTTCAATAAATATTGCAGTGATGTATACAAATTTCTCAAAGATAATCGATATATACTCATTGCTATATATATTTGAGTGGAAACTGTGAGATTATATTTTTTTCATTCTTTCAACGCTTCAAAATGAATCTTGGTGCGAATTTATACTTTGTTATGTCATTAACAAATTTTATGTCATCTTTATTTAAACGCCCCATATATGAATGATTGTCTAAAGTATTTGTTAAATCATGATTATGTGTTTCACATCAAACACTTGTTTTCCATCCTTTATCGATACTCAACGATATACATGTGAGTTTAAATGAATAATTACTATTGATTTTGGTTTTACTTTATATATTTCACCTCTTTCACATCTCAAAATTAATTTGTCTTTTCTTCATCTTTTTACAGTAGTTGTATTATATTTAACAGTAACAATTATTATTTAATTTTGTCTTTCAATAGTTTTTGTCCATTCAAATACAGTTTCTCGAGTGAAAAATAAATGCAAAAATATATTTCAAATAAAACATCAACTATGTGTATACATTAAAACTAATAATTTCTATTATTATTAAGATTACTTGATCAGTCATGAATTTATTAGTAGAATCGGACATTAGTGTAACAGGAACTTCGTCGTCAACTCCATTCATACATGATTTAATTTTAAAAAATATATAAGTTAAAAAATATACTAAATTTAATTAATATTTGTATTGTAAATACAATATTTTAAAAAATATAATGTAATTATTTTGAAAAAAAATATACATTTAAAAAATTTAAATAATATTCCAAAATTTTGAAATTTTTATCTGCATTGAAAATTTTAAAATTTAATATTATATTTCAAATATTTTGTTTTCAAAAATTTATATCTATGAAGGTTTCAATGTTTTGAAAATGAACATTTCAAAGAATTTGTTAAAGATAATTATTTTTTAAAATATTTAACAAATATAATAAATTCTCTTTTAAAAATTTAAAATTAATCATAACTTTCAAATAGTTCAAAAATCTAAATTCATTTTATATTTTAAAAACTTTATAATTAACCAAAGTTTCGAAAAAGTATAAAAAAATTTAAATTTGATTTGGGTGAAGTTTTAAATATGTGAATAAAAAAATGATGGATAAATTTTTAACTTTATATAATATAATAAAAGAAATAAAAAATATATTTTAATCTATTGAGAGTGAGAGATATAGTGGAATGAAAAATATAAAACTTTTTACTAATTCTTAAAGTAATTAACGTTGTTTTTTTTTTCTTAAAAAATGTTCTCAAGGTGTTTTGCTTTGGAAAGTGAAATCGTTAAATTACTAAAGCGTAACTAAAAGTCAACCACATAAACCAATAAACCATCCACAATGAATCTCTCATACGATCACTTGGTCTGAACAGAAATTATATCAACCATTAAGCAAACGTTTCCAATACAAGTTGAGTTTAAAACGATCACTTCCTTATGTTTGAAGTTTTATTTTGATTTTCTTTTTTAAATTTATGGTTTTAAGAGGAACGTCGAAGATGATTTTAAAATTCTTTAAAAAAAATTATGCTTTAATAAAAGATTAATTGAAATATATATATATATATATATATATTATATTTCAATTAATATATATATTTAAAAAGTTATTTAAAATTAGCACATCAGACTCGTAACAACTACATTTGTTTTTATTTTTTATTTTTAACAATAAGTGTTAACAGAGATAATGTTGCAAATATTTTGTTACTTAAATACAAACTATTACAACAATAATAAAAAATTAAATTATTATTTTCATAAAATATAAAATAACTGTAATATGTTTTTTGTATATCTAATAAGACACGTAAATTTCTCCATGATCAAATTACATAACAAATGAAAATACACTATATATGCAACCAATTTTTTATATATTTTCTATCTCAAATTATATATATATATATATAAATAATTCGAGATAGAAAATATATAAGATATTTATTTTTTAAAAAAAATTATTAATAATTATTATCAAATTTAATTAATGCGTCTAAATTAATTACTATCAAGTGATCGGTTGTCCATTCGAGAATTCTTCAACCAATGCTATGTGAAACAATATCACAAAATTTATGGTCATATAATTTAATAGTCAATAATATTAAAACTTATTCCCTTATATTCTATGGTATACCCCTTGGTAGGGTCGCCATTTACTGGTGTAACAAGACCAATAGTACAGGGTGTAATTTTTTTATATATAATATAATAAAATAAATGTGAATTTTTGTAGGTTAAATATTATTTTAATTTATATATAATTATAATCTTTCAAGTTTAATCTCTAATAAAAAGAGACTAATTTTTTTTAAAAGAGTAAAAAATGAGAATTTTTCTATAGAGACAAAAAATAAAATTTTGAAATTTTATAGGAATAATTTTTTTTATTATTATAAAAATTGCACTTTTTTTAATTATTAAAATTATATTCTTTCTAAATCCAATTTTTAAGAGACTAAATTTTTTATAAAAACTAAAAATTTATTTTATCTATTTTTTAATCATTAAAAACCTTCAGATAAACTAAATCGCTAATAATTTTAGTATAATTTCACTTGATTTAAAATTAACAACAAATATCTTTAAATAAAATCATTAAATTGTATTAGTAATGTTATTTTAAATATATGATGTATTTAATGATTTTTTAATCATTTATATAATATTTTTCTCGTTTAATTTAAAAAGTATTAACATAATTGTTTTAATAATATAAAATATAATGTTTGAAAACAAAATTATATTTTTAAAACAAATATCTTCATTTTTATTAAAGTCATCTTGATTGAAAATAATCAAATCAACATGCTACTTGCTAGGTAGCTAACATCCAATTCTACCATTTTTACAGTCATCCAAGGATGCAACTCTACCATTTCTTATATCATATATTATTAGAAAAAAATATTGATTATTTAAACAAGAATATAACAATATAACCATACGACATCTAGAAAAACCGTTTGTAAAGTTGGCAAGTGAGTGGATAGTAAAAATGAGTTGGACTAATATATAATTGAAATGTAATTCTAACACCACTATTTAAGTTTTCAGTGATTCATTTATTATTCTGTAACATCTTAAAATGCATTCAATTTATTAGCGGTAATCGTTTCAAAATCATTTGTATTTATCGGAGAGTAACAATTCTGCAAATAAATTATTCTATAATAGAGTAGACCTTCTTAATTTTCTAATTTTCTCATGACTATATTTGTTGTTGTCAATTACTGTACTATTTTTTTCTTCTTCTTTGATTTATACCATTGCGTTTTCCAATTATGGTTTTTTTAATATAACTGACCATTTCAAATTTCATTATTTCTTTGGATATTGACTTAATCTCTCCAAATTTTATTTTATTTATCATTATGAATACAACATAGTTGGTATATTTAGGTAGTCCTGTAATACTTTTGGACTAATATTTTATTAAAACAAAATCCAAATGACAAATCAGATCAACCATTATGAAATTCCCCTTCAAAACCACTTGGACCCATAATAAAAGTCATGCAATTTCCATCACTCAAATACTAAAAACGTTTTTCATATGGATGATATGATTGGTTTCTTCATATTTTGATTGGTGGCTCCCATGTTCTTTAACCCGGATGAAATTACTTCGCAATAGTAAGTAATTATCACCATCGATCATAAATGTTGCTTTTTCGCAATTTGTCCGCTACAAGAAAAACTTAAATTTGTGACCAACTTTATAAATATTTTGTAGTCGAATAAAACTCTTATAAATTAATGACTGAAAAAGCCCTCACAAATGCCAAAATTGAAATTAGTCTTTATTTGTGGCTGAAAAAGCCCTCACAAATTTTTAAATATTTAACTAAATTTTGTGGCTGCCTAAGCCCTCACAAAATCACAACATTGTGATTTTGTGAGGGCTTAGGCAGCCACAAAATTTAGTTAAATATTTAAGGAGTTTGTGAGGGCTTTTACAGCCACAAAAAATGTATTTTGTGAGGGCCAAATCCGTCACAAAGGAGTGACGTGACCAGTGGAATTTGTGGCTGCAAAGGCCGCCACAAAGGAATGACCACGTGGAATTTGTGGCTGCAAAGACCGCCACAAAAGAATGTACAATCCAGGCATTTGTGGCCGCTTTTGGCCACCACAAATGCTCAAGGTAACACTATATATATTTTTCTCCCCTCCTCATTCATTTTTTCACATCCAACTTCTCTCTAAAACCTCATTTTAACTATTCTCTCCTCCTTCTCTCTACACAAAATTACTCTTAAGCTTCATTTATTATTAATTTAAATATTTTATTATTAATATTTTATTATTTAAATTAATGATTAATTTAATTATTAATCTTTAATTTTAATTTAAATATTTTATTTTAAATTTTTAATTATATTAAGATTAGTTTATTATATATTAAATTTAATTAATAATTATATTATATTTTAAATTTAATTATAATTTAAATTTTAATATTATATTTATATTAATTTATTATATATAATATTATAATAAACTATTAATTTTGAATTTAAAAATTAATTTATTAAATACGAATTATTTTGTGGCGGCCTAAGCCCTCACAAAATATATTATTTTTTAATTACGTTGGCATTTGTGGCGGTCAAAAGCCCTCACAAAAGTCCAATCAGGCAAATTCAGCCTGTCCTTTGTGGCGGCCTATGCCCTCCCAAAGGCAGACTTTTGTGGTTTCAAAAGCCCTCACAAATGCCTGTCTTTTGTGACTGCAAAAGCCCTCACAAATGCCAACCTATTTCAGGCACTTTGTGGCTGCAAAAGCCCTCACAAAATTTTGTGACCAACTTCTTTGTGGTTGTTTTTTCCCCTTTGTGAGGGCTTTTGGCCCTCACAAAATTCATGTTTTCTTGTAGTGGTCGAGTGTGTTGGAATATAGTTGTAGCTCAAATAGGTGTTCATAAACGATAATAAAAAAATGTAGATGTTCTTAACAAGTGTCCTAAGAACACATGGTAAAGAATGGTGATATTTATCCTTTAGATACCGAGTTCGATTTCTACCAAAAGCAAAAGCTCGTTATGTCCACAGGGTGAAAGAGAGACGAGAAGGTCATGATTAATAGTGTTAGTAATGATAAATGATGGATTGTTACACTCTGCGTGTGCTTCATATTTGATTGTGTTTGATTTTGATTTTGATTATGCAAAAATAATTCAACAAGAGAAACATACACAATAGGAGGAGTAGGCCCAACCAGAGCAGATAGATCAAACTCCACAGGCTGATGGATATCTTTGTGGTCTTGTTGATACATCTGTCTTTAGGACATTTTGTGCCCACATTGCCACTCGACTTTGGAATGAAATGGCAATTTTGTCAATCATATTAAATATTTAGTATTTATTATCATAATCTATTTTAACTTACATTTTTCCCTTAATTTATTTCATGGTCGTAGGGAGCTAAAGTTATTTAGCAATGAAAAAAATTGAAATAAGTTGCCATTGAACATGATGAGATGAAGTAGTTGATTAAGAGCTGATGATTATATCCCTTGCAAAAATGTAGTTACGAAATGATCGACAAATGAATCATATCTCTTTTATAGAGAGGTGACATCGAGACACCAACAACTTTCAGCTTCCTATTGGGAGATGCGAATGACACTTGATGATGTTTCCTCACTTCTGCATATACCTAACTTTGGAGCATTCTTTACTATCAATGTATTTAATAAAGATGAGGGTGCAAATATATTAGTTGAACTGCTTGGAGTTATTGAGGCTTCTGCTCATGTTGAATTTAATGTCATGCAAACAGCCACATATCGATATAGTTGGCTACTTGAAGTATATAACCAATGTTGTCGTAACCAGCTATAAGAGATGTCTACGAGAATGTTTCTACTATTTTTGGCTGGTTGCACCATTTTCAGCGACAAGAGTGAAATTTTAGTTAGTGTTGCCTACCTATAGTGTTTTTTAGAATTCCACTGGGGTGTGGGGATACACATATGATGTTTCTGCTCTTGCTTACTTATATGACAATCTCTATGAAGCCAATATGCATCACACTAGAATAGTTTATGGGTATTTGAAACTTTTACAAGTAAATTCAATCGTTTTTATTGTGTTGAGAAATTTTATTATTAATTATAAACTAATGGTATGTTATTATATATATTTTGGCTTGGGGATGTATAGATCATTGTAGACCTTCTCCTATATATGTTGAGGACAAACCCAAATCACTTCAATGGAAGCCGAAGACGGATATGATGGGATCAATGTTGATCAGATATGATGGACACTATATGCAGATCATAAAGTGACACGACCATTTTAGGAGGCTTCTTTATTTTGAGGGTGGATACGGTGAGGTCTGAAGATGTATGTACAAGATAGGATATTGTGGCAATACAGTGATGTTCAAATCATTTATAGTTCACTATTAGAGTTAGCATATCAAACGACCACTCAAGGGAAAATGGACATAATATTTACGTAATATGTTGTGAATGTATTTGATATTGGTGTGGTTGTACATGATCCTGCAAATTGTGTTAACGATTACATGGACTAATTTCACATGATTTGTTAACCTTACATCATTTTTTGAGAACCAATTCATGTCGGTCTTTTAGTTGCAAAACATTTTGACGGTGGTTCATTTGTTGTTGATATAGCGGTAAATATATTAAAATTTATGACATATTTAATTAATCATCTGTTGTCTTATCTTAATTAATTATTGTATTTTTAATGAAGTGTTGAGCATTACAAAATACATAAATGCTTATTGATAGTCAATTGGTATTACCAGATGTGATCAAACTCGCCAATGCGTTAATTGTGATGTTGTGTACTACCTGATGGTATCAAACTCAAATGGGTAGTGGATGATATTGAGAAAATGTAGTATTATATTGTTAGAAGCATATATGGGTTTAGACATTATTTATTATGGATATGCTAGAAAAATATTTATGATATGTTTAAGCAATATTTTGAATGTGTTAGTAAAATATTTTAGATACTTTTAAACATTATTTTAGGTATATTGAATGTCACTAATTTAGATAATACTTAGTGTATAATATTAAATGCCCACAATTAAGAAATATCCATATTCCATTTATAATAGATTCACTTCTAGTGTGTAGAAATGTCTACAACTAATCTTGCATACGACAATTATATATAATTTCTTGTTGTCATGCTTCTTCACTGCAATATTTTTTCCCCGAATTAGTTGCAAGTGATATAGGGGAATATGGATTCAAGTAAACCTATTAAAATCAATAATTTATTAAACAATAAAAAAATATGGATAAAATCAAATTAAATATCACAATTAGTACTTGTATGAAATGACAATTTTTAACAACATAGATGTTGGTGGTTGACTTCTAAGTGGAAAAAATGTTTGTGATTAGTTATATGATAATGAGACGAAAACCAAGTTAAACTTTGAAGTAATCATGTGTTCCATTTTTTGAAGTGTCAACCAAATTATCTATAGTTGTAACTTATTCAACATATCCATTATAAATAGGAGTTTTTAATATAAACTTCTCACCAAATATAATCTCATAATCTCATGAATTCTTGGAGCTTTACCATCCATTCTTGACAAATGAATGCCCACAAGTTCTCACTTATTTCTAATAAATTTGCAACTTCACAATATCCACCATTACCATCATCGTTGACGTCAATAATATCATCTATGAATTTATGAATTTCAATCAGCAATCAATCCTTGAAGGGAAAAAACTCTAGTTTATTGAACCTTGTTGACTGATAGTTGAGGTGCTTTTGGCTGATGCTCGAGGTTGTTGTACCTTACTAACAGATATTGTAGTGCTACATTCATTTGTGTCACTAAATCAAACACTTGCATCCACATACTCTCACCAAGATGGATCACACGTGATTGATTTATCTCTTTTTGATAGATTATTTTTGTTTTGTTTGATGCACATCAACGTAGTGGATGGATAAACAATCTCTCATAATTTATCTTTAAATGCAATTTTGCCAAGTACATCAAAAATTTCACTATGACATCTATTTCGTGTTTCAAACACAACTCTAAAGATTTCCTAGATCCATCATCATGAAAATTTAATTTACTCCATCAAACATGAATAACGTCTAATAGAATGAGACGTGGATTCATTCTATACATAACTATTTCAGATGCACAAGGTTGATCATTTGTTGTCTCAATAGTGCAATGACACTCAGACTTATCAATACGCACATACTTCATGCAATCATACTCAAACACAATATGATCTATTGTATTTTTAGACACAACACTACACAAATGAACGTACAATTTGTTAATGAGTCGATGCACCTTTTGAATGATGTCTGGTATCTTATGGTGTTGTAAAAAATTATGCTAGAAATAGTTTTTCAAACACTACATATATCATTCAAATTATGTTGTAATATCATTTTCAAACTCCAACACGCAGACTCAGTCTTTTACGTTGTCGTGTTTCCAAAATGCATAACTTTATTTATCCACACCTCAACAAATCTTATCTTGTGAGGAATTAACCACATATACATAATCATAACAATATAGTATAATTACTACAAATTCCTTGAAACATAGTCAACTTCATGTAATATTGAGTCTCATCATAACTTTAAACAAGACTCTCTCATGCCTCGATTACGTGTACCTACTTCTTTTTTGGAAACACGGTTAGTAACGATGTCTTGAAGTTTACTAGATGTAAAATATTATTTCAATGTTTATAGTGTTCATGCAAAATTTTCTGTACAATTGGATTGTAGATACACAAATCTCACGCAAAATATCACTTTAGTAGCAGTAACACCAATAATATCAAATAATAGCATTTGATACTTGTAAGTCTCGAATGTGTTATCCATAATCGATCTACATATATTAATACACATATTTATCGTGTTCCATCAATGTTATTAGATGTTTCATTTTAGTTATTTTGCCTCTAAGTGATGAACGATATGATTGACGTGCATTGTAAAGACGTTTGATTGTCGTTAAATTTTCAATATTATGATCCTTTAATATCATCAATATATTTCTTGGTTTGACCATGTTCTTCATCATATAACCAAGTAGATATTTCTCTTCAGGAGACAATCGGCTAAGAAATAATGACCAATCAATTTTTTTGGCCAACTTGTAGTTATGAAGACCATATGCAAATATCACTCATCATCAACACTCGATGATGTTTCTCTCAATCTAAATGGACATTCATATTTTTTTAGTCCATGTACTCCTTACAGGTTTAGGATTCTTCCAATGTCTATATTTTTCACTTCTTTCACAACTAAGAATCAATTTTGTTTTTGTTCTTGGTCGTATTGTGGCGGTTTCAAATCTAAAACTGATAACAACAATCCCATTTTTGCTTCCAATATTTCTAGTCCATCTCAATAAATCATCTCTCATATCAAACATCATGTCGGTGATAAACTCGTCAGTCAAATCCACCATACCAAGTTCAACACCATCATTCACACCATCCTTAATTTCGGGTTCAACATCATTATTCATTCCGTCAAAATCAGGTTCTAAACCATCATACATTTCATCTCTATAGTCTTTCTCTTGCTCTATTTATATGTGTCCAATAATACATTTCATCAATATTTTCTATGTGATCTGAGTTAACTACCATACATGAAGCGAATTTACGCAAACTATGTGGATGCAGATCATGTAGATGTACATTTTCCCGATTCATGTATGTATTGCCCCTAAAAACATATGAGTAAGCATACATGATCTAAATTTGTGTAAAATGTATTATTTACAACATACGTGAACTTAGATCACGTAAAATTTCTATATTTAAAAAAAAAATACAACTCAAAAGCATATCAGTAAACGTACCTTGTTGGTGGCTTTAACCACAATATGAAGAGGATATTTATATGATGCAAGTTATAAGTGACAGGTGTGAGTTATGAATGACTATGAATTATGATGTATGAGTTATGAATATGTAATATGGACGTGAAATATTAGAATATTGGTGATGGTGATGAAAAGAGAAACATAAAAAATAAGGTTGAAGAATGAGACAAATATTGACATATCATTTTGGATATTTCAAATTTTATGAAAAATTTATAGAGTTGTAAATTAAAAATATAAATGTATAAATAAAATCTAGAAAGTTATACATTTAATATTTTAGAATTGTAAAAATTTAAAATTTTCACTCTACTTTTTTTTAACAGATGTTCTTTTTAATAATCCTTAAAAAATATCCATTTCTTCCATTTTAAATAATTATCACATTTACAAAAATTATTTATCCAAAAACTGACTGTTAGTTTTAGTTTTCAATACAACTTTAATTTCAAAATGACGGTTTATAATATTTTATTTTGCCTTCATACACATAAAACAAAATTAACTTCTCTCATTTGCTCACCTAAAGATTTTGCTTCTCCCTTTCATACACATAAAACAAAATTAGCTTCTCTCATTTGCACACCTAACGATTTTGCTTCTCCCTTTTCTAATTTGACTATTTATAATCTATGTTTTGCTTTTTTTACTCTCTCTCTCTAAACAACAAACAATGCATGTGAGAATTTAATGTACTCCTTTAAACATGAACTCGTGAGACCACTGACTTACTTTATTCTTATAATCAAATTAATTTGTTGAAGTTTTAAAGTGTAGTTTAATTTTACAAAAGTTACGGTGGCACACTGTGCATTAAATATATGATTCTACCAAACTCTCACCAATTCAAACATATATTTAATATAAGCGATAAGCATCTGGTAGTAACCTTGGCTTTGCAAACGCGACAAGTGACTTAGCTTTGGTGGTTCCTCCATGAGATTCAGATAGGTCAATGCTAGACTCATTGGGTGGCACACTCCAAGTGAAGCCATGGAGCAACCTTGCAAATAGCATAATAATCATTGAAGTTCCAAGCATAATTCCTGGACACCCACGTCTTCCAGTACTAAATATTATCGAGTTCAAATTCATATCTTCCAAACTCAAATTAGAGCCATCTTTGTTAAGATGTCGTTCAGGTATGAACTTGAATGGTTCATTCCAAACTCTAGGGTTTAGTCCAACTCCTTGTCTCCTTAATATCACATGACTACCTTTTGGGATAAAGAAATTAGCAACCACTGTGTCTTTCATTGAGACATGGGGAACATTGAAATCATTAATCGGGTGAAGGCGAAAAGCTTCTCTTGCACAAGCCTTCACATAGTTGAGTTTGGGGAATATCGTATTCTTCTACCAATCTTTCTTTTCCAACTACACTGTCTAATTCTTCTATGGCTTTTTTAAGTACCTCCGGTTGATTTATCATTTCAGCAAGTCCCCATTCCACTGCATTTGATGGATTATCAACTGCAGCAAGCACCAATTCCTAACAAAAACATTAATTAGTAAACGATCTAATATATAAATGCGTAGCTAACTAAAAGGAGATTGCAAGAAGAGAATGATACATACCAAAACACAAGACTTAATTTCTTGCTCAGTTAAAAGGGATTTATTGTGAGCATCTTTGGATGAAATGAGAACATCAAGAAGGTCTTCTTCCTCTGTCTTTTTACCTTTCTTCCATTGTTGAATTCTTTCCTCAATGATGGGGTCATGATATTTCCTTATGATGTGACAAGCTTTCTTAATTTTGTTTTCATAACCATCAAAGTTAAAAACCCTCAAACCTGGCATAAAATCAGAAACAGAGAAAGCAAAAATGTGCTCTAACACAGTGAAAATCGCTTCTACATATTCTACTTCCTCAAAGCCAGGTCCACCATCTTCACTACCATTTCCAAAGTACCTTGTATTGAAAATCAACCTCCTAATGACATTCCCTGAATACTGTCGTGAAACATCTCTCACATTAACAAGACCACCATTTTTATTGCATTGATTGTAAACATGACGTACAAGGTTATCAGCTTCTTCAACCCTCTTTCCATGAAGCCATTGATGCCTAAGAGGTGAAACTAATTCTTTGACAATTAATTTCTTCATTTTCTTCCATTGTTTTCCAAAAGGGGTGAATATTGTGGCTAGATATCCACTAGTAATGTATGCAGTGGACCAAATATTAGCTCTTGAAGCGAAAATTTCATCTTGTTTTATAAATAGTTCACGTGCAATTTCAGGACTACTCACGAAAATGACATAAACTTTACCTAAACGGATGCATGTGATTTCTGTGTTTAGGTCATCCATTATCTTTTGTATCCATCTAAATATAGGCCTATTTGCCAACATTTCAGGGATACTACCAAATATAGGCCAAGGTTTGGGACCTGGAGGTAGTGTGAATTTTCTAGATGTATGGATGTTTTTTTTATTTAATTTAAGGAAGAGTTTGATTAGGGGTGTAAACACGAGTGATATGAGTACGAGACACCAAAATAATGTTGGTGACAATTCATGAGAGATGATAGAAAGTTTCATCATGAAATTAATTAATTTAGTTATGGAGTTCAAAATGTTGGGGAAGAGGTAAAGGATGAGTTTAGTGCATTCTTTATTTTATACTAGTGTGTAAATTTCAACGAAGGATACACTACGCGAAAAACAGCGATTTTACAACACTTTTCTCCTTGATATTAGTTTAATATTTTTTCATCTAACTTTATATAAATTTAGATGAAAAAATATTAAACTAATCTTAATGTCATTTTATATATAGGTATTATATATATTTTTTAAAATAGTTTATTTAATTGAAGGGCATGTTTAACATGGACCTCTCAAAAAAATATCAAAGAGAGATACTGTCTAACAAAAAAAAAATTTATAATATAAAAAAAACATATAGTATTTTATTAAAATTTACAAAAAATAGTAAAATTCACCTTTAGACCAAGAATATATATATATATATTTAGGATCCGATTGATGGACATGAGACAAAATATGAATAAGTTATCATATTTGAATCTAATGTTTCATGAACCAACAAAATATGATAATTAATCTAGAATTCTATTATATTATGTTTCTCTAGTTGAAATTATGAACTGGGTTAGAAATTAGCATCGTAGGATAAGAACAATAGTTTACTCAATTATCCTTATAAAATATAAATTGAAATAAAATATATAAACAATTTATAAAATGTAATCTAAAATAAAAAATATATATATAAATCTAATCAAACAGAAAAATAATTAATAGAGATTGATATTAAACTTAAAAATAAAATATTAATAATTAATTTAAAAAATGTTTATGATTTTATATAAGGGTAGTTTTATCTTTTTTATATAATTTAATAAATTAATATTTACAATTATAAAAATATGAAAGTTAATTGAAAATTTAAAATAAATAAAATTTATTTACAAAGTATTGGGTGGAACAGGATGGATGTTCCCCCTTGATCCCAAATAGGTGCTAAATCTAGACATTAGATATTTTCAGTTGTGTGTGTTGATTTTTAGGGTTGTTATGGTTGTGGTCCAAACTTATATACCTTAATTTTTTTTCTCAATGTTTGAGGTTTAGTTTAACATCCCAAGGACTAGGAGTAATTAGATTTTTTAAAATAAAATTAGGATATCTACATAATTCATAAAACATAGAGGTGGTTAGATGTTCCTAAAACTAGTCTACATGATAAGTTTATTGGTTATTGTGGCACCCTAAACACTAAGATGGTTTATTTTTTGCTCATAGTTAATATATATAGCAACGAAGCAAGCTTAAAAAATGTGTTTTTTTCGATATATTTTTACAAAGTAAAAGATATCACATCCCATCACAATTCAAATAGAAAAAACCCAGACATAGAAAAATTAAAATACAAGATTATAATTTAAAACTCTAAAGCTGGAGAATAAAAATTAAAAATTATGACATTTATTAAATGACAATGAAAATAATATTATGCAAAAATTATTATAATATATATATATATATATATATATATATATATATATATATATATATTTCAAAGTATCTTATGACCCTCAATACACGTCCATTATTTAAAATAAATACTTGAACTAAATTTCACAATATTTAACACAAAATCATAATAAAAGAAATGAAAAAAAAAATATAAATTTAAAATATTTATAACTGATGTAATTTGTAATGAAAAATTAAAATATATATATGGTCGGCTATTGGACTCTACAAACAAGCATAAGACCTCTAATTGGTGGGAGCCATAAGTTTTATTTTTATATTATAATAAAATAAAGTGATTTTTGATTAAATATATTTTTAATCTCTACAAAATAATAACATTTTTAGAGAGACTATTTTTAGAGATTAAAATATTATTTTTTTTTTAAAAAAAACAAACAAAATAAAGACGAACAAAAAATTAAATTTTATTTAAAGATTAAAAAATTGAAAATCTTTTTATAGAGATTAAAATAAAATTTTATAAGGACTAAAATTATTTTATTATTTTTTTAATCATTAAAATTTTATTTTATTTTTAATTAAAGATTCAACTTGCCTTTTAAAATGTTTAAGATGATGTGATATATAATTATATGATATAGAATCATCTAGATACGTTAATTATAGATGCATTAATTATTTATATCTCATTAATTAAATTAAAAATATGAACAATTTCCAAAGTTAAAAGCTAAGTTTTACTGTTTTTTTTTTCAATTTCATTAGTGTTAATCATTTTACATTATCGTATCATAGGTTATGTTATTTAAAGTATATCATGTCATCATTTTTTAGTTAAAAAATTAGAATGAGATTTTAAAATATGAAAATCAATTTTATGACTTAATAAAAATATAGAAAATAAAATTGCAATTAAATTTAATTATTAATAATAAATGTCTTGAAATTCCAAGTACTTCAAACTAATAATAGTCAACTTCAACTATTTCAAAATATTAAGGTATTACAGTACCAAATTGTTCAAAAAATAAAAACACAGAACAAAACAACATAAGTGCTACAGCCTACATGATTAAACACCTAATATGTGGTTTGTGAAGAAAAAGGTCTTGCTCTTGTAAGAGAATCCATGTCTCATACCCAAAATTAAAATAAATAGATATTTTAGCAAATTAAAAGTATTTGTACCAAACAACACTATTTCATAACTAGTTTAGTATTGATTAAAACACAGTGACACTTGAAAAAAGATACACTACGTCGAAAATGTCATTTAATAGCGCTCATTTTACAACGCTTACTAAGTACAAGCGCTGTTGTAAATATATTTTAAAAATAATGAATCCTATCACAATGCTTTTATGACAAGCGTTGTGAAAAAAGTGTTGTTGTAGGGTCATATAGTGTTTGTGCATAATGTTTATAAAGCTTTTACGGCGCTTGTATAAAAGCGCTGTAAACTGAACTGCCCTAACGTATTGTTTTACGGCGCTTTTTTCACAAGCGCTTTCAAATAATTTAATTATCTATTACAACGCTTGTTTCACAAGCGCTGTAAAAGACATGCGCTTTCAAATAATTTAATTACCTATTACAACGCTTTTTTCACAAGCGCTCTAAAAGACATGCGCTTTCAAATAATTAAATTACCTATTACAACGTTTTTTTTCACAAGCGCTGTAAAACATTCACTTTAAATAAAAATCATTTACTTTTAAATAAATAAAAACAAATTTACGCACCCTCATCACCTCTACTCTGGGAACCCTTATATCCTCTACGTACTGTGCGACCATCTACGTTGTCTCAGGTATTTATTAATTTGTTTTTGTCAAAAAAATCTTTAGTTTTTTAATAATTGAAAACTAATAAACTGTTATATATTAAATTTTTTTTTTTTAAAATTTGTTGATCTGTTCTGTTTTGAAATATTTTCTGTTTTGAAATTGTTATTAGATATGTTGATATTGGTTTCTTTTTGAAATTTGTTGATCTGTTCAGTAGCTTATTATTTTTGTAACTGCATTTATATAGGTCATACAATATGGATCGGAAATGGATGTCTGCCAATCGATTGTCAAAAGAGTATGAAAATGGAGTGAATGAGTTTGTTGAGTTTGCAGTGAAGAATGCAAAAGATCCAAATAGTGTCGTTTGTCCTAGTTTAAAATGTTGTTTTGGAAAACGCGTTAGAGAAGATGAATTAGAAAGACATTTAGTATGTAATGGAATTAATCAAAGCTACACATGTTGGATAAGACATGGTGAGAAAAAAAAACATTAATTTTAATTAATTTTGAATATGCATTGATGAGTTATCCCAAAGTAGTTAGCATGTAACACGAGGTTAATTGTAACATTTGATTAATGAAACTAGTAGATTGGGCCAAATCTAATGGAAATGCATTAAAGAGGGCTATAAAGACTCTAGAAGAAGAATTGAATATAATCAATTGATTTTTGTAAAGCTAATGACTTTTATTCAAAAACCTAATTTTTACACTATTGAAAAATAGTAAGGTTTAAATTTCCACATAAAATTGCAAGAAATAAATTATTTTAGTTTGTATAAATTGAAAACTAAAAAACAATTAACAATATTAATAAAAACTCTATCGATCTTTACTCATTAAAGTCTACCATGAAATGATCAAAATGTGAAAACTTCACAATTTAACTCAGAGCATCATTTACAACTCAAAACACACAGAAAATCAAGATTGAATAGAAAAATTATATGAGATCAAAACTAAGTGATCTTGTTCACCACTATTATAGTAGTTACATTTAATCCTCTCATTCTAAATGATTTAATTCACTAAATCAAACTCATTTTCACAAGTCGTAGAACATCTACTAGTCTCCTAGTTGTCTTCTAATCTTTTCAAACTTTTAGCTTTGTATAGTCAAACTTTTGAGGTTGCAGCCACTATTGGGCCAGGTTACATATATAAAGGGTTGAAGTGTTGCCGGATAACTTTTACAAGAGGATATTATAAAGTAAACACTAAGTAAAAAAACACTAAGATTATTTCAAGAACTTTTATAAAGTAAACACTAAGTAAAAATACGTAATTGTCATGTTGATTTTAATGTTTAATCTTATACTTTTCAAACCTAGTCCCAACTATCGTTAATGTCACACCCCATATCGACTTAACGATAACTTTTTATGTACTCGAATGACTGTAGTAATTGTTGATGAAAGTTGAATTCAAGTGTGATCTTATTTGTAAATTTTTTTTTTATTATATTTTATGTACTAATTTAATATATTTTTATTTGTTAAAAAATTGTATGAATATATCGTCGCATTCGCATATGCGACCTCTTGAAAGAGAAAAAGAATCATCTTTTACATAATAGTACTTTTACTCTAAGATTTTTTAAAAGTTTTAAAAAAATAAGATATTTTTATATATTAATTTCAAAATAGAGGCTTTTAATTTTATTTTGTTTAAAAGAGGATAAAAAAAAAATCCGCAAATAGACAAGACAAAAAACATGCAGAGGAGAATAGCAAAGAAAAACATAAATTATAAGACATCAATGTCAACTAGTATTCAAGATGAAACAAAATATTCCGGATACAACCCATAGTAAAAAACAAATTTAAAACATGCGAAAGAAGCGCCGAAAAAGAAATGCAGGTTCTATGTGGTGTATTTGAACAACAAGTTATATTTGATGGATTAAATAATTAGTCTTACATAAATTTATAGTTTTAGTTTCATATATGTAAATTTTATTCTATCAGTTATGGCATTAAGAGATAGATTAAAATTTTAAGAAATTTGTTATACTTTGATTTTAATAGGACAATAAGTTGGTACAATTTTGTAATATGTTCATTTTTATCATTGTACTCTTTTCAATCATTTGTAGATTTAATTTTATCATTTTATAAATAAATAAGTAAATACGATATGAATATAATATTTATCTCTAGGGCACAACAATCGAACTATTTAATTATTCTTGTGCCAAAAAAAATTATTTATATATTTTTCAAAACTAATTCATTGTTTTTATTCAGAAAAATAGACCAATTAATTGTTTTGACGAAGTTCTAAACTAATTAAAGTTATTGCAATTATCCTAATGATTTTTTTTAAAGTACAATATTTACTTAACATGAATACACCGTATTATTAAAATTTAGATCTTAATTAAAATTACCGAGTATTTTTCTTGCATGACACAAGTCTCAAACTAATATATATACTAATTATAGTTTTAGTGTGCAAAATATACGTAAGATAGATCTCTTTGACACTTAATCCACTAAATGAAATATTTTTGTTAGAAATTTAAGCGAGATACATACATAATAGTAACCAATGCATTTTTTCATTGGTTGGATGATCATGAAGATTAAATATTTTTAATTAGATTACTTTTTTTTATCTTAAATTTTTGTTTTATCTTAATCTACCGATTTTAAGGAGAAGAAAATTTTGATATTTAGAAGTTCGACTAAAAAGTTAATAAAACATAATTAAATGTTAATCTAGTTAAAATTTGAACTTAAATTCTCTAAAAAAAAGTTATTTAATTGAAGTTCATTAATCCATTTAAACGTAATCACTCGATTTGAGCTGCCTCAATTTACATCAATTACATTTATTTCTTATCATAATTTTTACTTATATTATAATTATATTTTATAATAAATTTTTAAATATTTTGATTTTGTATTGCATCATCAATATGATAACCAACCTCACAAAATGCATGCTCTTAACGAGTTTAAAGAGGGAGATAAGTTAAAATTCATAATTTATCAATTTTAATTTATAAATTTGGTTAATGTAAGTAAATTGCCTTCTTTTTATTTTTTATCCAAAAATCTAAATTGTCTTCTTAAAGACGATTTGCATGTTGTTTCTATTTTGGTCACATGAACTATACCCTGGTTTTTTTGTTGGTTGAATCCATGTTTGATATATATAAGTTTGGTGTATGAATAGGGATGAAATATGTCAGGTCAGTTGACAGTCGTTTACGGTATAGTTTATGTCAAATCCAAGATAAATAAGACTTTTCTTTTAAATAGACAAGATTATCTATTACACTGATATATTTATATAAATATAAATAATATTGTTTTTATTACTCTAGTTATTATTATATTAAATTTTGATTTTTTTTTATATTTACTTTTTTTAGTAATTTACGCATATTAACATTTTTTAGTTTTTGACATATTTAAATGCATTGTTATAAAATAGAATTGAAGTAGGATAAGTATAAAATCGTATTATTCAAAATGTCATGTTAAATATCAAAATAGAACTTAGTTTCATTGACATATTAACTCGTTAATCTATTTAAAGGTATGTTTCATTACTTATTCAAAAATATTAAAATAAAATAACATTTTAATTAGTCTAACATGTTATGCTAGACTTCTATCAATGTCATACTCAAATATAACATGTAAACCTATAACAAACCACATACTATATTTAGGTCTTGAATTTTTTAACAAGTAAAACTCATACTAACAAAATGTAGCTCGATTCATCATATTTCTATCATTATGTATAAACTATATCTCTTTTATCAAATATAATACATTTATTTTGATAAGTAGCAAAACTTCGAAAGTTTATGATATTGTTAATTAGGTTTAGATAATATAAATATAAAGTTATCTCCAGATCATTTTTATAATATAGACCTTTGTAAATACACAATTAGAGAATATGGTGTAATATAAGATATAAAATATAATAAATATCAAAAAAGTAAGAGAAAACTATCTTCTATTTTGATAACATATCATAAAATTAAGGAGTAAAAATTCAAGATTATCTATTGTCATATACACTTTAGCATCTTTTATAAGAGTTTATGAAAATTGTTTATGAGATAACTATAAGCTCTTTTTAGATATTTTTCATAATTTTTGTTTGAATAAAACAACTTACTTAATAGCTTATAACATAAATTATTACATCACAAGCATTTAGTACAACTTATTTTTATAACATGTAAAATAAAGTTAAATTATTTTTATAATTTATCTAAAATAATTTATGAAAATTAATTAAATAAATATTTATATAAACTATTTTTATAAATTATTCCAAATAAACTGTTACACAGTTTCATAAATATTTATATTAATAAATAAATTAGATTAATAGATTAAAACTTTAAAACCACTTATTTATCTCAGTGCATTATAAAAACAATTTATAAATAAATCCTTATAATATAAACCTTTAAATATACTATTTATCTCAAGAACCAAATATTTTGTTTAGTCGTTTATAATATATATATAGACAGAGAGGGAGTTTTACGGTCCATCCAAATCTAATATTTAAACAAAACTCTTTAAAATCAATGTTGATTGTAATTAACATTCATTTAATACAAAATACATACTTATAACTTATCATCTCAATCATACGAATGGAGATCAATAATGTGGAAATGGTATATATTAATTTTCTTCGGTTACAAGAGTAGTCTATATCATAATTTATTTTTCTTTTTCATTTTTATTTTTATTATTCTGAAACAAACAAATTTGCAGCTTCCACTGTCTCATTTCTTCTCCGGATTTTACACTCTCTTCTATCGTTTAGGGTTTTGTTTTCCCCTTTCCTTCGATTCAATTCAATACATACTTTCAACGCGAGAGCGTGGTCACGCGCCTCCCGTGCTAGGTTAGGGACAAGGGAAAAAGAGAGAGAAACACCATGGGAGGTGACAGTGCCGTTGATGATTCTGCTTCGGAATCCAAGTGCGAAGTTGAAGGTGTTAACATCAACGTTCGATGCTCCAATGGTACCAAATTTTCCGTTCAGGTTTCCCTCGATTCCACCGTTGGATCCTTCAAGGATCTCATTGCGCGTAAAAGTGACATCCCTTCTCAACAACAACGCCTCATTTACAAGGGACGTATATTGAAGGACGACCAAACGCTTCAAAGCTATGGTGATTCAATTTTCCGATCTCGATTTCCTTTATTTGTTCTATGGATATGGTTTGATGCTGTTTGATGTAGTTTTATTTGTTTTTTTATTTAATTTTTATGAATTTAATATAGATTATAGATTCTATTGTCTGTCAGAGGATTAATATGGATTTTGATAGTTTTTGAATTGATGAATTAATGAATTGTTGGTTCGACAAATAGAATAACTTAACTCAAAATGCATAGCTTATGGTTGATTAGGATTGTGATGTGGAATATGCTTATAGTTTTAGGAGAACGGTTTATTAAGCAGTTTACAATGGAATATGTTGTGTCACATGTGAGATGTGAATTCTGTTATTTTCTATGAAGCATAGATACTGACATAGGCACAGGTTGTCACTGACATGTCGATACCATTACTATTTTGAGAAAATGAATTAATCGAATGTAATGAAGGTGTGGTGTGGGACGCCGACACATGTCGGAGACTAGGACATGCCTTCAATCGAAAGTGCCTGTCTTATTGAGGTTATTTTGTCACTCATGCTTCCATTTGGGAAAGATTTGGATTTGTAATATATTGATGCTATTTTTTAATTTATATTTCTGAAAATGAAGCTTGGAGAGGCAGGGTAAAATTGTTTAACTACTGGTTTCGATTTGGAATATTGTTTGTGTCATTTAGGTCAAGTTCACACATCACCCATATTTTAGTAATCATATATTTTTAAACCCTGCAGTGATTGTGTTTATTTATTTCTCTGTCTGTCTCTGAACTCTTATAAAATAATACTATGCATTGATGATAACCACATAGCCTTTTACTGCATTTATTCTTTCTATTTTGTAAACTATATAGTACTCCTTTATATCTGCATTTTTATTTTATAGGTTTGGAGGCAGATCATGCTGTCCACTTGGTTCGGAGCTTTGCTCCTACAAATACAAATAGTGGGACCAATAGTAGTGGCACAAATACCACAACAAATGATTCTGGAGGCGCTGGAGCTCATGTTGGTGGGGGTTTGGGAGGGCTCGGTTTTGGTGCTTCAATGTTCCCTGGACTAGGTAGCAATGGCACTGGGGGGAGTGGCTTATTTGGCAACGGATTTCCAGATCTTGAACAAATACAGCAACCATTTATTTCTAACCCAAATTTAATGAGAGAAATGATGAACACACCTGCTATGCAGAATTTAGTAAATAATCCCGAGATAGTGCGGAATCTTATAATGAACAACCCACAGATGCAAGAGCTCATGGATCGAAACCCTGAGCTAGCACACATACTTAATGATCCCAGCACTCTCCGCCAGACCCTTGAAGCTACAAGGAATCCTGAGATCATGCGTGAAATGATGAGAAACACAGACAGAGCAATGAGCAACATTGAATCTTCTCCTGAGGGATTCAACATGCTGAGACGCATGTACGAAAATGTTCAAGAACCATTTTTAAATGCCACTACAATGGCTGGTAATACAGGAATTTCAGCGGCTCCTGGTGGCCTAGCCAGGGACCAATCAACTAATCCCTCAACCACTAGTTCTGAAACAACTGCTGGTTCTCCCATACCCAATACTAACCCACTTCCTAATCCTTGGTCCTCTACGGGAAGTAAGTTTGGATTCTATTTTTCCCTCCCAGAATCCTCTCATTGAGTGCTCTTCTTAACCAGTTCTTTTATAGACATTTTTTCTTCTTCTGATTTAATGTTTTGAGGCTAGTATTGTGACTAATGCTGTAATTGATGGGGAACGATGCAGCTGGAGCTCCCCAAAGTAACACCAGAAGATCAACCACCGGTGGTGATTCTAGGCAGCAAGCACCTCCTGGCTTAGCAGGGCTTGGTTTGCCTGGCCTTGAAGGCATGCTGGGTGGTAATGGTATGCCAGATCCTGCTGTATTGACCCAATTAATGCAAAATCCAGCTATCTCACAAATGATGCAAAGTATGCTTTCCAACCCCCAAACTTTGAGTCAGGTATCTCTACTTACTGTGCCCTGTAAAAGTACAATATGCAATGTGCATGTTGACCTGGTCGTTCTAATATTAATTTATTTTCTAGATTCTTGGTGCTAATACTGAACAGCGAGGCATGCCTGATTTAAATTCTCTTAGAGATGTAATGCAAAATCCTGAGTTCCTTCGTTTGTTTCAATCACCTGAGACATTGCAGGTAGACAAATTTAATCTAATATATCTATTAACCAGTTTCAACGAATGTAGTATCTGAAGCATAGGATTGGGTATATGTCTTTGCTATATTTGCTATAAGTATGTGGTTTGATACTCAGACTCTCAATTATTTAAATGTTGCAGCAGATGTTTGTATGTAGTTTCTTTGTCAAGAATACAGATACTTCTTAATATGGAAAAGTAATGGGCATACAGACCTAATTTGAACAAGCATGTCAATATCATAGGTCAAATGAAACCTTTCCTGCCCAAGTTTTTGAAAATTTACACCTTTTTTCAGCAGAAAATTTGTTTTTCTGAAATGTGGTATATTATGATAAAGAAGTATATTGCTGCCCATGTACTTTGGTAGTTCCTTAATTAATATACTCTCACAACCCTGTCTCACTACACAATGCAGCAACTATTGTCTTTCCAGCAATCCCTTATGTCTCAGCTTGGTCAGCAACAATCAACACGGTACGTAATGACACAATTTTTGTCTTTCATTCTCGGATGACCTTATATACTCATCCTTGAAAAGACACAAGAACGTCAAAAGTCTTAAGTTCTTTAAAAGTAGTTGCCTGAGCTTTCTTGTATTTATTTGTTTTTTAATGATCACTTTGCAAAAAGCCATGCATATTTTTAGCTTCCTTTTTACTGTTCATGGTTTTATGAGTCTATCCTTGGAAACCAAGATTTGTCAATATCTTCCTGTTAACAATTATAGAAATACCATTTCTATTTTTAGAAATCTCAAATTACTCTCATTCCAAAATCCAAAAGAAATGACCATTAAAAATCTCAATTTCTATAGCATTCATCATGTTTCAGGTATTTGGAAGTAAAATTTAAAGCTTTTTGATTCTGTGTGCTTAGTTAAAAGTATTATAAAGTGAAGTGCTATTCTTCTCACTAAATCAAATGGTACTCCTTGCACGTACCTCTCGAAGGGGATTCGTAGTAGTGACTCTGATGTAAACATAAGGTTCAAATTTCTATGCACTATGCATTGGATAGAATTGCTTAGAGGTGTTCTGTGGTGGTTTATAGTTTTGCGGGCTTATTCTGTTAGAATACAATCTGTCTGTTCTTGTTGACTTATTTTCTTTCTTTTTCTGTTAATAATTTTTCTTCTATATTAATATGGTATCTCGCTGCAGGGAACCGGGTCAAACTGGTGGAGGCACTGGTACGCTAGATAATCCCTCATTCTCTGTCATGCTGTTGTTTTAGACTTTAGTATTGCATTGGTATTTCAACTTGCTTAACTATACCTTAAGATTATCCATCTATACTTGAGTGAGTTATAATTTTATGAATCGGCTGAACATTGAAGAATGTAATGGAGTTTTCTTCCACTTGTTCTCTGAATGAAGATATTCAGGTCTACAGGGGGTTTGGTTTTCCTGTTTAACTAAAATGAGAATTTGATTATGAATTATACTTTGGTGACTAGCTACTCAGACTTTGTTAGGCAATTCATAAATAATTGTAGGCATGCATGTTTTCTTTTCAAACCATATTTAAACTTCTTAATTATTTTTCATGTGCCATCTTTAGGAGGGTAATGTGCATTATTTTTCACTCGATTTGTCGGGTGCGGGTGTGGAGGAGATGAAATCCGCCCCTGCCCCACCCCGCCCCGCCCCGTTGCCATGCCTAAGTGTGAGTGTCCCTCTGAATGAAAGGGGGAGTTGTAAATTAGATGTAGTGTTGTTAAATGGCGGCCATGGCGTGGCGGATTTTTGGAAAATCACCATAGGCAATTTGTGAAGGAGTGTCCGCTATGGCGGCATCATAGGCCGAAATGGGGTGTTTATATATTGGATTTTTGGCCTTTCGCCATACGCCATCGACAACACTGATTAGGTGGTGGCTAAGTTGGATAGTGCAATTGTCATTTCATTGCAAGCAGAAGTCGTAACATTTCTGTGAAATCATTATCAACTTGTTTTATTGGTAGGATCGTTAAACAACTTGGGGTTGGAGATGTTATCCAGCATGTTTGGTGGACTTGGAGCTGGTAGCCTAGCTGTTCCAAATACATCAAATGGTTAGCATTGTTTACTACTTTTTTCCTCAATATATTCTAGATTATGCGAATCTGTAGGTTCTGATACTATTTAGGAATTAGGCTATGTTTGGATATTTAATGCATGATGGTACGAAATGGGATTGAATGGAATGAGATGGTTTGGTGTGGAAGTTAAAAAGAATAAAATAGAGTAATCATTTTATTGTTTGGATATTTTAATGATGGAATGGAAGAAAAAATTTGTTCCATCTCGTTTATCCCAATCAAAACAGGAAGAAAAGTGAGGTATTGTTTGGAATGGGATGAAATGCATGCATTCATCTTATTTCATTCTAATTTATACAATCCAAGCAGTGAAACATATTATGACTTAATTCCATTTCATTTCTACCAATCCAAACATATAAGCGGATAAGCCACAGCCTTTATATTTTAAATTTTGTAACTGTCTCTTCAATTTTTTTTTATTTTTAAAATCTAATTAGAATTAGGTTCTTGCTTATGGAGGAATCATGTAATAAGTTTCTAAAAGTAAGCTGAATTTTAGGGAGCCTATTAGAAGTCTTGGGGGCCAATAAAATTTGTTAATTTGGGTCCCTATGTATCAAAATATCAGATTTGACCCTTGGCTTTTATAAATTTTTAACCCAGTTGGATATTTTGAATCACGAGGACCCAATTATAAACTTCCAAACATATGAAACTAATTAAACGATCTTCAAATAATGTGGGGACCTACTAAAAGATCGGGCCTAGATTTTGTACTGCTCTCACTGACTTTGTTGTCTTCTCAGAGCCACCAGAGCAGTTGTACGCCACCCAGCTTTCTCAGCTTCAAGAGATGGGATTCTTTGACACACAAGAGAACATAAGGGCTCTTATTGCCACTTCAGGGAATGTTCATGCAGCCGTTGAACGTCTTTTGGGGAACTCTGGTCAGTAGCAGATGATTTAGCAATTGCTTTCATGATGTTCTCTAATTCAGACTTTGGAGGATGGTCAATATGTTCAAGTGCCTTGTTGGGTATTTTAATAAAATCAGAAATCTGTCCAAATTATAGTGATCAGAGCTGAAATGGTGTAAGATTATATACATTGTTACTGTAATATCTTCCTTTACCTTCATTTGAGTTCTGATGTTCCTATTTCTTTTTTCCATGTACATACTTATATTGAAACTAGTTTATAGTTTAAGGCTGATTGTGAGAGCTTCAATATTTCCAAGTGAATTGATTTATATAGTATTCATTTGTATTTGTACTTCGATAACTGCATAATCACTGACTTGGCAGGTGAAGGTACATGAAGCTAGCTATTAAATCCCAAATGCTCGAATGTGGTGTGAACCACTTAATGTGTCGATTTTATTTTTATTTTATTTGTTTTCATTGTTATTCTAAAGTACTAGTAAAGTTTCCACCCAATAATTAATAAGTTTTATCCCATTAAATTAAGATCCAAACACATTAAATAAATGTTTCATCCTGCAGATAATGCTTGCATGTATGAATTGGGATAGCTAGGGATTTGACTCTTCTTAGGTTTACACTCGTAGAATATATATTTTTGTTCTCTAATCATAAATGTTATTTTTGTCCATTAGTGGAGCCCGTTTCCTAACTCCTATATTGTAAATTTGTAAATAGCATAACAATTGCTACAAAAATAAACAAGTCTACTTTTTCAAAGAATCGAATATTCATAATTGTGGATATAGAAGATTAGGGGCAGATTTCAGATTGACTCACATGAGTCTATGATCTAATATACGATAGGTTTATTATTGAATCATATATTTGAATCATAAAATGATTATTATAAAATAGAACTTTTTAGGTCATAAAGGAATTATTATAAATGTGAATCATAACATTTTTTCGCTTGACCAATTTAATTAGATATAAATTAGTCTTTTTAAATCATAAATTTGCCAACATTTTCTATAATTGAAAAATGTTAATCTGTATCAATGTTTGATATATTTAAATGTATTATTATAAAATAAAATTGAAATAAAATGTGATATAATGTTAGATACTCTAAAATGTCATATTAAATATTAAAATTCAACTTAAGTTCATTGTGTGATAAGTTGTTCATATATTTAGAAAAGCTTACAAGGGGATTGGTGTCAACTTTCAAAAAAATAGTGAATAGACTTTTTAACAGACTTTCAAGTTTTGATAGATTTTGAAATAAGTTAGATCAGACTTTAACAGTGTGTTTTTGATAGATAATAGGTCAAACTCATGCCTAACATTTTTAATATAGACTAAATTTAAACCTAACATTTTTAATATAGACTAAATTTAAACCGTAAAAGACCTAGTACAATTTCATATATGTTTAGCCATATAAAAATCTCAAATATGATCCAAACTTATCATTAATTAATTAATGCGGTAAAGATTGTGAATCAAATTGGGGTTTCATTATCCACTCTTTTAAAACATGTCTTAATATTGAGCAGTGCCACGGTCTCTACATGATTTGATCAACTAATAAATTTTCATAAGATTGTGATATACAAACAATTTGTTGAATTCTCCGGGGGGCATAAATATGGATTCAATTGAAACTTCAATTCATCATTAAATAAACTTTTCGACTCTCTCTCAAAGTAAACCTTTGTATCTTACCTGTTGAAGTTTTTGGCATATCACAAAAAATAACAGTTTTAGGAGGCATGTCATGGGGCATATGATCCCTGCAAAAGTAAATTATTTGTTGAGGGTCTGCATCAGATCCTTCTTTCAATGTCAAATATGGGTGGCTATACAGAATAGTTTCTACTTCAACTGAGCTGATGTTTTCTCCACAAGAGACTATTATGTTTTTTAATATGTAACCATCGAAGTGTTTCACAGCTAAGATCCCCAATATGAAACCACCCATATTTGAAAGCTTCTTTTGTTGCTTTCAAATCTCCGTACTACTTCGAATGAATAGATAAAATATATATACTAATTGAACCATAGTGATAAATTAAATTGCATTGTAAAAAAAATTAAACTAATAAAATAATTTATGAATTGAATTACATATTTAAAATAAATCAATTAATTAAATTTAATTTAAAATTTAATTTAACAATTTAAAATTTTTGTAACCTTAATTAAGATTATTATTCTTAGAAAATTTTTGAAATTTTTTTTTAAAAATAATATAGAAAATAACAAAACTCATTTTTTTGTAAAAAATAAAAATCATTTTTTCCAAATTTTTTTTCTTAAATTTATATTTTTAATCGAAAAAATTTTTATATCTATTTTTCTTGAAAAAGTGTTTTATTAGAAAATTTATTACACATTTTTCTTGAAAAAAAAACAATAAATTTTTATCAAAAGAATTTCAATTTTTTTTTCAAAGAACTAGTTATAAAATCGATTTTAATAAAAATATTGTCTAAATATTAAACTGGTTTATGTTTATAAACTAATTTTAAATTAATTTAGAATTGCAGTGAAATCAATTTAAAATTAGTTTTTATGAACTTAACTAAATTATTAATGTAGTTTAATTTTTACACCATAAAGACTCCTAATTTTTTTACCTCTAAACATTGTTTCACCAACTGATTTTCTATCAACCGGATCACTTTCCATTGTTAAAGGATATTTAACATCAAGTTCTTCTAAACCTACATGGGAAACATCTTGAGCTGTCAATTTAATAAATCTCATAACTTTAGGCCCTAGATCTTACTTCGAAATTCTTAAGCCGATATAGGTTTAAAATATCTTGACGATTTTGATTGTGCTGTATGAAAATCATTTTAAACATTGGTTAGACAAATAAATGTCTAACCACCTATACTTGAAAAATGTAACCTATAGATAACACCTATGCATGCATTTGTCTAGATTAACAATGACGAAAAAAATTTCAGTGGATTATTTTTGAAATTGAAAGTCACTTGCGGATTCCAAACATTAATATTTTCATCACATCACTTACCTCAATTGTTGGTGTTCTTTGTGTCGCAACAAATCCAACAACGCACAAATATTTCGTTCACATACTGTCAAGTTATGTTGTTTTCTAACAAAAATCAATTTTTCTTTACTTTAAAACAAAAATAAAAAGATACAATCTGTGAACAAACATCTGACCTCTTTTTTTCGTTATTATTATTATTATTATTATTATTATTATATTTTTATTGTTGGATACATATATAATAATAATTATAATAAAAAATAATTAAAATAGAATAATAATAAAATCGAACAACACATAAATATTTTCTATTCAAGAATTATGTGTGTTTTAATTTCCCTATTACACTTAGGGATACGTAGGAGCAATGTCTTTCCCATGTCAAAATAAATTAATAAAAATATATTTTTTTATTATTTTATTAATGTAAATAATTTTTTTTAAAATCTTTTAAGGGATAAAATAAATAATATGTATACAATTAATTATAGGATAACCGTTTTAATGAACGATGTAGGGTAATATTACTTTCCTTATTCGTAATCGACTCTCAAAATTATTTATTTTTATTCAAAAAATTTATTTTAAGTTTTATTTAATTTTCCCTTTAAAAAAAATTGATAACGACTTCTTTTTTACTGATAAACCGGACGCGACACATCGTCAAACAACTTCTTTTTTTGATTCCCAAGATCTTGTAACAATTTATATTTGTCTCAATGTACTTTTGACGACAATTTCTTTTATTTTGCACTTTCATTAATTTAATTATGATGATAGTTTATGAAATAATAATTTATCTTAAATGAAATCGAAAACTATTCATAAAATAATTCATATAATTAAATTACAGTAATATATAATTATAAATGAAAAAATATCATTCATATAATTTATTTAAAAGTAGCAACATCTATAAATTGAACTTAATTAAAACAACAAATAAAATAGTTTAAATATTCAAAACCAAAATATTAGTAGAGTGACTAAATATATAAAATAACTACATTAATTTAAAAATTCATTAAAATATTTAAATAATTCCTAATAATGTTACTTCGTAATTCTTAGGGCCGATATAGATTCAGAATATCTTGAAAATTCTAATTGTGTTGTCTGAAAATCATTTTAAACATTCTTAACCACATAAATGTTGACCATAAATGTCTAACCACCTATACTTGAAAAATCTAACCTATATATAACACCTATAACTGATATCGAGATTAACAATGCATGCATATGCCTAGATTAACATTGACGAGAAAATTTCATATTGATTGTGTGCAGATTTTTTTTGAAATTGAAAGTCACTTGCAGATACCACACGTTAATAATTTCTACACACCTGTTTAAATAGTAAAAAATATATAACTATATATATTAAATATGACTTTTTAATTTTACTATTATATATATATATATATATTTTCTCAACACATATCAAGTGTTATATATATATATATATATATATTTTCTCAACACATATGTGTGGGTTTATTGAAGCATGGTGTACTAGAGATGGCAAAAACTTCCCTAATCCACTATATTACCATATCTAACTCAGCTGATAGCTGGAAGAACATGGTTAAACAAAGATTCGAGTTCAAACTTAAGATTTATTTATTCTCTATATTTAAGGTGTGTGAGTTTAGTAATTAGGTTAATTGTCTAAAGAAAATAATTTACAAATATACATTAATTGAGATAATACCAAAATATCTTGTTAAAACTGAATGAAAACAGTCTTAATACAAATCCACAAAACTAACTTACTAGTGAATACTATCGCCAATTATAAATTATTTGTCAGATTATACTTCATCAAATATGAGACTTTTAACACTTCCCTTCACACTCAGAGCTGAATATATAGACGTGGTCTGAGTGGTCTGATAGCGGTGACATGATAACAAGTGGATCAATAGTTTTTAGATAAACACTATCTACTTCTTATAAAGATTTTATTATATCTAATCTCATTCAATATAAAACTTTTAACTTATATGAAAAAATATACATCAATGCAGCAGTTGAATTACCAATATTATTATTATTTTCATAAAAAAAATTATTATTATATATAGTTCATTCTATATCTTTTGTAATTTAATATTTTTTAATGCAATTTGTAATAAAAAAATCGATCTACAAAGATTCATTATACAAAATTTAATATTATTTATTTTAATATAAAATTTTTTTCAAATTTATTTTATCTTATTAGTCCCTTGTCATCCTGATAGAATGATAATTTTTTCTGTAATTTATTATTATTAATTGTAATTTAAATAATATTGATATTTTAAAACATAAAAATAATTTAAAATAAGAAATTAATTTTTAAATGTATATTAATTTTCAATAACAAAGTCTTTTATGAAATTAAAATAGATTTAAATTATAAAATAATTTGAAAACTAATAACGTGTGTGTATATATATATATATATATATATATATATGTGTGTGTGTGTGTGTGATTTATGAATAATAAAAAGTTGATATTTAAATATATAACCATTTCAAACTATTAATTTAAATTAATATAAATATTAATAATTAATTTAAAATTTGGACCGTTTATTGGTTTGTGTCTTAGTTTCCAAAGAACTGTTTGATTCGAAGGTTGCAAAATACAATGGACAATTACGCTTTGCTATAATGTTATGTTATTTTGATAAATTTAAAATTTAGTTTTTGTATTATTACTCTTTTTAAAAAAAACTAAAATATCAAAAACAAAAAAAAATTTATAGTGGTGATCCTTAAAACAATTTTGTATTACAAAGTGAAACGTTGAGTGAGCACCTTATATATTTTTGTATTTGTGCTCAATTCACCTTTTCTACAACTATTTCAAGTTTAGGTTTATTTTTTGTGATCATTTATGTATTTATTCAAGAATAGGTTCAAACCCAATCTTTTTACTTTTATTTTTCTCTTTATTTAAGTCTTTAAATTTTGTACTCAATCTTGATTAGTATAAAGGTTATTAGTGTTTGATCTAGTAGCATCAAAACAATGAATAAAGATCCAATTCACTCAGAGAAAATTTTAAAATAATAATTAATATTACTTTAATTAATAATAATTATAATAATAATCTCCTTCAAAGATAATTGTAAAATAGTTATTTGTATTCTTTTAAAAATTAATACAAAGTATATATATCTAAAATTATTCCCGAATATTCAAAGTATTAAAATAAAAGCTTATTTTCTATTTATATAAGTAGGAACTAGGTTAAGGTATATACATGTCCACACAATCAACCTAACTTTTAAAACTACCTTCTATAAAAAAAAATGTGCTTTAGTCGATGTAACTTCAATTTAATAACTTTATATTTTAATAGTTCAATTATCAATTAATTGATCTTAACAACTATGCAACAAATTAAAAGTGTATTAACTGATACATTAAGTTTAATTTTTTTATTAAATAAATCAAATTTTTGAATATTATTTTTATATACATTTGATTCTAAACTTATAATTGACCAATTTACATTCCATAACAAAGTCTCATGGAAGTCCCTCGTGAATTGTCAGCAACATTATTTTGGTCTCTCGTACTAATGTTATTTGTCTTGACACTCATCAAAATATTCCTCAAACTAGATCAACAGAACACTCATATATCTAAAAAATTTACACTCCCTCCAGGTCCCAAACCTTGGCCTATAGTTGGTAACATTCCTGAAATGTTGGCAAATAGGCCTACACATAGATGGATACAAAAGATTATGAATGAGCTCAACACAGAAATTGCATGCATCCGTTTAGGTAACATTCATGTCATTCTAGTGAGCTGTCCTCAAATTGCTCGTGAATTTTTTATAAAACAAGATGCAATATTTGCTTCAAGACCCATTAGTTGGTCCAATGAGTATATTGGTGGATTTATGACCACAGCACTAAGCCCATTTGGAGATCAATGGAAGAAAATGAAGAAAATAATTAGCAATGAAATAGTTTCCCCTCTAAGGCATCAATGGCTTCATGACAAAAGGGTGAAAGAAGCTGATAACCTAGTACGTTATGTTTACAATCAATGCAATAAAAATGGTGGTCTTGTGAATGTGAGGGATGTGGCACGACAATATTCAGGGAATGTCATTAGGAGGTTGATTTTCAATATAAGGTACTTTGGAAATGGTAATGAAGATGGTGGTCCTGGTTTAAAGGAAATAGAATATGTAGAAGCTGTTTTCACTGTGTTAGAGTGCCTTTTTGCATTCTCTGTTTCTGATTTCATGCCATGTTTAATAGGCCTTAACTTGGATGGACATGAAAAGAAAATTAAGAAAGCTTGTAAGACCATGAAGAAATATCATGACCCCATCATTGAGGAAAGAATTCAACAATGGAAGAATGGGAAAAAGATAAAGAAAGAAGACCTTCTTGATGTTCTCATCTCACTCAAAGATGCACACAACAATTCCCTTTTAACTGAGCAGGAAATTAAGTCAAATGTTATGGTATGCATATCTCACTCTTCTTATCATCATCATCATCTCCTTTAAACTAACTTGATTAAAAAATAAATTTATAGTGGTTACATATTATGTTTTTATAATTGAGGGATCAAATAAGAGAGATTGATAATTTAGCAATTAAATTGACAGTGTCATACTATTTCAAAACTGTGTTTCTAAAGTTTTTGATTCACACACCTTAATAGTGTAGAAGTAGAGAATCTAAAATTCAAATCGAATTACTGTATATTGATATCCTTGTAGTTATCAACTGAATTCTGCATACGAGATACAACCTAAGTCTTAATTGACGGGTTAAGCTATTAAAAATTGAAATTGGTATATTATTGTGATCTTGAAAATGATTGTGGAGAATTTTTTTACAGGATTGGACACTAGCAGCCGTTGATAATCCATCAAATGCAGTTGATATATTAGATCGTTTACTAATTAATATATTAGATCGTTTCTAAAGTTTTTACAGGATTGGACACTAGCTACGCATTTATATATTAGATCGTTTACTAATTAATGTTTTTGTTAGGAATTGGTGCTTGCTGCAGTTGATAATCCATCAAATGCAGTGGAATGGGGACTTGCTGAAATGATAAATCAACCGGAGGTACTTAAAAAAGCCATAGAAGAATTAGACAGTGTAGTTGGAAAAGAAAGATTGGTAGAAGAATACGATATTCCCCAAACTCAACTATGTGAAGGCTTGTGCAAGAGAAGCTTTTCGCCTTCACCCGATTAATGATTTCAATGTTCCCCATGTCTCAATGAAAGACACAGTGGTTGCTAATTTCTTTATCCCAAAAGGTAGTCATGTGATATTAAGGAGACAAGGAGTTGGACTAAACCCTAGAGTTTGGAATGAACCATTCAAGTTCATACCTGAACGACATCTTAACAAAGATGGCTCTAATTTGAGTTTGGAAGATATGAATTTGAACTCGATAATATTTAGTACTGGAAGACGTGGGTGTCCAGGAATTATGCTTGGAACTTCAATGATTATTATGCTATTTGCAAGGTTGCTCCATGGCTTCACTTGGAGTGTGCCACCCAATGAGTCTAGCATTGACCTATCTGAATCTCATGGAGGAACCACCAAAGCTAAGTCACTTGTCGCGTTTGCAAAGCCAAGGTTACTACCAGATGCTTATCGCTTATATTAAATATATGTTTGAATTGGTGAGAGTTTGGTAGAATCATATATTTAATGCACAGTGTGCCACCGTAACTTTTGTAAAATTAAACTACACTTTAAAACTTCAACAAATTAATTTGATTATAAGAATAAAGTAAGTCAGTGGTCTCACGAGTTCATGTTTAAAGGAGTACATTAAATTCTCACATGCATTGTTTGTTGTTTAGAGAGAGAGAGTAAAAAAAGCAAAACATAGATTATAAATAGTCAAATTAGAAAAGGGAGAAGCAAAATCGTTAGGTGTGCAAATGAGAGAAGCTAATTTTGTTTTATGTGTATGAAAGGGAGAAGCAAAATCTTTAGGTGAGCAAATGAGAGAAGTTAATTTTGTTTTATGTGTATGAAGGCAAAATAAAATATTATAAACCGTCATTTTGAAATTAAAGTTGTATTGAAAACTAAAACTAACAGTCAGTTTTTGGATAAATAATTTTTGTAAATGTGATAATTATTTAAAATGGAAGAAATGGATATTTTTTAAGGATTATTAAAAAGAACATCTGTTAAAAAAAAGTAGAGTGAAAATTTTAAATTTTTACAATTCTAAAATATTAAATGTATAACTTTCTAGATTTTATTTATACATTTATATTTTTAATTTACAACTCTATAAATTTTTCATAAAATTTGAAATATCCAAAATGATATGTCAATATTTGTCTCATTCTTCAACCTTATTTTTTATGTTTCTCTTTTCATCACCATCACCAATATTCTAATATTTCACGTCCATATTACATATTCATAACTCATACATCATAATTCATAGTCATTCATAACTCACACCTGTCACTTATAACTTGCATCATATAAATATCCTCTTCATATTGTGGTTAAAGCCACCAACAAGGTACGTTTACTGATATGCTTTTGAGTTGTATTTTTTTTTTAAATCTAGAAATTTTACGTGATCTAAGTTCACGTATGTTGTAAATAATACATTTTACACAAATTTAGATCATGTATGCTTACTCATATGTTTTTAGGGGCAATACATACATGAATCGGGAAAATGTACATCTACATGATCTGCATCCACATAGTTTGCGTAAATTCGCTTCATGTATGGTAGTTAACTCAGATCACATAGAAAATATTGATGAAATGTATTATTGGACACATATAAATAGAGCAAGAGAAAGACTATAGAGATGAAATGTATGATGGTTTAGAACCTGATTTTGACGGAATGAATAATGATGTTGAACCCGAAATTAAGGATGGTGTGAATGATGGTGTTGAACTTGGTATGGTGGATTTGACTGACGAGTTTATCACCGACATGATGTTTGATATGAGAGATGATTTATTGAGATGGACTAGAAATATTGGAAGCAAAAATGGGATTGTTGTTATCAGTTTTAGATTTGAAACCGCCACAATACGACCAAGAACAAAAACAAAATTGATTCTTAGTTGTGAAAGAAGTGAAAAATATAGACATTGGAAGAATCCTAAACCTGTAAGGAGTACATGGACTAAAAAAATATGAATGTCCATTTAGATTGAGAGAAACATCATCGAGTGTTGATGATGAGTGATATTTGCATATGGTCTTCATAACTACAAGTTGGCCAAAAAAATTGATTGGTCATTATTTCTTAGCCGATTGTCTCCTGAAGAGAAATATCTACTTGGTTATATGATGAAGAACATGGTCAAACCAAGAAATATATTGATGATATTAAAGGATCATAATATTGAAAATTTAACGACAATCAAACGTCTTTACAATGCACGTCAATCATATCGTTCATCACTTAGAGGCAAAATAACTAAAATGAAACATCTAATAAC
The DNA here is from genome assembly GCA_037974835.1 of Cicer judaicum. Classification (NCBI taxonomy): domain Eukaryota; kingdom Viridiplantae; phylum Streptophyta; class Magnoliopsida; order Fabales; family Fabaceae; genus Cicer; species Cicer judaicum. The sequence goes on along the minus strand of JBBPBS010001163.1, from coordinate 6,109 downwards.
ATTGATGGAACACGATAAATATGTGTATTAATATATGTAGATCGATTATGGATAACACATTCGAGACTTACAAGTATCAAATGCTATTATTTGATATTATTGGTGTTACTGCTACTAAAGTGATATTTTGCGTGAGATTTGTGTATCTACAATCCAATTGTACAGAAAATTTTGCATGAACACTATAAACATTGAAATAATATTTTACATCTAGTAAACTTCAAGACATCGTTACTAACCGTGTTTCCAAAAAAGAAGTAGGTACACGTAATCGAGGCATGAGAGAGTCTTGTTTAAAGTTATGATGAGACTCAATATTACATGAAGTTGACTATGTTTCAAGGAATTTGTAGTAATTATACTATATTGTTATGATTATGTATATGTGGTTAATTCCTCACAAGATAAGATTTGTTGAGGTGTGGATAAATAAAGTTATGCATTTTGGAAACACGACAACGTAAAAGACTGAGTCTGCGTGTTGGAGTTTGAAAATGATATTACAACATAATTTGAATGATATATGTAGTGTTTGAAAAACTATTTCTAGCATAATTTTTTACAACACCATAAGATACCAGACATCATTCAAAAGGTGCATCGACTCATTAACAAATTGTACGTTCATTTGTGTAGTGTTGTGTCTAAAAATACAATAGATCATATTGTGTTTGAGTATGATTGCATGAAGTATGTGCGTATTGATAAGTCTGAGTGTCATTGCACTATTGAGACAACAAATGATCAACCTTGTGCATCTGAAATAGTTATGTATAGAATGAATCCACGTCTCATTCTATTAGACGTTATTCATGTTTGATGGAGTAAATTAAATTTTCATGATGATGGATCTAGGAAATCTTTAGAGTTGTGTTTGAAACACGAAATAGATGTCATAGTGAAATTTTTGATGTACTTGGCAAAATTGCATTTAAAGGTAAATTATGAGAGATTGTTTATCCATCCACTACGTTGATGTGCATCAAACAAAACAAAAATAATCTATCAAAAAGAGATAAATCAATCACGTGTGATCCATCTTGGTGAGAGTATGTGGATGCAAGTGTTTGATTTAGTGACACAAATGAATGTAGCACTACAATATCTGTTAGTAAGGTACAACAACCTCGAGCATCAGCCAAAAGCACCTCAACTATCAGTCAACAAGGTTCAATAAACTAGAGTTTTTCCCTTCAAGGATTGATTGCTGATTGAAATTCATAAATTCATAGATGATATTATTGACGTCAACGATGATGGTAATGGTGGATATTGTGAAGTTGCAAATTTATTAGAAATAAGTGAGAACTTGTGGGCATTCATTTTTCAAGAATGGATGGTAAAGCTCCAAGAATTCATGAGATTATGAGATTATATTTGGTGAGAAGTTTATATTAAAAACTCCTATTTATAATGGATATGTTGAATAAGTTACAACTATAGATAATTTGGTTGACACTTCAAAAAATGGAACACATGATTACTTCAAAGTTTAACTTGGTTTTCGTCTCATTATCATATAACTAATCACAAACATTTTTTCCACTTAGAAGTCAACCACCAACATCTATGTTGTTAAAAATTGTCATTTCATACAAGTACTAATTGTGATATTTAATTTGATTTTATCCATATTTTTTTATTGTTTAATAAATTATTGATTTTAATAGGTTTACTTGAATCCATATTCCCCTATATCACTTGCAACTAATTCGGGGAAAAAATATTGCAGTGAAGAAGCATGACAACAAGAAATTATATATAATTGTCGTATGCAAGATTAGTTGTAGACATTTCTACACACTAGAAGTGAATCTATTATAAATGGAATATGGATATTTCTTAATTGTGGGCATTTAATATTATACACTAAGTATTATCTAAATTAGTGACATTCAATATACCTAAAATAATGTTTAAAAGTATCTAAAATATTTTACTAACACATTCAAAATATTGCTTAAACATATCATAAATATTTTTCTAGCATATCCATAATAAATAATGTCTAAACCCATATATGCTTCTAACAATATAATACTACATTTTCTCAATATCATCCACTACCCATTTGAGTTTGATACCATCAGGTAGTACACAACATCACAATTAACGCATTGGCGAGTTTGATCACATCTGGTAATACCAATTGACTATCAATAAGCATTTATGTATTTTGTAATGCTCAACACTTCATTAAAAATACAATAATTAATTAAGATAAGACAACAGATGATTAATTAAATATGTCATAAATTTTAATATATTTACCGCTATATCAACAACAAATGAACCACCGTCAAAATGTTTTGCAACTAAAAGACCGACATGAATTGGTTCTCAAAAAATGATGTAAGGTTAACAAATCATGTGAAATTAGTCCATGTAATCGTTAACACAATTTGCAGGATCATGTACAACCACACCAATATCAAATACATTCACAACATATTACGTAAATATTATGTCCATTTTCCCTTGAGTGGTCGTTTGATATGCTAACTCTAATAGTGAACTATAAATGATTTGAACATCACTGTATTGCCACAATATCCTATCTTGTACATACATCTTCAGACCTCACCGTATCCACCCTCAAAATAAAGAAGCCTCCTAAAATGGTCGTGTCACTTTATGATCTGCATATAGTGTCCATCATATCTGATCAACATTGATCCCATCATATCCGTCTTCGGCTTCCATTGAAGTGATTTGGGTTTGTCCTCAACATATATAGGAGAAGGTCTACAATGATCTATACATCCCCAAGCCAAAATATATATAATAACATACCATTAGTTTATAATTAATAATAAAATTTCTCAACACAATAAAAACGATTGAATTTACTTGTAAAAGTTTCAAATACCCATAAACTATTCTAGTGTGATGCATATTGGCTTCATAGAGATTGTCATATAAGTAAGCAAGAGCAGAAACATCATATGTGTATCCCCACACCCCAGTGGAATTCTAAAAAACACTATAGGTAGGCAACACTAACTAAAATTTCACTCTTGTCGCTGAAAATGGTGCAACCAGCCAAAAATAGTAGAAACATTCTCGTAGACATCTCTTATAGCTGGTTACGACAACATTGGTTATATACTTCAAGTAGCCAACTATATCGATATGTGGCTGTTTGCATGACATTAAATTCAACATGAGCAGAAGCCTCAATAACTCCAAGCAGTTCAACTAATATATTTGCACCCTCATCTTTATTAAATACATTGATAGTAAAGAATGCTCCAAAGTTAGGTATATGCAGAAGTGAGGAAACATCATCAAGTGTCATTCGCATCTCCCAATAGGAAGCTGAAAGTTGTTGGTGTCTCGATGTCACCTCTCTATAAAAGAGATATGATTCATTTGTCGATCATTTCGTAACTACATTTTTGCAAGGGATATAATCATCAGCTCTTAATCAACTACTTCATCTCATCATGTTCAATGGCAACTTATTTCAATTTTTTTCATTGCTAAATAACTTTAGCTCCCTACGACCATGAAATAAATTAAGGGAAAAATGTAAGTTAAAATAGATTATGATAATAAATACTAAATATTTAATATGATTGACAAAATTGCCATTTCATTCCAAAGTCGAGTGGCAATGTGGGCACAAAATGTCCTAAAGACAGATGTATCAACAAGACCACAAAGATATCCATCAGCCTGTGGAGTTTGATCTATCTGCTCTGGTTGGGCCTACTCCTCCTATTGTGTATGTTTCTCTTGTTGAATTATTTTTGCATAATCAAAATCAAAATCAAACACAATCAAATATGAAGCACACGCAGAGTGTAACAATCCATCATTTATCATTACTAACACTATTAATCATGACCTTCTCGTCTCTCTTTCACCCTGTGGACATAACGAGCTTTTGCTTTTGGTAGAAATCGAACTCGGTATCTAAAGGATAAATATCACCATTCTTTACCATGTGTTCTTAGGACACTTGTTAAGAACATCTACATTTTTTTATTATCGTTTATGAACACCTATTTGAGCTACAACTATATTCCAACACACTCGACCACTACAAGAAAACATGAATTTTGTGAGGGCCAAAAGCCCTCACAAAGGGGAAAAAACAACCACAAAGAAGTTGGTCACAAAATTTTGTGAGGGCTTTTGCAGCCACAAAGTGCCTGAAATAGGTTGGCATTTGTGAGGGCTTTTGCAGTCACAAAAGACAGGCATTTGTGAGGGCTTTTGAAACCACAAAAGTCTGCCTTTGGGAGGGCATAGGCCGCCACAAAGGACAGGCTGAATTTGCCTGATTGGACTTTTGTGAGGGCTTTTGACCGCCACAAATGCCAACGTAATTAAAAAATAATATATTTTGTGAGGGCTTAGGCCGCCACAAAATAATTCGTATTTAATAAATTAATTTTTAAATTCAAAATTAATAGTTTATTATAATATTATATATAATAAATTAATATAAATATAATATTAAAATTTAAATTATAATTAAATT
>JBBPBS010001162.1:846410-894226 GCA_037974835.1 Cicer judaicum | reverse complement strand
TCCTCCCTAGGCTAATTCATGTCCAATTAGGGTTTTTAACCAATCTTGTGCATCCAATAGGTGTTTTGTGTCATTGGATGAACAATTAGGTCATTTTCGTCCTCCCTAGGCTTATTCTTGTCCAATTAGGGTTTCTAACCAATCTTGTGCATCCAATTGGTGTTTTTGTGTCATTGGATGAAAAATTAGGTCATTTACGTCCTCCCTAGGCTAATTCTTGTCCAATTAGGGTTTCTAACCAATCTTGTGCATCCAATGGTTGTTTTTGTCTCATTGGATGAACATATATGTCATTTTCGTCCTCCCTAAACTTAATCTTGTCGAATTAGGTTTCTAACCAATCTTGTGCATCCAATAGGTGTTATTGTGTCATTGGATGAACAATTAGGTCATTTTCGTCCTCCCTAGGCTAATTCTTGTCCAATTAGGGTTTCTAACCAATCTTGTGCATCCAATAGGTGTTTTGTGTCATTAGATGAACAATTAGGTCATTTTCGTTTTCTAACCAATCTTGTGCATCCAATAGGTGTTTTTGTGTCGTTGGATGAACAATTAGGTCATTTTCGTCCTCCCTACTCTAATTCTTGTCCAATTAGGGTTTTTAACCAATCTTGTGCATCCAATAGGTGTTTTGTGTCATTGGATGAACATTTAGGTCATTTTCGTCCTCCCAACACTTAAACTTGTCCAATTAGGGTTTTTAACCAATCTTGTGCATCCAATAGGTGTTTTTGTGTCTTTGGATGAACAATTAGGTTATTTTTATCCTCCCTAGGCTAATTCATGTCCAATTAGGGTTTTTAATCAATCTTGTGCATCCAATAGGTGTTTTGTGTCATTGGATGAACAATTAGGTCATTTTCGTCCTCCCTAGGCTAATTCTTGTCCAATTAGGGTTTTTAACCAATCTTGTGCATCCAATAGGTGTTTTGTGTCATTGGATGAACATTTAGGTCATTTTCGTCCTCCCAACAATTAAACTTGTCCAATTAGGGTTTCTAACCAATCTTGTGCATCCAATAGGTGTTTTGTGTCATTGGATGACCAATTAGGTCATTTTCGTCCTCCCTAGGCTAATTCTTTTCCAATTAGGGTTTTTAACCAATCTTTTGCATCCATAGGTGTTTTGTGTCATTTGATGAACAATTAGGTCATTTTCGTCCTCCCTAGGCTTATGCTTGTCTAATTAGGGTTTCTAACCAATCTTGTGCATCCAATAGGTGTTTTTGTGTCATTGGATGAACAATTAGGTCATTTTCGTCCTCCCTAGGCTAATTCTTGTCCAATTAGGGTTTTTAACCAATCTTGTGCATCCAATAGGTGTTTTGTGTCATTGGATGAACATTTAGGTCATTTTCGTCCTCCCTAGGCTTATTCTTGTCCAATTAGGGTTTCTAACCAATCTTGTGCATCCAATTGGTGTTTTTGTGTCATTGGACGAACAATTAGATCATTTTCGTCCTCCCTAGGCTAATTCTTGTCCAATTAGGGTTTCTAACCAATCTTGTGAATGAAATAGGTGTTTTTGTGTCATTGGATGAACAATTATGTCATTTTCGTCCTCCCTAGGCTAATTCTTGTCAAATTATGGTTTTTAACCAATCTTGTGCATCCAATAGGTGTTTTGTGTCATTGGATGAACATTTAGGTCATTTTTGTTCTCCCTACTCTTAATCTTGTCCAATTAGGGTTTCTAACCAATCTTGTGCATCCAATAGTTGTTTTAGTGTCATTGGATGAACATATATGTCATTTTCGTCCTCCCTAAACTTAATCTTGTCCAATTAGGGTTTCTAACCAATCTTGTGCATCCAATAGGTGTTTTTGTATCATTGGATGAACAATTAGGTCATTTTCATCCTCCCTAGGCTAATTCATGTCCAATTAGGGTTTTTAACCAATCTTGTGCATCCAATAGGTGTTTTGTGCCATTGGATGAACATTTAGGTCATTTTCGTCCTCCCTAGGCTAATTCTTGTCAAATTACGGTTTTTAAGCAATCTTGTGCATCCAATAGGTGTTTTGTGTCATTGGATGAACAATTAGGTCATTTTCGTCCTCCCTAGGCTTATTCTTGTCCAATTAGGGTTTCTAACCAATCTTGTGCATCCAATTGGTGTTTTTGTGTCATTGGATGAACAATTAGGTCATTTTCGTCCTCCCTAGGGTTATTCTTGTCCAATTAGGGTTTCTAACCAATCTTGTGCACCCAATTGGTGTTTTTGTGTCATTGGATGAACAATTAGGTCATTTTCGTCCTCCCTAGGCTAATTCTTGTCCAATTAGGGTTTCTAACCAATCTTGTGAATGAAATAGGTGTTTTTGTGTCATTGGATGAACAATTATGTCATTTTCGTCCCCCCTAGGCTAATTCTTGTCAAATTATGGTTTTTAACCAATCTTGTGCATCCAATAGGTGTTTTGTGTCATTGGATGAACAATTAGGTCATTTTCGTCCTCCCTAGGCTAATTCTTGTCCAATTAGGGTTTCTAACTAATCTTGTGAATGAAATAGGTTTTTTTGTGTCATTGGATGATCATTTATGTCATTTTCGTCCTCCCTAGGCTAATTCTTGTCAAATTATGGTTTTTAACCAATCTTGTGCATCCAATAGGTGTTTTGTGTCATTGGATGAACATTTAGGTCATTTTTGTTCTCCCTACTCTTAATCTTGTCCAATTAGGGTTTCTAACCAATCTTGTGCATCCAATAGTTGTTTTTGTGTCATTGGATGAACATTTATGTCATTTTCGTCCTCCCTAAACTTAATCTTGTCCAATTAGGGTTTCTAACCAATCTTGTGCATCCAATAGGTGTTTTTGTGTCATTGGATGACCAATTAGGTCATTTTCATCCTCCCTAGGCTAATTCATGTCCAATTAGGGTTTTTAACCAATCTTGTGCATCCAATAGGTGTTTTGTGTCATTGGATGAACAATTAGGTCATTTTCGTCCTCCCTAGGCTTATTCTTGTCCAATTAGGGTTTCTAACCAATCTTGTGCATCCAATTGGTGTTTTTGTGTCATTGGACGAACAATTAGATCATTTTCGTCCTCCCTAGGCTAATTCTTGTCCAATTAGGGTTTCTAACCAATCTTGTGAATGAAATAGGTGTTTTTGTGTCATTGGATGAACAATTATGTCATTTTCGTCCTCCCTAGGCTAATTCTTATCAAATTATGGTTTTTAACCAATCTTGTGCATCCAATAGGTGTTTTGTGTCATTGGACGAACATTTAGGTCATTTTTTTCTCCCTACTCTTAATCTTGTCCAATTAGGGTTTCTAACCAATCTTGTGCATCCAATAGTTGTTTTAGTGTCATTGGATGAACATATATGTCATTTTCGTCCTCCCTAAACTTAATCTTGTCCAATTAGGGTTTCTAACCAATCTTGTGCATCCAATAGGTGTTTTTGTGTCATTGGATGACCAATTAGGTCATTTTCATCCTCCCTAGGCTAATTCTTGTCCAATTAGGGTTTTTAACCAATCTTGTGCATCCAATAGGTGTTTTGTGTCATTGGATGAACAATTAGGTCATTTTCGTCCTCCCTAGGCTTATTCTTGTCCAATTAGGGTTTTTAACCAATCTTGTGCATCCAATAGGTGTTTTGTGTCATTGGATGAATATTTAGGTCATTTTCGTCCTCCCTACACTTAATCTTGTCCAATTAGGGTTTTTAACCAATCTTGTGCATCCAATAGGTGTTTTGTGTCATTGGATGAACAATTAGGTCATTTTCGTCCTCCCTAGGCTAATTCTTGTCCAATTAGGGTTTGTAACCAATCTTGTGCATCCAATACGTGTTTGTGTCATTGGATGAACATTTAGGTCATTTTCGTTCTCCCTACACTTAATCTTGTCCAATTAGGGTTTCTAACCAATCTTGTGCATCCAATAGTTGTTTTTGTGTCATTGGATGAACATTTATGTCATTTTCGTCCTCCCTAAACTTAATCTTGTCCAATTAGGGTTTCTAACCAATCTTGTGCATCCAATAGGTGTTTTTGTGTCTTTGGATGAACAATTAGGTCATTTTCATCCTCCCTAGGCTAATTCTTGTCCAATTAGGGTTTTTAACCAATCTTGTGCATCCAATAGGTGTTTTGTGTCATTGGATGAACAATTAGGTCATTTTCGTCCTCCCTAGCCTTATTCTTGTCCAATTAGGGTTTCTAACCAATCTTGTGCATCCAATTGGTGTTTTTATATCATTGGATGAACAATTAGGTCATTTTCGTCCTCCCTAGGCTAATTCTTGTCCAATTAGGGTTTCTAACCAATCTTGTGAATGAAATAGGTGTTTTTGTGTCATTGGATGAACAATTATGTCATTTTCGTCCTCCCTAGGCTAATTCTTATCAAATTATGGTTTTTAACCAATCTTGTGCATCCAATAGGTGTTTTGTGTCATTGGACGAACATTTAGGTCATTTTTGTTCTCCCTACTCTTAATCTTGTCCAATTAGGGTTTCTAACCAATCTTGTGCATCCAATAGTTGTTTTAGTGTCATTGGATGAACATATATGTCATTTTCGTCCTCGCTAAAGTTAATCTTGTCCAATTAGGGTTTCTAACCAATCTTGTGCATCCAATAGGTGTTTTGTGTCATTGGATGACCAATTAGGTCATTTTCGTCCTCCCTATGCTAATTCTTTTCCAATTAGGGTTTTTAACCAATCTTGTGCATCCAATAGGTGTTTTGTGTCATTGGATGAACATTTAGGTCATTTTCGTTCTCCCTACACTTAATCTTGTCCAATTAGGGTTTCTAACCAACATTGTGCATCCAATAGGTGTTTTGTGTCATTGGATGAACATTTAGGTCATTTTCGTTCTCCCTACACTTAATCTTGTCCAATTAGGGTTTCTAACCAATCTTGTGCATCCAATAGGTGTTTTGTGTCATTGGATGAACAACTAGGTCATTTTCGTCCTCCCTAGGCTAATTCTTGTCCAATTAGGGTTTCTAACCAATCTTGTGCATCCAATAGGTGTTTGTGTCATTGGATGAACATTTAGGTCATTTTCGTTCTCCCTACACTTAATCTTGTCCAATTAGGGTTTCTAACCAATCTTGTGCATCCAATAGGTGTTTTGTGTCATTGGATGAACAATTAGGTCATTTTCGTCCTCCCTAGGCTAATTCTTGTCCAATTAGGGTTTCTAACCAATCTTGTGCATCCAATAGGTGTTTGTGTCATTGGATGAACATTTAGGTCATTTTCGTTCTCCCTACACTTAATCTTGTCCAATTAGGGTTTCTAACCAATCTTGTGCATCCAATAGTTGTTTTTGTGTCATTGGATAAATATTTATGTCATTTTCGTCCTCCCTAAACTTAATCTTGTCCAATTAGGGTTTCTAACCAATCTTGTGCATCCAATAGGTGTTTTTGTGTCTTTGGATGAACAATTAGGTCATTTTCATCCTCCCTAGGCTAATTCATGTCCAATTAGGGTTTTTAACCAATCTTGTGCATCCAATAGGTGTTTTGTGTCATTGGATGAACATTTAGGTCATTTTTGTTCTCCCTACTCTTAATCTTGTCCAATTAGGGTTTCTAACCAATCTTGTGCATCCAATAGGTGTTTTGTGTCATTGGATGAACAACTAGGTCATTTTCGTCCTCCCTAGGCTAATTCTTGTCCAATTAGGGTTTCTAACCAATCTTGTGCATCCAATAGGTGTTTGTGTCATTGGATGAACAATTAGGTCATTTTCGTCCTCCCTAGGCTAATTCTTGTCCAATTAGGGTTTCTAACCAATCTTGTGAATGAAATAGGTGTTTTTGTGTCATTGGATGATCAATTATGTCATTTTCGTCCTCCCTAGGCTAATTCTTGTCAAATTATGGTTTTTAACCAATCTTGTGCATCCAATAGGTGTTTTGTGTCATTGGACGAACATTTAGGTCATTTTTGTTCTCCCTACTCTTAATCTTGTCCAATTAGGGTTTCTAACCAATCTTGTGCATCCAATAGTTGTTTTAGTGTCATTGGATGAACATATATGTCATTTTCGTCCTCCCTAAACTTAATCTTGTCCAATTAGGGTTTCTAACCAATCTTGTGCATCCAATAGGTGTTTTTGTGTCATTGGATGAACAATTAGGTCATTTTCATCCTCCCTAGGCTAATTCATGTCTAATTAGGGTTTTTAACCAATCTTATGCATCCAATAGGTGTTTTGTGTCATTGGATGAACAATTAGGTCATTTTCGTCCTCCCTAGGCTAATTCTTGTCCAATTAGGGTTTCTAACCAATCTTGTGCATCCAATAGGTGTTTGTGTCATTGGATGAACATTTAGGTCATTTTCGTTCTCCCTACACTTAATCTTGTCCAATTAGGGTTTCTAACCAATCTTGTGCATCCAATAGTTGTTTTTGTGTCATTGGATGAACAATTATGTCATTTTCGTCCTCCCTAAACTTAATCTTGTCCAATTAGGGTTTCTAACCAATCTTGTGCATCCAATAGGTGTTTTTGTGTCTTTGGATGAACAATTAGGTCATTTTCGTCCTCCCTAGGCTAATTCATGTCCAATTAGGGTTTTTAACCAATCTTGTGCATCCAATAGGTGTTTTGTGTCATTGGATGAACAATTAGGTCATTTTCGTCCTCCCTAGGCATATTCTTGTCCAATTAGGGTTTCTAACCAATCTTGTGCATCCAATTGGTGTTTTTGTGTCATTGGATGAACAATTAGGTCATTTTCCACCTCCCTAGGCTAATTCTTGTCCAATTAGGGTTTCTAACCAATCTTGTGAATGAAATAGGTGTATTTATGTCATTGGATGAACAATTAGGTCATTTTCATCCTCCCTAGGCTAATTCATGTCCAATTAGGGTTTCTAACCAATCTTGTGCATCCAATAGTTGTTTTTGTGTCATTGGATGAACATTTATGTCATTTTCGTCCTCCCTAGGCTAATTCATGTCCAATTAGGGTTTTTAACCAATCTTGTGCATCCAATAGGTGTTTTATGTCATTTTCGTCCTCCCTAAACTTAATCTTGTCCAATTAGGGTTTCTAACCAATCTTGTGCATCCAATAGGTGTTTTTGTTTCTTTGGATGAACAATTAGGTCATTTTCATACTCCCTAGGCTAATTCTTGTCCAATTAGGTTTTCTAACCAATCTTGTGCATCCAATAGGTATTTTTGTGTCATTGGATGAACAATTAGGTCATTTTCCTCCTCCCTAGGCTAATTCATATCCAATTAGGGTTTTTAACCAATCTTGTGCATCCAATAGGTGTTTTGTGTCATTGGATGAACATTTAGGTCATATTCGTTCTCCCTACACTTAATCTTGTCCAATTAGGGTTTCTAACCAATCTTGTGCATCCAATAGTTGTTTTGTGTCATTGGATGACCAATTAGGTCATTTTCGTCCTCCCTAGGCTAATTCTTTTCCAATTAGGGTTTTTAACCAATCTTTTGCATCCATAGGTGTTTTGTGTCATTTGATGAACAATTAGGTCATTTTCGTCCTCCCAAGGCTTATGCTTGTCTAATTAGGGTTTCTAACCAATCTTGTGCATCCAATAGGTGTTTTTGTGTCATTGGATGAACAATTAGGTCATTTTCGTCCTCCCTAGGCTAATTCTTGTCCAATTAGGGTTTTTAACCAATCTTGTGCATCCAATAGGTGTTTTGTGTCATTGGATGAACAATTAGGTCATTTTCTTCCTCCCTAGGCTAATTCTTGTCGAATTAGGGTTCTAACCAACCTAGTGCATCCAATAGGTGTTTTGTGTCATTGGATGAACATTTAGGTCATTTTCGTCCTCCCTAGGCTAATTCTTGTCCAATTAGGGTTTCTAACCAATCTTTTGCATCCAATAGGTGTTTTGTGTCATTGGATGAACAATTAGGTCATTTTCGTCCTCCCTAGGCTAATTCTTGTCCAATTAGGCTTTCTAACCAATCTTGTGCATCCAATAGGTGTTTTGTGTCATTGGATGAACGATTAGGTCATTTTTGTCCTCCCTAGGCTTATTCTTGTCCAATTAGGGTTTCTAACCAATCTTGTGCATCCAATAGGTGTTTTTGTGTCGTTGGATGAACAATTATGTCATTTTCGTCCTCCCTAGGCTAATTCTTGTCCAATTAGGGTTTTTAACCAATCTTGTGCATCCAATAGGTGTTTTGTGTCATTGGATGAACATTTAGGTCATTTTCGTCCTCCCAACACTTAAACTTGTCCAATTAGGGTTTTTAACCAATCTTGTGCATCCAATAGGTGTTTTTGTGTCTTTGGATGAACAATTAGGTTATTTTTGTCCTCCCTAGGCTAATTCATGTCCAATTAGGGTTTTTAATCAATCTTGTGCATCCAATAGGTGTTTTGTGTCATTGGATGAACAATTAGGTCATTTTCGTCCTCCCTAGGCTTTTTCTTGTCCAATTAGGGTTTCTAACCAATCTTGTGCATCCAATTGGTGTTTTTGTGTCTTGGACGAACAATTAGATCATTTTCGTCCTCCCTAGGCTAATTCTTGTCCAATTAGGGTTTCTAACCAATCTTGTGAATGAAATAAGTGTTTTTGTGTCATTGGATGAACAATTATGTCATTTTCGTCCTCCCTAGGCTAATTCTTGTCAAATTATGGTTTTTAACCAATCTTGTGCATCCAATAGGTGTTTTGTGTCATTGGATGAATATTTAGGTCATTTTCGTCCTCCCTAGGCTAATTCTTGTCCAATTAGGGTTTCTAACCAATCTTTTGCATCCAATAGGTGTTTTGTGTCATTGGATGAACAATTAGGTCATTTTCGTCCTCCCTAGGCTAATTCTTGTACAATTAGGGTTTCTAACCAATCTTGTGCATCCAATAGGTGTTTTGTGTCATTGGATGAACAATTAGGTCATTTTCGTCCTCCCTAGGCTTATTCTTGTCCAATTAGGGTTTCTAACCAATCTTGTGCATCCAATAGGTGTTTTTGTGTCATTGGATGAACAATTAGGTCATTTTCGTCATCCCTAAACTTGATCTTGTTCAATTAGGGTTTTTAACCAATCTTGTGCATCCAATAGGTGTTTTGTGTCATTGGATGAACATTTAGGTCATTTTCGTCCTCCCAACACTTAAACTTGTCCAATTAGGGTTTTTAACCAATCTTGTGCATCCAATAGGTGTTTTTGTGTCTTTGGATGAACAATTAGGTTATTTTCATCCTCCCTAGGCTAATTCATGTCCAATTAGGGTTTTTAACCAATCTTGTGCATCCAATAGGTGTTTTGTGTCATTGGATGAACAATTAGGTCATTTTCGTCCTCTCTAGGCTTTTTCTTGTCCAATTAGGGTTTCTAACCAATCTTGTGCATCCAATTGGTGTTTTTGTGTCATTGGATGAACAATTAGGTCATTTTCCACCTCCCTAGGCTAATTCTTGTCCAATTAGGGTTTCTAACCAATCTTGTGAATGAAATAGGTGTTTTTATGTCATTGGATGAACAATTAGGTCATTTTCATCCTCCCTAGGCTAATTCATGTCCAATTAGGGTTTCTAACCAATCTTGTGCATCCAATAGTTGTTTTTGTGTCATTGGATGAACATTTATGTCATTTTCGTCCTCCCTATACTTAATCTTGTCCAATTAGGGTTTCTAACCAATCTTGTGCATCCAATAGGTGTTTTTGTTTCTTTGGATGAACAATTAGGTCATTTTCATACTCCCTAGGCTAATTCTTGTCCAATTAGGTTTTCTAACCAATCTTGTGCATCCAATAGGTATTTTTGTGTCATTGGATGAACAATTAGGTCATTTTCCTCCTCCCTAGGCTAATTCATATCCAATTAGGGTTTTTAACCAATCTTGTGCATCCAATAGGTGTTTTGTGTCATTGGATGAACATTTAGGTCATATTCGTTCTCCCTACACTTAATCTTGTCCAATTAGGGTTTCTAACCAATCTTGTGCATCCAATAGGTGTTTTGTGTCATTGGATGACCAATTAGGTCATTTTCGTCCTCCCTAGGCTAATTCTTTTACAATTAGGGTTTTTAACCAATCTTTTGCATCCATAGGTGTTTTGTGTCATTTGATGAACAATTAGGTCATTTTCGTCCTCCCTAGGCTTATGCTTGTCTAATTAGGGTTTCTAACCAATCTTGTGCATCCAATAGGTGTTTTTGTGTCATTGGATGAACAATTAGGTCATTTTCGTCCTCCCTAGGCTAATTCTTGTCCAATTAGGATTTTTAACCAATCTTGTGCATCCAATAGGTGTTTTGTGTCATTGGATGAACATTTAGGTCATTTTCGTCGTCCCAACACTTAAACTTGTCCAATTAGGGTTTTTAACCAATCTTGTGCATCCAATAGGTGTTTTGTGTCATTGGATGAACAATTAGGTCATTTTCGTCCTCCCTAGGCTAATTCTTGTCGAATTAGGGTTTCTAACCAACCTTGTGCATCCAATAGGTGTTTTGTGTCATTGGATGAACATTTAGGTCATTTTCGTCCTCCCTAGGCTAATTCTTGTCCAATTAGGGTTTCTAACCAATCTTGTGCATCCAATAGTTGTTTTAGTGTCATTGGATGAACATATATGTCATTTTCGTCCTCCCTAAACTTAATCTTGTCCAATTAGGGTTTCTAACCAATCTTGTGCATCCAATAGGTGTTTTGTGTCATTGGATGAACATTTAGGTCATTTTCGTTCTCCCTACACTTAATCTTGTCCAATTAGGGTTTCTAACCAATCTTGTGCATCCAATAGGTGTTTTATGTCATTGGATGAACATTTAGGTCATTTTCGTCCTCCCTAGGCTAATTCTTGTCCAATTAGGGTTTCTAACCAATCTTTTGCATCCAATAGGTGTTTTGTGTCATTGGATGAACAATTAGGTCATTTTCGTCCTCCCTAGGCTAATTCTTGTCCAATTAGGCTTTCTAACCAATCTTGTGCATCCAATAGGTGTTTTGTGTCATTGGATGAACGATTAGGTCATTTTTGTCCTCCCTAGGCTTATTCTTGTCCAATTAGGGTTTCTAACCAATCTTGTGCATCCAATAGGTGTTTTTGTGTCGTTGGATGAACAATTATGTCATTTTCGTCCTCCCTAGGCTAATTCTTGTCCAATTAGGGTTTTTAACCAATCTTGTGCATCCAATAGGTGTTTTGTGTCATTGGATGAACATTTAGGTCATTTTCGTCCTCCCAACACTTAAACTTGTCCAATTAGGGTTTTTAACCAATCTTGTGCATCCAATAGGTGTTTTTGTGTCTTTGGATGAACAATTAGGTTATTTTCATCCTCCCTAGGCTAATTCATGTCCAATTAGGGTTTCTAACCAATCTTGTGCATCCAATAGGTGTTTTGTGTCATTGGATGAACAATTAGGTCATTTTCGTCCTCCCTAGGCTTATTCTTGTCCAATTAGGGTTTCTAACCAATCTTGTGCATCCAATAGGTGTTTTTGTGTCATTGGATGAACAATTAGGTCATTTTCGTCATCCCTAAACTTGATCTTGTTCAATTAGGGTTTTTAACCAATCTTGTGCATCCAATAGGTGTTTTGTGTCATTGGATGAACATTTAGGTCATTTTCGTCCTCCCAACACTTAAACTTGTCCAATTAGGGTTTTTAACCAATCTTGTGCATCCAATAGGTGTTTTTGTGTCTTTGGATGAACAATTAGGTTATTTTCATCCTCCCTAGGCTAATTCATGTCCAATTAGGGTTTTTAACCAATCTTGTGCATCCAATAGGTGTTTTGTGTCATTGGATGAACAATTAGGTCATTTTCGTCCTCCCTAGGCTTTTTCTTGTCCAATTAGGCTTTCTAACCAATCTTGTGCATCCAATTGGTGTTTTTGTGTCATTGGACGAACAATTAGATCATTTTCGTCCTCCCTAGGCTAATTCTTGTCAAATTATGGTTTTTAACCAATCTTGTGCATCCAATAGGTGTTTTGTGTCATTGGATGAACATTTAGGTCATTTTTGTTCTCCCTACTCTTAATCTTGTCCAATTAGGGTTTCTAACCAACCTTGTGCATCCAATAGGTGTTTTGTGTCATTGGATGAACATTTAGGTCATTTTCGTCCTCCCTAGGCTAATTCTTGTCCAATTAGGGTTTCTAACCAATCTTTTGCATCCAATAGGTGTTTTGTGTCATTGGATGAACAATTAGGTCATTTTCGTCCTCCCTAGGCTAATTCTTGTCGAATTAGGGTTTCTAACCAACCTTGTGCATCCAATAGGTGTTTTGTGTCATTGGATGAACATTTAGGTCATTTTCGTCCTCCCTAGGCTAATTCTTGTCCAATTAGGGTTTCTAACCAATCTTTTGCATCCAATAGGTTTTTTGTGTCATTGGATGAACATTTAGGTCATTTTCGTTCTCCCTACACTTAATCTTGTCCAATTAGGGTTTCTAACCAATCTTGTGCATCCAATAGGTGTTTCGTGTCATTGGATGAACATTTAGGTCATTTTCATCCTCCCTAGGCTAATTCTTGTCCAATTAGGGTTTCTAACCAATCTTTTGCATCCAATAGGTGTTTTGTGTCATTGGATGAACAATTAGGTCATTTTCGTCCTCCCTAGGCTAATTCTTGTCGAATTAGGGTTTCTAACCAACCTTGTGCATCCAATAGGTGTTTTGTGTCATTGGATGAACATTTAGGTCATTTTCGTCCTCCCTAGGCTAATTCTTGTCCAATTAGGGTTTCTAACCAATCTTTTGCATCCAATAGGTGTTTTGTGTCATTGGATGAACAATTAGGTCATATTCGTCCTCCCTAGGCTAATTCTTGTCCAATTAGGGTTTCTAACCAATCTTGTGCATCCAATAGGTGTTTTGTGTCATTGGATGAACAATTAGGTCATTTTTGTCCTCCCTAGGCTTATTCTTGTCCAATTAGGGTTTCTAACCAATCTTGTGCATCCAATAGGTGTTTTTGTGTCGTTGGATGAACAATTAGGTCATTTTCGTCCTCCCTAGGCTAATTCTTGTCCAATTAGGGTTTTTAACCAATCTTGTGCATCCAATAGGTGGTTTGTGTCATTGGATGAACATTTAGGTCATTTTCGTCCTCCCAACACTTAAACTTGTCCAATTAGGGTTTTTAACCAATCTTGTGCATCCAATAGGTGTTTTTGTGTCTTTGGATGAACAATTAGGTTATTTTTATCCTCCCTAGGCTAATTCATGTCCAATTAGGGTTTTTAATCAATCTTGTGCATCCAATAGGTGTTTTGTGTCATTGGATGAACAATTAGGTCATTTTCGTCCTCCCTAGGCTTTTTCTTGTCCAATTAGGGTTTCTAACCAATCTTGTGCATCCAATTGGTGTTTTTGTGTCTTGGACGAACAATTAGATCATTTTCGTCCTCCCTAGGCTAATTCTTGTCCAATTAGGGTTTCTAACCAATCTTGTGAATGAAATAGGTGTTTTTGTGTCATTGGATGAACAATTATGTCATTTTCGTCCTCCCTAGGCTAATTCTTGTCAAATTATGGTTTTTAACCAATCTTTTGCATCCAATAGGTGTTTTCTGTCATTTGATGAACATTTAGGTCATTTTCGTCCTCCCTAGGCTAATTCTTCTCCAATTAGGGTTTCTAACCAATCTTTTGCATCCAATAGGTGTTTTGTGTCATTGGATGAACAATTAGGTCATTTTCGTCCTCCCTAGGCTTATTGTTGTCCAATTAGGGTTTCTAACCAATCTTGTGCATCCAATAGGTGTTTTGTGTCATTGGATGAACAATTAGGTCATTTTTGTCCTCCCTAGGCTTATTCTTGTCCAATTAGGGTTTCTAACCAATCTTGTGAATGAAATAGGTATTTTTGTGTCATTTGATGAACAATTATGTCATTTTCGTCCTCCCTAGGCTAATTCTTGTCAAATTATGGTTTTTAACCAATCTTGTGCATCCAATAGGTGTTTTCTGTCATTTGATAAACATTTAGGTCATTTTCGTCCTCCCTAGGCTAATTCTTGTCCAATTAGGGTTTCTAACCAATCTTTTGCATCCAATAGGTGTTTTGTGTCATTGGATGAACAATTAGGTCATTTTCGTCCTCCCTAGGCTTATTCTTGTCCAATTAGGGTTTCTAACCAATCTTGTGCATCCAATTGGTGTTTTTGTGTCTTGGACGAACAATTAGATCATTTTCGTCCTCCCTAGGCTAATTCTTGTCCAATTAGGGTTTCTAACCAATCTTGTGAATGAAATAGGTGTTTTTGTGTCATTGGATGAACAATTATGTCATTTTCGTCCTCCCTAGGCTAATTCTTGTCAAATTATGGTTTTTAACCAATCTTGTGCATCCAATAGGTGTTTTCTGTCATTTGATGAACATTTAGGTCATTTTCGTCCTCCCTAGGCTAATTCTTGTCCAATTAGGGTTTCTAACCAATCTTTTGCATCCAATAGGTGTTTTGTGTCATTGGATGAACAATTAGGTCATTTTCGTCATCCCTAAACTTAATCTTGTTCAATTAGGGTTTTTAACCAATCTTGTGCATCCAATAGGTGTTTTGTGTCATTGGATGAACATTTAGGTCATTTTCGTCCTCCCAACACTTAAACTTGTCCAATTAGGGTTTTTAACCAATCTTGTGCATCCAATAGGTGTTTTTGTGTCTTTGGATGAACAATTAGGTTATTTTCATCCTCCCTAGGCTAATTCATGTCCAATTAGGGTTTTTAACCAATCTTGTGCATCCAATAGGTGTTTTGTGTCATTGGATGAACAATTAGGTCATTTTCGTCCTCCCTAGGCTAATTCTTGTCAAATTATGGTTTTTAACCAATCTTGTGCATCCAATAGGTGTTTTGTGTCATTGGATGAACATTTAGGTCATTTTTGTTATCCCTACTCTTAATCTTGTCCAATTAGGGTTTCTAACCAACCTTGTGCATCCAATAGGTGTTTTGTGTCATTGGATGAACATTTAGGTCATTTTCGTCCTCCCTAGGCTAATTCTTGTCCAATTAGTGTTTCAAACCAATCTTTTGCATCCAATAGGTGTTTTGTGTCATTGGATGAACAATTAGGTCATTTTCGTCCTCCCTAGGCTAGTTCTTGTCCAATTAGGGTTTCTAAGCAATCTTGTGCATCCAATAGGTGTTTTGTGTCATTGGATGAACAATTAGGATATTTTCGTCCTCCCTAGGCTTATTCTTGTCCAATTAGGGTTTCTAACCAATCTTGTGCATCCAATAGGTGTTTTTGTGTCATTGGATGAACAATTAGGTCATTTTCGTCCTCCCTAGGCTAATTCTTGTCCAATTAGGGTTTTTAACCAATCTTGTGCATCCAATAGATGTTTTGTGTCATTGGATGAACACTTAGGTCATTTTCGTCCTCCCAACACTTAAACTTGTCCAATTAGGGTTTTTAACCAATCTTGTGCATCCAATAGGTGTTTTTGTGTCTTTGGATGAACAATTAGGTTATTTTCATCCTCCCTAGGCTAATTCATGTCCAATTAGGGTTTTTAACCAATCTTGTGCATCCAATAGGTGTTTTGTGTCATTGGATGAACAATTAGGTCAATTTCGTCCTCCCTAGGCTTTTTCTTGTCCAATTAGGGTTTCTAACCAATCTTGTGCATCCAATTGGTGTTTTTGTGTCATTGGACAAACAATTAGATCATTTTCGTCCTCCCTAGGCTAATTCTTGTCCAATTAGGGTTTCTAACCAATCTTGTGAATGAAATAGGTGTTTTTGTGTCATTGGATGAACAATTATGTCATTTTCGTCCTCCCTAGGCCAATTCTTGTCAAATTATGGTTTTTAACCAATCTTGTGCATCCAATAGGTGTTTTCTGTCATTTGATGAACATTTAGGTCATTTTCGTCCTCCCTAGGCTAATTCTTGTCCAATTAGGGTTTCTAACCAATCTTTTGCATCCAATAGGTGTTTTGTGTCATTGGATGAACAATTAGGTCATTTTCGTCCTCCCTAGGCTTATTCTTGTCCAATTAGGGTTTCTAACCAATCTTGTGCATCCAATAGGTGTTTTTGTGTCATTGGATGAACAATTAGGTCATTTTCGTCATCCCTAAACTTAATCTTGTTCAATTAGGGTTTTTAACCAATCTTGTGCATCCAATAGGTGTTTTGTGTCATTGGATGAACATTTAGGTCATTTTCGTCCTCCCAACACTTAAACTTGTCCAATTAGGGTTTTTAACCAATCTTGTGCATCCAATAGGTGTTTTTGTGTCTTTGGATGAACAATTAGGTTATTTTCATCCTCCCTAGGCTAATTCATGTCCAATTAGGGTTTTTAACCAATCTTGTGCATCCAATAGGTGTTTTGTGTCATTGGATGAACAATTAGGTCATTTTCGTCCTCCCTAGGCTTTTTCTTGTCCAATTAGGGTTTCTAACCAATCTTGTGCATCCAATAGTTGTTTTAGTGTCATTGGATGAACATATATGTCATTTTCGTCCTCCCTAAACTTAATCTTGTCCAATTAGGGTTTCTAACCAATCTTGTGAATGAAATAGGTGTTTTTGTGTCATTGGATGAACAATTATGTCATTTTCGTCCTCCCTAGGCTAATTCTTGTCAAATTATGGTTTTTAACCAATCTTGTGGATCCAATAGGTGTTTTGTGTCATTGGATGAACATTTAGGTCATTTTTGTTCTCCCTACTCTTAATCTTGTCCAATTAGGATTTCTAACCAACCTTGTGCATCCAATAGGTGTTTTGTGTCATTGGATGAACATTTAGGTCATTTTCGTCCTCCCTAGGCTAATTCTTGTCCAATTAGGGTTTCAAACCAATCTTTTGCATCCAATAGGTGTTTTGTGTCATTGGATGAACAATTAGGTCATTTTCGTCCTCCCTAGGCTAATTCTTGTCCAATTAGGGTTTCTAAGCAATCTTGTGCATCCAATAGGTGTTTTGTGTCATTGGATGAACAATTAGGTTATTTTCGTCCTCCCTAGGCTTATTCTTGTCCAATTAGGGTTTCTAACCAATCTTGTGCATCCAATAGGTGTTTTTGTGTCATTGGATGAACAATTTGGTCATTTTCGTCCTCCCTAGGCTAATTCTTGTCCAATTAGGGTTTTTAACCAATCTTGTGCATCCAATAGGTGTTTTGTGTCATTGGATGAATACTTAGGTCATTTTCGTCCTCCCAACACTTAAACTTGTCCAATTAGGGTTTTTAACCAATCTTGTGCATCCAATAGGTGTTTTTGTGTCTTTGGATGAACAATTAGGTTATTTTCATCCTCCCTAGGCTAATTCATGTACAATTAGGGTTTTTAACCAATCTTGTGCATCCAATAGGTGTTTTGTGTCATTGGATGAACAATTAGGTCATTTTCGTCCTCCCTAGGCTTTTTCTTGTCCAATTAGGGTTTCTAACCAATCTTGTGCATCCAATTGGTGTTTTTGTGTCATTGGACGAACAATTAGATCATTTTCGTCCTCCCTAGGCTAATTCTTGTCCAATTAGGGTTTCTAACCAATCTTGTGAATGAAATAGGTGTTTTTGTGTCATTGGATGAACAATTATGTCATTTTCGTCCTCCCTAGGCTAATTCTTGTCAAATTATGGTTTTTAACCAATCTTGTGCATCCAATAGGTGTTTTGTGTCATTGGATGAACATTTAGGTCATTTTTGTTCTCCCTACTCTTAATCTTGTCCAATTAGGGTTTCTAACCAATCTTGTGCATCCAATAGTTGTTTTTGTGTCATTGGATGAACATATATGTCATTTTCGTCCTCCCTAAACTTAATCTTGTTCAATTAGGGTTTCTAACCAATCTTGTGCATCCAATAGGTGTTTTGTGTCATTGGATGAACAATTAGGTCATTTTCGTCCTACCTAGGCTAATTCTTGTCCAATTGGGGTTTCTAACCAATCTTGTGCATCCAATTGGTGTTTTGTGTCATTGGATGAACAATTAGGTTATTTTTGTCCTCCCTAGGCTTATTCTTGTCCAATTAGGGTTTCTAACCAATCTTGTGCTTCAAATAGGTGTTTTTGTGTCATTGGATGAACAATTAGGTCATTTTCGCCCTCCCTAGGCTAATTCTTGTCAAATTACGGTTTTTAACCAATCTTGTGCATCCAATAGGTGTTTTTGTGTCATTGGATGATCATTTAGGTCATTTTCGTTCTCCTTAAACTTAATCTTGTCCAATTAGGGTTTCTGACCAATCTTGTGCATCCAATAGGTATTTTTGTGTCATTGGACAAACAATTAGATCATTTTCGTCCTCCCCAGGCTAATTCTTGTCCAATTAGGTTTTTAACAAATCTTGTGCATCCAATAGGTGTTTTTGTGTCATTGGATGAACATTTAGGTCATTTTCGTCCTCCCTTAACTTAATCTTGTCCAATTAGGGTTTCTAACCAATCTTGTGCATCCAATAGGTGTTTTTGTGTCATTGGATGCACAATTAGGTGATTTTCGTCCTCCCTCAGCTAATTCTTGTCCAATTAGGGCTTTTGACCAATCTTGTGCATCCAATAGGTGTTTTGTGTCATTGGATGAACACTTAGGTCATTTTCGTCCTCCCTAGGCTTATTCTTTTCCAATTAGGGTTTCTAACCAATCTTGTGCATCAAATAGGTGTTTTTGTGTCATTGGATGAACAATTAGGTCATTTTCGTCCTCCCTAGGCTAATTCTTGTCAAATTACGGTTTTTAACCAATCTTGTGCATCCAATAGGTGTTTTGTGTCATTGGATGAACATTTAGGTCATTTTCGTTCTCCCTACACTTAATCTTGTCCAATTAGGGTTTCTAACCAATATTGTGCATCCAATAGGTGTTTTGTGTCATTGGATGAACAATTAGGTCATTTTCGTCCTCCCTAGGCTAATTCTTGTCGAATTAGGGTTTCTAACCAACCTTGTGCATCCAATAGGTGTTTTGTGTCATTGGATGAACATTTAGGTCATTTTCGTCCTCCCTAGGCTAATTCTTGTCCAATTAGGGTTTCTAACCAATCTTGTGCATCCAATAGTTGTTTTAGTGTCATTGGATGAACATATATGTCATTTTCGTCCTCCCTAAACTTAATCTTGTCCAATTAGGGTTTCTAACCAATCTTGTGCATCCAATAGGTGTTTTGTGTCATTGGATGAACAATTAGGTCATTTTCGTCCTCCCTAGGCTTATTCTTGTCCAATTA
Source organism: Cicer judaicum (assembly GCA_037974835.1). Classification (NCBI taxonomy): domain Eukaryota; kingdom Viridiplantae; phylum Streptophyta; class Magnoliopsida; order Fabales; family Fabaceae; genus Cicer; species Cicer judaicum. The sequence goes on along the minus strand of JBBPBS010001162.1, from coordinate 875,072 downwards.
GGGTTTCTAACCAATCTTGTGCATCCAATAGGTGTTTTTGTGTCATTGGATGAACAATTAGGTCATTTTTGTCCACCCTAGGCGTATTCTTGTCCAATTAGGGTTTCTAACCAATCTTGTGCATCCAATAGGTGTTTTTGTGTCATTGGATGAACAATTAGGTCATTTTCATCCTCCCTAGGCTAATTCTTGTCCAATTAGGGTTTTTAACCAATCTTGTGCATCCAATAGGTGTTTTGTGTCATTGGATGAACAATTAGGTCATTTTCGTCCTCCCTAGCCTTATTCTTGTCCAATTAGGGTTTCTAACCAATCTTGTGCATCCAATTGGTGTTTTTATATCATTGGATGAACAATTAGGTCATTTTCGTCCTCCCTAGGCTAATTCTTGTCCAATTAGGGTTTCTAACCAATCTTGTGAATGAAATAGGTGTTTTTGTGTCATTGGATGAACAATTATGTCATTTTCGTCCTCCCTAGGCTAATTCTTATCAAATTATGGTTTTTAACCAATCTTGTGCATCCAATAGGTGTTTTGTGTCATTGGACGAACATTTAGGTCATTTTTGTTCTCCCTACTCTTAATCTTGTCCAATTAGGGTTTCTAACCAATCTTGTGCATCCAATAGTTGTTTTAGTGTCATTGGATGAACATATATGTCATTTTCGTCTTCCCTAAACTTAATCTTGTCCAATTAGGGTTTCTAACCAATCTTGTGCATCCAATAGGTGTTTTTGTGTCTTTGGATGAACAATTAGGTCATTTTTATCCTCCCTAGGCTAATTCTTGTCCAATTAGGGTTTCTAACCAATCTTGTGAATGAAATAGGTGTTTTTGTGTCATTGGATGAACAATTATGTCATTTTCGTCCTCCCTAGGCTAATTCTTGTCAAATTATGGTTTTTAACCAATCTTGTGTATCCAATAGGTGTTTTGTGTCGTTGGATGAACATTTAGGTCATTTTTGTTCTCCCTACTCTTAATCTTGTCCAATTAGGGTTTCTAACCAATCTTGTGCATCCAATAGTTGTTTTTGTGTCATTGGATGAACATATATGTCATTTTCGTCCTCCCGAGGCTAATTCATGTCCAATTAGGGTTTTTAACCAATCTTGTGCATCCAATAGGTGTTTTGTGTCATTGGATGAACAATTAGGTCATTTTCGTCCTCCCTAGGCTTATTCTTGTCCAATTAGGGTTTCTAACCAATCTTGTGCATCCAATTGGTGTTTTTGTGTCATTGGATGAAAAATTAGGTCATTTACGTCCTCCCTAGGCTAATTCATGTCCAATTAGGGTTTTTAACCAATCTTGTGCATCCAATAGGTGTTTTGTGTCATTGGATGAACAATTAGGTCATTTTCGTCCTCCCTAGGCTTATTCTTGTCCAATTAGGGTTTCTAACCAATCTTGTGCATCCAATTGGTGTTTTTGTGTCATTGGACGAACAATTAGATCATTTTCGTCCTCCCTAGGCTAATTCTTGTCCAATTAGGGTTTCTAACCAATCTTGTGAATGAAATAGGTGTTTTTGTGTCATTGGATGAACAATTATGTCATTTTCGTCCTCCCTAGGCTAATTCTTGTCCAATTAGGGTTTCTAACCAATCTTGTGCATCCAATAGGTGTTTTGTGTCATTGGATGACCAATTAGGTCATTTTCGTCCTCCCTAGGCTAATTCTTTTCCAATTAGGGTTTTTAACCAATCTTTTGCATCCATAGGTGTTTTGTGTCATTTGATGAACAATTAGGTCATTTTCGTCCTCCCTAGGCTTATGCTTGTCTAATTAGGGTTTCTAACCAATCTTGTGCATCCAATAGGTGTTTTTGTGTCATTGGATGAACAATTAGGTCATTTTCGTCCTCCCTAGGCTAATTCTTGTCCAATTAGGGTTTTTAACCAATCTTGTGCATCCAATAGGTGTTTTGTGTCATTGGATGAACATTTAGGTCATTTTCGTCCTCCCTAGGCTTATTCTTGTCCAATTAGGGTTTCTAACCAATCTTGTGCATCCAATTGGTGTTTTTGTGTCATTGGACGAACAATTAGATCATTTTCGTCCTCCCTAGGCTAATTCTTGTCCAATTAGGGTTTCTAACCAATCTTGTGAATGAAATAGGTGTTTTTGTGTCATTGGATGAACAATTATGTCATTTTCGTCCTCCCTAGGCTAATTCTTGTCAAATTATGGTTTTTAACCAATCTTGTGCATCCAATAGGTGTTTTGTGTCATTGGATGAACATTTAGGTCATTTTTGTTCTCCCTACTCTTAATCTTGTCCAATTAGGGTTTCTAACCAACCTTGTGCATCCAATAGGTGTTTTGTGTCATTGGATGAACATTTAGGTCATTTTCGTCCTCCCTAGGCTAATTCTTGTCCAATTAGGGTTTAAAACCAATCTTTTGCATCCAATAGGTGTTTTGTGTCATTGGATGAACAATTAGGTAATTTTCGTCCTCCCTAGGCTAATTCTTGTCCAATTAGGGTTTCTAAGCAATCTTGTGCATCCAATAGGTGTTTTGTGTCATTGGATGAACAATTAGGTCATTTTCGTCCTCCCTAGGCTTATTCTTGTCCAATTAGGGTTTCTAACCAATCTTGTGCATCCAATAGGTGTTTTTGTGTCATTGGATGAACAATTAGGTCATTTTCGTCCTCCCTAAACTAATTCTTGTCCAATTAGGGTTTTTAACCAATCTTGTGCATCCAATAGGTGTTTTGTGTCATTGGATGAACACTTAGGTCATTTTCGTCCTCCCAACACTTAAACTTGTCCAATTAGGGTTTTTAACCAATCTTGTGCATCCAATAGGTGTTTTTGTGTCTTTGGATGAACAATTAGGTTATTTTCATCCTCCCTAGGCTAATTCATGTCCAATTAGGGTTTTTAACCAATCTTGTGCATCCAATAGGTGTTTTGTGTCATTGGATGAACAATTAGGTCATTTTCGTCCTCCCTAGGCTTTTTCTTGTCCAATTAGGGTTTCTAACCAATCTTGTGCATCCAATTGGTGTTTTTGTGTCATTGGACAAACAATTAGATCATTTTCGTCCTCCCTAGGCTAATTCTTGTCCAATTAGGGTTTCTAACCAATCTTGTGAATGAAATAGGTGTTTTTGTGTCATTGGATGAACAATTATGTCACTTTCGTCCTCCCTAGGCTAATTCTTGTCAAATTATGGTTTTTAACCAATCTTGTGCATCCAATAGGTGTTTTGTGTCATTGGATGAACATTTAGGTCATTTTTGTTCTCCCTACTCTTAATCTTGTCCAATTAGGGTTTCTAACCAACCTTGTGCATCCAATAGGTGTTTTGTGTCATTGGATGAACATTTAGGTCATTTTCGTCCTCCCTAGGCTAATTCTTGTCCAATTAGGGTTTCTAACCAATCTTTTGCATCCAATAGGTGTTTTGTGTCATTGGATGAACAATTAGGTCATTTTCGTCCTCCCTAGGCTAATTCTTGTCGAATTAGGGTTTCTAACCAACCTTGTGCATCCAATAGGTGTTTTGTGTCATTGGATGAACATTTAGGACATTTTCGTCCTCCCTAGGCTAGTTCTTGTCCAATTAGGGTTTCTAACCAATCTTTTGCATCCAATAGGTGTTTTGTGTCATTGGATGAACATTTAGGTCATTTTCGTTCTCCCTACACTTAATCTTGTCCAATTAGGGTTTCTAACCAATCTTGTGCATCCAATTGGTGTTTTTGTGTCATTGGATGAACAATTAGGTCATTTTCGTCCTCCCTATGATAATTCTTGTCCAATTAGGGTTTTTAACCAATCTTGTGCATCCAACAGGTGTTTTGTGTCATTGGTTGAACATTTAGGTCATTTTCGTCCTCCTTAGGCTAATTCTTGTCCAATTAGGGTTTTTAACCAATCTTGTGCATCCAATAAGTGTTTTGTGTCATTGGATGAACATTTAGGTCATTTTCGTCCTCCCTACACTTAATCTTGTTCAATTAGGGTTTCTAACCAATCTTGTGCATCCGATAGGTGTTTTTGTGTCATTGGATGAACAATTAGGTCATTTTCGTCCTCCCTAGGCTTATTCTTGTCCAATTAGGGTTTCTAACCAATCTTGTGCATCCAATTGGTGTTTTTGTGTCATTGGATGAACAATTAGGTCATTTTCGTCCTCCCTAGGCTAATTCTTGTCCAATTAGGGTTTCTAACCAATCTTGTGAATGAAATAGGTGCTTTTGTCTCATTGGATGAACAATTATGTCATTTTCATCCTCCCTAGGCTAATTCTTGTCAAATTATGGTTTTTAACCAATCTTGTGCATCCAATAGGTGTTTTGTGTCATTGGATGAACAATTAGGTCATTTTTGTTCTCCCTACTCTTAATCTTGTCCAATTAGGGTTTCTAACCAATCTTGTGCATCCAATAGGTGTTTTGTGTCATTGGATGAACATTTAGGTCATTTTCGTCCTCCCTAGGCTAATTCTTGTCCAATTAGGGTTTCTAACCAATCTTTTGCATCCAATAGGTGTTTTGTGTCATTGGATGAACAATTAGGTCATTTTCGTCCTCCCTAGGCTAATTCTTGTCCAATTAGGGTTTTTAACCAATCTTGTGCATCCAATAGGTGTTTTGTGTCATTGGATGAACACTTAGGTTATTTTCATCCTGCCTACACTTAATCTTGTCCAATTAGGGTTTTTAACCAATCTTGTGCATCCAATAGGTGTTTTGTGTCATTGGATGAACATTTAGGTCATTTTCGTCCTCCCTACACTTAATCTTGTCCAATTAGGGTTTTTAACCAATCTTGTGCATCCAATAGGTGTTTTGTGTCATTGGATGAACAATTAGGTCATTTTTATCCTCCCTAAACTTAATCTTGTCCAATTATGGTTTCCAACCAATCATGTGCATCCAATACGTGTTTTTGTGTCATTGGATGAACAATTAGGTCATTTTTGTGCTCCCTAGGCTTATTCTTGTCCAATTAGGGTTTCTAACCAATCTTGTGCATCCAATCGGTGTTTTTGTGTCATTGGAAGAATATTTAGGTCATTTTCGTCCTCCCTTCACTTAATCTTGTTCACTTAGGGTTTTTAACCAATCTTGTGCATCCAATAGGTGTTTTGTGTCATTGGATGAACATTTAGGTCCTTTTCGTCCTCCCTAGGCTAATTCTTGTCCAATTAGGGTTTCTAACCAATCTTGTGCATCGAATACGTGTTTTTGTGTCATTGGATGAACAATTAGGTCATTTTCGTCCTCCCTAGGGTAAATCTTGTTCAATTAGGGTTTCTAACCAATCTTGTGCATCCAATAGGTGTTTTGTGTCATTGGATGAACATTTAGGTCCTTTTCGTCCTCCCTAGGCTAATTCTTGTCCAATTAGGGTTTCTAACCAATCTTGTGCATCCAATAGGTGTTTTGTGTCATTGGATGAACAATTAGGTCATTTTCGTCCTCCCTAGGCTAATTCTTGTCCAATTAGGGTTTCTAACCAATCTTGGGCATCCAATAGGTGTTTTTGTGTCATTGGATGAACAATTAGGTCATTTTCATCCTCCCTAAACTTAATCTTGTCCAATTAGGGTTTTTAACCAATCTTCTGCATCCAATAGGTGTTTTGTGTCATTGCATGAACATTTACGTCATTTTCGTCCTCCCTAAACTTAATCTTGTCCAATTAGGGTTTCTAACCAATCTTGTGCATCCAATAGTTGTTTTTGTGTCATTGGATGAACAATTAGGTCATTTTCGTCCTCCCTAGGCTAATTCTTGTCCAATTAGGGTTTCTAACCAATCTTGTGCATCCAATAGGTGTTTTGTGTCATTGGATGAACAATTAGGTCATTTTCGTCCTCCCTAGGCTAATTCTTGTCCAATTAGGGTTTCTAACCAATCTTGGGCATCCAATAGGTGTTTTTGTGTCATTGGATGAACAATTAGGTCATTTTCATCCTCCCTAAACTTAATCTTGTCCAATTAGGGTTTTTAACCAATCTTCTGCATCCAATAGGTGTTTTGTGTCATTGCATGAACATTTACGTCATTTTCGTCCTCCCTAAACTTAATCTTGTCCAATTAGGGTTTCTAACCAATCTTGTGCATCCAATAGGTGTTTTTGTGTCATTGGATGAACAATTAGGTCATTTTCGTCCTCCCTAGGCTAATTCTTGTCCAATTAGGGTTTCTAACCAATCTTGTGCATCCAATAGGTGTTTTGTGTCATTGCATGAACATTTATGTCATTTCTGTCCTCCCTAAACTTAATCTTGTCCAATTAGGGTTTCTAACTAATCTTGTGCATCCAATAGGTGTTTTTGTGTCATTGGATGAACAATTAGGTCATTTTCGTCCTCCCTAGGCTAATTCTTGTCCAATTAGGGTTTTTAACCAATCTTGTGCATCCAATAGGTGTTTTGTGTCATTGGATGAACATTTAGGTCATTTTCGTCCTCCCTACACTTAATCTTGTCCAATTACGGTTTTTAACCAATCTTGTGCATCCCATAGGTGTTTTGTGTCATTGGATGAACAATTAGGTCATTTTCGTCCTCCGTAGGCTTATTCTTGTCCAATTAGGGTTTCTAACCAATCTTGTGCATCCAATTGGTGTTTTTGTGTCATTGGATGAACAATTAGGTCATTTTCGTCCTCCCTAGGCTAATTCTTGTCCAATTAGGGTTTCTAACCAATCTTGTGAATGAAATAGGTGTTTTTGTGTCATTGGATGAACAATTATGTCATTTTCGTCCTCCCTAGGCTAATTCTTGTCCAATTAGGGTTTCTAACCAATCTTGTGCATCCAATTGGTGTTTTTGTGTCATTGGATGAACAATTAGGTCATTTTCGTCCTCCCTAGGCTAATTCTTGTCCAATTAGGGTTTCTAACCAATCTTGTGAATGAAATAGGTGTTTTTGTGTCATTGGATGAACAATTATGTCATTTTCGTCCTCCCTAGGCTAATTCTTGTCAAATTATGCTTTTTAACCAATCTAGTGCATCCAATAGGTGTTTTGTGTCATTGGATGAACAATTAGGTCATTTTCGTCCTCCCTAGATTAATTCTAGTCCATTTAGGGTTTCTAACCAATCTTGTGAATGAAATAGGTGTTTTTGTGTCATTGGATGATCAATTATGTCATTTTCGTCCTCCCTAGGCTAATTCTTGTCAAATTATGGTTTTTAACCAATCTTGTGCATCCAATAGGTGTTTTGTGTCATTGGACGAACATTTAGGTCATTTTTATTCTCCCTACTCTTAATCTTGTCCAATTATGGTTTCTAACCAATCTTGTGCATCCAATAGTTGTTTTAGTGTCATTGGATGAACATATATGTCATTTTCGTCCTCCCTAAACTTAATCTTGTCCAATTCGGGTTTCTAACCAATCTTGTGCATCCAATAGGTGTTTTTGTGTCATTGGATGAACAATTAGGTCATTTTCATCCTCCCTAGGCTAATTCATGTCCAATTAGGGTTTTTAACCAATCTTGTGCATCCAATAGGTGTTTTGTGTCATTGGATGAACTATTAGGTCATTTTTGTCCTCCCTAGGCTAATTCTTGTCCAATTAGGGTTTCTAACCAATCTTGTGCATCCAATAGGTGTTTGTGTCATTGGATGAACATTTAGGTCATTTTCGTCCTCCCTATGCTAATTCTTTTCCAATTAGGGTTTTTAACCAATCTTGTGCATCCAATAGGTGTTTTGTGTCATTGGATGAACATTTAGGTCATTTTCGTTCTCCCTACACTTAATCTTGTCCAATTAGGGTTTCTAACCAATCTTGTGCATCCAATAGGTGTTTTGTGTCATTGGATGACCAATTAGGTCATTTTCGTCCTCCCTATGCTAATTCTTTTCCAATTAGGGTTTTTAACCAATCTTGTGCATCCGATAGGTGTTTTGTGTCATTGGATGAACATTTAGGTCATTTTTGTTCTCCCTACTCTTAATCTTGTCCAATTAGGGTTTCTAATCAACCTTGTGCATCCAATAGGTGTTTTGTGTCATTGGATGAACATATATGTCATTTTCATCCTCCCTAGGCTAATTCATGTCCAATTAGGGTTTCTAACCAATCTTGTGCATCCAATAGGTGTTTTGTGTCATTGGATGAACAAATAGGTCATTTTCGTCCTCCCTTGGCTTATTCTTGTCAAATTATGCTTTTTAACAAATCTAGTGCATCCAATAGGTGTTTTGTGTCATTGGATGAACAATTAGGTCATTTTCGTCCTCCCTAGGCTAATTCTAGTCCATTTAGGGTTTCTAACCAATCTTGTGAATGAAATAGGAGTTTTTGTGTCATTGGATGATCAATTATGTCATTTTCGTCCTCCCTAGGCTAATTCTTGTCAAATTATGGTTTTTAACCAATCTTGTGCATCCAATAGGTGTTTTGTGTCATTGGACGAACATTTAGGTCATTTTTATTCTCCCTACTCTTAATCTTGTCCAATTAGGGTTTCTAACCAATCTTGTGCATCCAATAGTTGTTTTAGTGTCATTGGATGAACATATATGTCATTTTCGTCCTCCCTAAACTTAATCTTGTCCAATTCGGGTTTCTAACCAATCTTGTGCATCCAATAGGTGTTTTTGTGTCATTGGATGAACAATTAGGTCATTTTCATCCTCCCTAGGCTAATTCATGTCCAATTAGGGTTTTTAACCAATCTTGTGCATCCAACAGGTGTTTTGTGTCATTGGATGAACTATTAGGTCATTTTTGTCCTCCCTAGGCTAATTCTTGTCCAATTAGGGTTTCTAACCAATCTTGTGCATCCAATAGGTGTTTGTGTCATTGGATGAACATTTAGGTCATTTTCGTCCTCCCTATGCTAATTCTTTTCCAATTAGGGTTTTTAACCAATCTTGTGCATCCAATAGGTGTTTTGTGTCATTGGATGAACATTTAGGTCATTTTCGTTCTCCCTACACTTAATCTTGTCCAATTAGGGTTTCTAACCAATCTTGTGCATCCAATAGGTGTTTTGTGTCATTGGATGAACAATTAGGTCATTTTCGTCCTCCCTATGCTAATTCTTTTCCAATTAGGGTTTTTAACCAATCTTGTGCATCCAATAGGTGTTTTGTGTCATTGGATGAACATTTAGGTCATTTTCGTTCTCCCTACACTTAATCTTGTCCAATTAGGGTTTCTAACCAATCTTGTGCATCCAATAGGTGTTTTGTGTCATTGGATGACCAATTAGGTCATTTTCGTCCTCCCTAGGCTAATTCTTGTCCAATTAGGGTTTCTAACCAATCTTGTGAATGAAATAGGTGTTTTTGTGTCATTGGATGAACAATTATGTCATTTTCGTCCTCCCTAGGCTAATTCTTGTCAAATTATGGTTTTTAACCAATCTTGTGCATCCAATAGGTGTTTTGTGTCATTGGATGAACATTTAGGTCATTTTTGTTCTCCCTACTCTTAATCTTGTCCAATTAGGGTTTCTAACCAATCTTGTGCATCCAATAGTTGTTTTTGTGTCATTGGATGAACATATATGTCATTTTCGTCCTCCCTAAACTTAATCTTGTCCAATTAGGGTTTCTAACCAATCTTGTGCGTCCAATAGTTGTTTTGTGTCATTGGATGAACATTTAGGTCATTTTCGTCCTCCCTACACTTAATCTTGTCCAATTAGGGTTTTTAACCAATCTTGTGCATCCAATAGGTGTTTTGTGTCATTGGATGAACAATTAGGTCATTTTCGTCCTCCCTAAACTTAATCTTGTCCAATTAGGGTTTCTAACCAATCTTGTGCATCCAATAGGTGTTTTGTGTCATTGGATGAACATTTAGGTCATTTTCGTCCTCCCTAGGCTAATTCTTGTCCAATTAGGGTTTCTAACCAATCTTTTGCATCCAATAGGTGTTTTGTGTCATTGGATGAACAATTAGGTCATTTTCGTCCTCCCTAGGCTAATTCTTGTCCAATTAGGGTTTTTAACCAATCTTGTGCATCCAATAGGTGTTTTGTGTCATTGGATGAACATTTAGGTTATTTTCGTCCTCCCAACACTTAAACATGTCCAATTTGGGTTTTTAACCAATCTTGTGCATCCAATAGGTGTTTTGTGTCATTGGATGAACAATTAGGTCATTTTCGTCCTCCCAAGGCTAATTCTAGTCGAATTAGGGTTTTTAACCAACCTTGTGCATCCAACAGGTGTTTTGTGTCATTGGATGAACATTTAGGTCATTTTCGTCCTCCCTACACTTAATCTTGTCCAATTAGGGTTTCTAACCAGTCTTGTGCATCCAATAGTTGTTTTTGTGTCATTGGATGAACATTTATGTCATTTTCGTCCTCCCTAAACTTAATCTTGTCCAATTAGGGTTTCTAACCAATCTTGTGCATCCAATAGGTGTTTTTGTGTCTTTGGATGAACAATTAGGTCATTTTCATCCTCCCTAGGCTAATTCTTGTCCAATTAGGGTTTCTAACCAATCTTGTGAATGAAATAGGTGTTTTTGTGTCATTGGATGAACAATTATGTCATTTTCGTCTCCCTAGGCTAATTCTTGTCAAATTATGGTTTTTAACCAATCTTGTGTATCCAATAGGTGTTTTGTGTCGTTGGATTAACATTAAGGTCATTTTTGTTCTCCCTACTCTTAATCTTGTCCAATTAGGGTTTCTAACCAATCTTGTGCATCCAATAGTTGTTTTTGTGTCATTGGATGAACATATATGTCATTTTCGTCCTCCCTAGGCTAATTCATGTCCAATTAGGGTTTTTAACCAATCTTGTGCATCCAATAGGTGTTTTGTGTCATTGGATGAACAATTAGGTCATTTTCGTCCTCCCTAGGCTTATTCTTGTCCAATTAGGGTTTCTAACCAATCTTGTGCATCCAATTGGTGTTTTTGTGTCATTGGATGAATAATTAGGTCATTTTCGTCCTCCCTAGGCTTATTCTTGTCCAATTAGGATTTCTAACCAATCTTGTGCATCCAATTGGTGTTTTTGTGTAATTGGATGAACAATTAGGTCATTTTCGTCCTCCCTAGGCTAATTCTTGTCCAATTAGGGTTTCTAACCAATCTTGTGAATGAAATAGGTGTTTTTGTGTCATTGGATGAACAATTATGTCATTTTCGTCCTCCCTAGGCTAATTCTTATCAAATTATGGTTTTTAACCAATCTTGTGCATCCAATAGGTGTTTTGTGTCATTGGACGAACATTTAGGTCATTTTTGTTCTCCCTACTCTTAATCTTGTCCAATTAGGGTTTCTAACCAATCTTGTGCATCCAATAGTTGTTTTAGTGTCATTGGATGAACATATATGTCATTTTCGTCTTCCCTAAACTTAATCTTGTCCAATTAGGGTTTCTAACCAATCTTGTGCATCCAATAGGTGTTTTTGTGTCTTTGGATGAACAATTAGGTCATTTTTATCCTCCCTAGGCTAATTCTTGTCCAATTAGGGTTTCTAACCAATCTTGTGAATGAAATAGGTGTTTTTGTGTCATTGGATGAACAATTATGTCATTTTCGTCCTCCCTAGGCTAATTCTTGTCAAATTATGGTTTTTAACCAATCTTGTGTATCCAATAGGTGTTTTGTGTCGTTGGATGAACATTTAGGTCATTTTTGTTCTCCCTACTCTTAATCTTGTCCAATTAGGGTTTCTAACCAATCTTGTGCATCCAATAGTTGTTTTTGTGTCATTGGATGAACATATATGTCATTTTCGTCCTCCCGAGGCTAATTCATGTCCAATTAGGGTTTTTAACCAATCTTGTGCATCCAATAGGTGTTTTGTGTCATTGGATGAACAATTAGGTCATTTTCGTCCTCCCTAGGCTTATTCTTGTCCAATTAGGGTTTCTAACCAATCTTGTGCATCCAATTGGTGTTTTTGTGTCATTGGATGAATAATTAGGTCATTTTCGTCCTCCCTAGGCTTATTCTTGTCCAATTAGGATTTCTAACCAATCTTGTGCATCCAATTGGTGTTTTTGTGTCATTGGATGAACAATTAGGTCATTTTCGTCCTCCCTAGGCTAATTCTTGTCCAATTAGGGTTTCTAACCAATCTTGTGAATGAAATAGGTGTTTTTGTGTCATTGGATGAACAATTATGTCATTTTCGTCCTCCCTAGGCTAATTCTTGTCAAATTATGGTTTTTAACCAATCTTGTGCATCCAATAGGTGTTTTGTGTCATTGGACGAACATTTAGGTCATTTTTATTCTCCCTACTCTTAATCTTGTCCAATTAGGGTTTCTAACCAATCTTGTGCATCCAATAGTTGTTTTAGTGTCATTGGATGAACATATATGTCATTTTCGTCCTCCCTAAACTTAATCTTGTCCAATTCGGGTTTCTAACCAATCTTGTGCATCCAATAGGTGTTTTTGTGTCATTGGATGAACAATTAGGTCATTTTCATCCTCCCTAGGCTAATTCATGTCCAATTAGGGTTTTTAACCAATCTTGTGCATCCAATAGGTGTTTTGTGCCATTGGATGAACATTTAGGTCATTTTCGTCCTCCCTAGGCTAATTCTTGTCAAATTATGGTTTTTAACCAATCTTGTGCATCCAATAGGTGTTTTGTGTCATTGGATGAACAATTAGGTCATTTTTGTTCTCCCTACTCTTAATCTTGTCCAATTAGGGTTTCTAACCAATCTTGTGCATCCAATAGTTGTTTTAGTGTCATTGGATGAACATATATGTCATTTTCGTCCTCCCTAAACTTAATCTTGTCCAATTAGGGTTTCTAACCAATCTTGTGCATCCAATAGGTGTTTTTGTGTCATTGGATGAACAATTAGGTCATTTTCATCCTCCCTAGGCTAAATCATGTCCAATTAGGGTTTTTAACCAATCTTGTGCATCCAATAGGTGTTTTGTGCCATTGGATGAACATTTAGGTCATTTTCGTCCTCCCTAGGCTAATTCTTGTCAAATTACGGTTTTTAAGCAATCTTGTGCATCCAATAGGTGTTTTGTGTCATTGGATGAACAATTAGGTCATTTTCGTCCTCCCTTGACTTATTCTTGTCCAATTAGGGTTTCTAACCAATCTTGTGCATCCAATTGGTGTTTTTGTGTCATTGGATGAACAATTAGGTCATTTCCGTCCTCCCTAGGCTTATTCTTGTCCAATTAGGGTTTCTAACCAATCTTGTGCATCCAATTGGTGTTTTTGTGTCATTGGATGAACAATTAGGTCATTTTCGTCCTCCCTAGGCTAATTCTTGTCAAATTATGGTTTTTAACCAATCTTGTGCATCCAATAGGTGTTTTGTGTCATTGGATGAACAATTAGGTCATTTTCGTCCTCCCTAGGCTAATTCTTGTCCAATTAGGGTTTCTAACCAATCTTGTGAATGAAATAGGTGTTTTTGTGTCATTGGATGAACAATTATGTCATTTACGTCCCCCCTAGGCTAATTCTTGTCAAATTATGGTTTTTAACCAATCTTGTGCATCCAATAGGTGTTTTGTGTCATTGGATGAACAATTAGGTCATTTTCGTCCTCCCTAGGCTAATTCTTGTCCAATTAGGGTTTCTAACCAATCTTGTGAATGAAATAGGTGTTTTTGTGTCATTGGATGATCAATTATGTCATTTTCGTCCTCCCTAGGCTAATTCTTGTCAAATTATGGTTTTTAACAAATCTTGTGCATCCAATAGGTGTTTTGTGTCATTGGATGAACATTTAGGTCATTTTTGTTCTCCCTACTCTTAATCTTGTCCAATTAGGGTCTCTAACCAATCTTGTGCATCCAATAGTTGTTTTAGTGTCATTGGATGAACAATTAGGTCATTTTCGTTCTCCCTACACTTAATCTTGTCCAATTAGGGTTTCTAACCAATCTTGTGCATCCAATAGGTGTTTTGTGTCATTGGATGACCAATTAGGTCATTTTCGTCCTCCCTATGCTAATTCTTTTCCAATTAGGGTTTTTAACCAATCTTGTGCATCCAATAGGTGTTTTGTGTCATTGGATGAACATTTAGGTCATTTTCGTTCTCCCTACACTTAATCTTGTCCAATTAGGGTTTCTAACCAACATTGTGCATCCAATAGGTGTTTTGTGTCATTGGATGAACATTTAGGTCATTTTCGTTCTCCCTACACTTAATCTTGTCCAATTAGGGTTTCTAACCAATCTTGTGCATCCAATAGGTGTTTTGTGTCATTGGATGACCAATTAGGTCATTTTCGTCCTCCCTATGCTAATTCTTTTCCAATTAGGGTTTTTAACCAATCTTGTGCATCCAATAGGTGTTTTGTGTCATTGGATGAACATTTAGGTCATTTTTGTTCTCCCTACTCTTAATCTTGTCCAATTAGGGTTTCTAATCAACCTTGTGCATCCAATAGGTGTTTTGTGTCATTGGATGAACATATATGTCATTTTCATCCTCCCTAGGCTAATTCATGTCCAATTAGGGTTTCTAACCAATCTTGTGCATCCAATAGGTGTTTTGTGTCATTGGATGAACAAATAGGTCATTTTCGTCCTCCCTTGGCTTATTCTTGTCAAATTATGCTTTTTAACAAATCTAGTGCATCCAATAGGTGTTTTGTGTCATTGGATGAACAATTAGGTCATTTTCGTCCTCCCTAGGCTAATTCTAGTCCATTTAGGGTTTCTAACCAATCTTGTGAATGAAATAGGAGTTTTTGTGTCATTGGATGATCAATTATGTCATTTTCGTCCTCCCTAGGCTAATTCTTGTCAAATTATGGTTTTTAACCAATCTTGTGCATCCAATAGGTGTTTTGTGTCATTGGACGAATATTTAGGTCATTTTTATTCTCCCTACTCTTAATCTTGTCCAATTAGGGTTTCTAACCAATCTTGTGCATCCAATAGTTGTTTTAGTGTCATTGGATGAACATATATGTCATTTTCGTCCTCCCTAAACTTAATCTTGTCCAATTCGGGTTTCTAACCAATCTTGTGCATCCAATAGGTGTTTTTGTGTCATTGGATGAACAATTAGGTCATTTTCATCCTCCCTAGGCTAATTCATGTCCAATTAGGGTTTTTAACCAATCTTGTGCATCCAATAGGTGTTTTGTGTCATTGGATGAACTATTAGGTCATTTTTGTCCTCCCTAGGCTAATTCTTGTCCAATTAGGGTTTCTAACCAATCTTGTGCATCCAATAGGTGTTTGTGTCATTGGATGAACATTTAGGTCATTTTCGTCCTCCCTATGCTAATTCTTTTCCAATTAGGGTTTTTAACCAATCTTGTGCATCCAATAGGTGTTTTGTGTCATTGGATGAACATTTAGGTCATTTTTGTTCTCCCTACTCTTAATCTTGTCCAATTAGGGTTTCTAACCAATCTTGTGCATCCAATAGTTGTTTTTGTGTCATTGGATGAACATTTATGTCATTTTCGTCCTCCCTAGGCTAATTCATGTCCAATTAGGGTTTTTAACCAATCTTGTGCATCCAATAGGTGTTTTGTGTCATTGGATGAACAATTAGGTCATTTTCGTCCTCCCTTGGCTTATTCTTGTCCAATTAGGGTTTCTAACCAATCTTGTGCATCCAATTGGTATTTTTGTGTCATTGGATGAACAATTAGGTCATTTTCGTCCTCCCTAGGCTTATTCTTGTCCAATTAGGGTTTCTAACCAATCTTGTGCATCCAATTGGTGTTTTTGTGTCATTGGATGAACAATTAGGTCATTTTCGTCCTCCCTAGGGTTATTCTTGTCCAATTAGGGTTTCTAACCAATCTTGTGCACCCAATTGGTGTTTTTGTGTCATTGGATGAACAATTAGGTCATTTTCGTCCTCCCTAGGCTTATTCTTGTCCAATTAGGGTTTCTAACCAATCTTGTGCATCCAATTGGTGTTTTTGTGTCATTGGATGAACAATTAGGTCATTTTCGTCCTCCCTAGGGTTATTCTTGTCCAATTAGGGTTTCTAACCAATCTTGTGCATCCAATTGGTGTTTTTGTGTCATTGGATGAACAATTAGGTCATTTTCGTCCTCCCTAGGCTAATTCTTGTCCAATTAGGGTTTCTAACCAATCTTGTGAATGCAATAGGTGTTTTTGTGTCATTGGATGAACAATTATGTCATTTTCGTCCTCCCTAGGCTAATTCTTGTCAAATTATGGTTTTTAACCAATCTTGTGCATCCAATAGGTGTTTTGTGTCATTGGATGAACATTTAGGTCATTTTTGTTCTCCCTACTCTTAATCTTGTCCAATTAGGGTTTCTAACCAATCTTGTGCATCCAATAGTTGTTTTTGTGTCATTGGATGAACATATATGTCATTTTCGTCCTCCCTAGGCTAATTCATGTCCAATTAGGGTTTTTAACCAATCTTGTGCATCCAATAGGTGTTTTGTGTCTTTGGATGAACAATTAGGTTATTTTCATCCTCCCTAGGCTAATTCATGTCCAATTAGGGTTTTTAACCAATCTTGTGCATCCAATAGGTGTTTTGTGTCATTGGATGAACAATTAGGTCATTTTCGTCCTCCCTAGGCTTTTTCTTGTCCAATTAGGCTTTCTAACCAATCTTGTGCATCCAATTGGTGTTTTTGTGTCATTGGACGAACAATTAGATCATTTTCGTCCTCCCTAGGCTAATTCTTGTCAAATTATGGTTTTTAACCAATCTTGTGCATCCAATAGGTGTTTTGTGTCATTGGATGAACATTTAGGTCATTTTTGTTCTCCCTACTCTTAATCTTGTCCAATTAGGGTTTCTAACCAACCTTGTGCATCCAATAGGTGTTTTGTGTCATTGGATGAACATTTAGGTCATTTTCGTCCTCCCTAGGCTAATTCTTGTCCAATTAGGGTTTCTAACCAATCTTTTGCATCCAATAGGTGTTTTGTGTCATTGGATGAACAATTAGGTCATTTTCGTCCTCCCTAGGCTAATTCTTGTCGAATTAGGGTTTCTAACCAACCTTGTGCATCCAATAGGTGTTTTGTGTCATTGGATGAACATTTAGGTCATTTTCGTCCTCCCTAGGCTAATTCTTGTCCAATTAGGGTTTCTAACCAATCTTTTGCATCCAATAGGTGTTTTGTGTCATTGGATGAACATTTAGGTCATTTTTGTTCTCCCTACTCTTAATCTTGTCCAATTAGGGTTTCTAACCAACCTTGTGCATCCAATAGGTGTTTTGTGTCATTGGATGAACATTTAGGTCATTTTCGTCCTCCCTAGGCTAATTCTTGTCCAATTAGGGTTTCTAACCAATCTTTTGCATCCAATAGGTGTTTTGTGTCATTGGATGAACATTTAGGTCATTTTCGTTCTCCCTACACTTAATCTTGTCCAATTAGGGTTTCTAACCAATCTTGTGCATCCAATAGGTGTTTTGTGTCATTGGATGACCAATTAGGTCATTTTCGTCCTCCCTATGCTAATTCTTTTCCAATTAGGGTTTTTAACCAATCTTGTGCATCCAATAGGTGTTTTGTGTCATTGGATGAACATTTAGGTCATTTTCGTTCTCCCTACACTTAATCTTGTCCAATTAGGGTTTCTAACCAACATTGTGCATCCAATAGGTGTTTTGTGTCATTGGATGAACATTTAGGTCATTTTCGTTCTCCCTACACTTAATCTTGTCCAATTAGGGTTTCTAACCAATCTTGTGCATCCAATAGGTGTTTTGTGTCATTGGATGAACAACTATGTCATTTTCGTCCTCCCTAGGCTAATTCTTGTCCAATTAGGGTTTCTAACCAATCTTGTGCATCCAATAGTTGTTTTAGTGTCATTGGATGAACATATATGTCATTTTCGTCCTCCCTAAACTTAATCTTGTCCAATTAGGGTTTCTAACCAATCTTGTGCATCCAATAGGTGTTTTTGTGTCATTGGATGAACAATTAGGTCATTTTCATCCTCCCTAGGCTTATTCATGTCCAATTAGGGTTTTTAACCAATCTTGTGCATCCAATAGGTGTTTTGTGCCATTGGATGAACATTTAGGTCATTTTCGTCCTCCCTAGGCTAATTCTTGTCAAATTACGGTTTTTAAGCAATCTTGTGCATCCAATAGGTGTTTTGTGTCATTGGATGAACAATTAGGTCATTTTCGTCCTCCCTAGGCTTATTCTTGTCCAATTAGGGTTTCTAACCAATCTTGTGCATCCAATTGGTGTTTTTGTGTCATTGGATGAACAATTAGGTCATTTTCGTCCTCCCTAGGGTTATTCTTGTCCAATCAGGGTTTCTAACCAATCTTGTGCACCAAATTGGTGTTTTTGTGTCATTGGATGAACAATTAGGTCATTTTCGTCCTCCCTAGGCTAATTCTTGTCCAATTAGGGTTTCTAACCAATCTTGTGAATGAAATAGGTGTTTTTGTGTCATTGGATGAACAATTATGTCATTTTCGTCCCCCCTAGGCTAATTCTTGTCAAATTATGGTTTTTAACCAATCTTGTGCATCCAATAGGTGTTTTGTGTCATTGGATGAACAATTAGGTCATTTTCGTCCTCCCTAGGCTAATTCTTGTCCAATTAGGGTTTCTAACTAATCTTGTGAATGAAATAGGTTTTTTTGTGTCATTGGATGATCATTTATGTCATTTTCGTCCTCCCTAGGCTAATTCTTGTCAAATTATGGTTTTTAACCAATCTTGTGCATCCAATAGGTGTTTTGTGTCATTGGATGAACATTTAGGTCATTTTTGTTCTCCCTACTCTTAATCTTGTCCAATTAGGGTTTCTAACCAATCTTGTGCATCCAATAGTTGTTTTTGTGTCATTGGATGAACATATATGTCATTTTCGTCCTCCCTAGGCTAATTCATGTCCAATTAGGGTTTTTAACCAATCTTGTGCATCCAATAGGTGTTTTGTGTCATTGGATGAACAATTAGCTCATTTTCGTCCTCCCTTGGCTTATTCTTGTCCAATTAGGGTTTCTAACCAATCTTGTGCATCCAATAGGTGTTTTTGTGTCATTGGATGAACAATTAGGTCATTTTCATCCTCCCAAGGCTAATTCATGTCCAATTAGGGTTTTTAACCAATCTTGTGCATCCAATAGGTGTTTTGTGTCATTGGATGAACTATTAGGTCATTTTTGTCCTCCCTAGGCTAATTCTTGTCCAATTAGGGTTTCTAACCAATCTTGTGCATCCAATAGGTGTTTGTGTCATTGGATGAACATTTATGTCATTTTCGTACTCCCTATGCTAATTCTTTTCCAATTAGGGTTTTTAACCAATCTTGTGCATCCAATAGGTGTTTTGTGTCATTGGATGAACATTTAGGTCATTTTCGTTCTCCCTACACTTAATCTTGTCCAATTAGGGTTTCTAACCAATCTTGTGCATCCAATAGGTGTTTTGTGTCATTGGATGAACATTTAGGTCATTTTTGTTCTCCCTACTCTTAATCTTGTCCAATTAGGGTTTCTAACTAATCTTGTGCATCCAATAGTTGTTTTAGTGTCATTGGATGAACATATATGTCATTTTCGTCCTCCCTAAACTTAATCTTGTCCAATTAGGGTTTCTAACCAATCTTGTGCATCCAATAGGTGTTTTTGTGTCATTGGATGAACAATTAGGTCATTTTCGTCCTCCCTAGGCTTATTCTTGTCCAATTAGGGTTTCTAACCAATCTTGTGCATCCAATTGGTTTTTTTGTGTCATTGGATGAACAATTAGGTCATTTTCGTCCTCCCTAGGCTAATTCTTGTCCAATTAGGGTTTCTAACCAATCTTGTGAATGAAATAGGTGTTTTTGTGTCATTGGATGAACAATTATGTCATTTTCGTCCTCCCTAGGCTAATTCTTGTCAAATTATGGTTTTTAACCAATCTTGTGCATCCAATAGGTGTTTTGTGTCATTGGATGAACATTTAGGTCATTTTCGTTCTCCCTACACTTAATCTTGTCCAATTAGGGTTTCTAACCAATCTTGTGCATCCAATAGGTGTTTTGTGTCATTGGATGAACAACTAGGTCATTTTCGTCCTCCCTAGGCTAATTCTTGTCCAATTAGGGTTTTTAACCAATCTTCCGTATCGAATAGGTGTTTTGTGTCATTGGATGAACAATTATGTTATTTTCGTCCTCCCTAAACTTAATCTTGTCCAATTAGGGTTTCTAACCAATCTTGTGCATCCAATAGGTGTTTTTGTGTCTTTGGATGAACAATTAGGTCATTTTCATCCTCCCTAGGCTAATTCATGTCCAATTAGGGTTTTTAACCAATCTTGTGCATCCAATAGGTGTTATGTGTCATTGGATGAACAATTAGGTCATTTTCGTCCTCCCTAGGCTAATTCTTGTCCAATTAGGGTTTCTAACCAATCTTGTGCATCCAATTGATGTTTTTGTGTCATTGGATGAACAATTAGGTCATTTTCCACCTCCCTAGGCTAATTCTTGTCCAATTAGAGTTTCTAACTAATCTTGTGAATGAAATAGGTGTTTTTGTGTCATTGGATGAACAATTAGGTCATTTTCATCCTCCCAAGGCTAATTCATGTCCAATTAGGGTTTCTAACCAATCTTGTGCATCCAATAGTTGTTTTTGTGTCATTGGATGAACATTTATGTCATTTTCGTCCTCCCTAAACTTAATCTTGTCCAATTAGGGTTTCTAACCAATCTTGTGCATCCAATAGGTGTTTTTGTGTCTTTGGATGAACAATTAGGTCGTTTTCATACTCCCTAGGCTAATTCTTGTCCAATTAGGTTTTCTAACCAATCTTGTGCATCCAATAGGTATTTTTGTGTCATTGGATGAACAATTAGGTCATTTTCCTCCTCCCTAGGCTAATTCATATCCAATTAGGGTTTTTAACCAATCTTGTGCATCCAATAGGTGTTTTGTGTCATTGGATGAACATTTAGGTCATTTTCGTTCTCCCTACACTTAATCTTGTCCAATTAGGGTTTCTAACCAATCTTGTGCATCCAATAGGTGTTTTGTGTCATTGGATGACCAATTAGGTCATTTTCGTCCTCCCTAGGCTAATTCTTTTCCAATTAGGGTTTTTAACCAATCTTTTGCATCCATAGGTGTTTTGTGTCATTTGATGAACAATTAGGTAATTTTCGTCCTCCCTAGGCTTATGCTTGTCTAATTAGGGTTTCTAACCAATCTTGTGCATCAAATAGGTGTTTTTGTGTCATTGGATGAACAATTAGGTCATTTTCGTCCTCCCTAGGCTAATTTTTGTCAAATTACGGTTTTTAACCAATCTTGTGCATCCAATAGGTGTTTTGTGTCATTGGATGAACATTTAGGTCATTTTCGTTCTCCCTACACTTAATCTTGTCCAATTAGGGTTTCTAACCAATCTTGTGCATCCAATAGGTGTTTTGTGTCATTGGATGACCAATTAGGTCATTTTCGTCCTCCCTATGCTAATTCTTTTCCAATTAGGGTTTTTAACCAATCTTGTGCATCCAATAGGTGTTTTGTGTCATTGGATGAACATTTAGGTCATTTTCGTTCTCCCTACACTTAATCTTGTCCAATTAGGGTTTCTAACCAACATTGTGCATCCAATAGGTGTTTTGTGTCATTGGATGAACATTTAGGTCATTTTCGTTCTCCCTACACTTAATCTTGTCCAATTAGGGTTTCTAACCAATCTTGTGCATCCAATAGGTGTTTTGTGTCATTGGATGAACAACTATGTCATTTTCGTCCTCCCTAGGCTAATTCTTGTCCAATTAGGGTTTCTAACCAATCTTGTGCATCCAATAGTTGTTTTAGTGTCATTGGATGAACATATATGTCATTTTCGTCCTCCCTAAACTTAATCTTGTCCAATTAGGGTTTCTAACCAATCTTGTGCATCCAATAGGTGTTTTTGTGTCATTGGATGAACAATTAGGTCATTTTCATCCTCCCTAGGCTTATTCATGTCCAATTAGGGTTTTTAACCAATCTTGTGCATCCAATAGGTGTTTTGTGCCATTGGATGAACATTTAGGTCATTTTCGTCCTCCCTAGGCTAATTCTTGTCAAATTACGGTTTTTAAGCAATCTTGTGCATCCAATAGGTGTTTTGTGTCATTGGATGAACAATTAGGTCATTTTCGTCCTCCCTAGGCTTATTCTTGTCCAATTAGGGTTTCTAACCAATCTTGTGCATCCAATTGGTGTTTTTGTGTCATTGGATGAACAATTAGGTCATTTTCGTCCTCCCTAGGGTTATTCTTGTCCAATTAGGGTTTCTAACCAATCTTGTGCACCCAATTGGTGTTTTTGTGTCATTCGATGAACAATTAGGTCATTTTCGTCCTCCCTAGGCTAATTCTTGTCCAATTAGGGTTTCTAACCAATCTTGTGAATGAA
Organism: Cicer judaicum; assembly: GCA_037974835.1. Classification (NCBI taxonomy): domain Eukaryota; kingdom Viridiplantae; phylum Streptophyta; class Magnoliopsida; order Fabales; family Fabaceae; genus Cicer; species Cicer judaicum. The sequence continues at coordinate 852,776 of JBBPBS010001162.1, read as the reverse complement.
ATAGGTGTTTTTGTGTCATTGGATGAACAATTATGTCATTTTCGTCCCCCCTAGGCTAATTCTTGTCAAATTATGGTTTTTAACCAATCTTGTGCATCCAATAGGTGTTTTGTGTCATTGGATGAACAATTAGGTCATTTTCGTCCTCCCTAGGCTAATTCTTGTCCAATTAGGGTTTCTAACTAATCTTGTGAATGAAATAGGTTTTTTTGTGTCATTGGATGATCATTTATGTCATTTTCGTCCTCCCTAGGCTAATTCTTGTCAAATTATGGTTTTTAACCAATCTTGTGCATCCAATAGGTGTTTTGTGTCATTGGATGAACATTTAGGTCATTTTTGTTCTCCCTACTCTTAATCTTGTCCAATTAAGGTTTCTAACCAATCTTGTGCATCCAATAGTTGTTTTTGTGTCATTGGATGAACATATATGTCATTTTCGTCCTCCCTAGGCTAATTCATGTCCAATTAGGGTTTTTAACCAATCTTGTGCATCCAATAGGTGTTTTGTGTCATTGGATGAACAATTAGGTCATTTTCATCCTCCCTAGGCTAATTCATGTCCAATTAGGGTTTTTAACCAATCTTGTGCATCCAATAGGTGTTTTGTGTCATTGGATGAACTATTAGGTCATTTTTGTCCTCCCTAGGCTAATTCTTGTCCAATTAGGGTTTCTAACCAATCTTGTGCATCCAATAGGTGTTTGTGTCATTGGATGAACATTTAGGTCATTTTCGTCCTCCCTATGCTAATTCTTTTCCAATTAGGGTTTTTAACCAATCTTGTGCATCCAATAGGTGTTTTGTGTCATTGGATGAACATTTAGGTCATTTTCGTTCTCCCTACACTTAATCTTGTCCAATTAGGGTTTCTAACCAACATTGTGCATCCAATAGGTGTTTTGTGTCATTGGATGAACATTTAGGTCATTTTCGTTCTCCCTACACTTAATCTTGTCCAATTAGGGTTTCTAACCAATCTTGTGCATCCAATAGGTGTTTTGTGTCATTGGATGAACAACTAGGTCATTTTCGTCCTCCCTAGGCTAATTCTTGTCCAATTAGGGTTTCTAACCAATCTTGTGCATCCAATAGTTGTTTTAGTGTCATTGGATGAACATATATGTCATTTTCGTCCTCCCTAAACTTAATCTTGTCCAATTAGGGTTTCTAACCAATCTTGTGCATCCAATAGGTGTTTTTGTGTCATTGGATGAACAATTAGGTCATTTTCATCCTCCCTAGGCTTATTCATGTCCAATTAGGGTTTTTAACCAATCTTGTGCATCCAATAGGTGTTTTGTGCCATTGGATGAACATTTAGGTCATTTTCGTCCTCCCTAGGCTAATTCTTGTCAAATTACGGTTTTTAAGCAATCTTGTGCATCCAATAGGTGTTTTGTGTCATTGGATGAACAATTAGGTCATTTTCGTCCTCCCTAGGCTTATTCTTGTCCAATTAGGGTTTCTAACCAATCTTGTGCATCCAATTGGTGTTTTTGTGTCATTGGATGAACAATTAGGTCATTTTCGTCCTCCCTAGGGTTATTCTTGTCCAATCAGGGTTTCTAACCAATCTTGTGCACCAAATTGGTGTTTTTGTGTCATTGGATGAACAATTAGGTCATTTTCGTCCTCCCTAGGCTAATTCTTGTCCAATTAGGGTTTCTAACCAATCTTGTGAATGAAATAGGTGTTTTTGTGTCATTGGATGAACAATTATGTCATTTTCGTCCCCCCTAGGCTAATTCTTGTCAAATTATGGTTTTTAACCAATCTTGTGCATCCAATAGGTGTTTTGTGTCATTGGATGAACAATTAGGTCATTTTCGTCCTCCCTAGGCTAATTCTTGTCCAATTAGGGTTTCTAACTAATCTTGTGAATGAAATAGGTTTTTTTGTGTCATTGGATGATCATTTATGTCATTTTCGTCCTCCCTAGGCTAATTCTTGTCAAATTATGGTTTTTAACCAATCTTGTGCATCCAATAGGTGTTTTGTGTCATTGGATGAACATTTAGGTCATTTTTGTTCTCCCTACTCTTAATCTTGTCCAATTAGGGTTTCTAACCAATCTTGTGCATCCAATAGTTGTTTTTGTGTCATTGGATGAACATATATGTCATTTTCGTCCTCCCTAGGCTAATTCATGTCCAATTAGGGTTTTTAACCAATCTTGTGCATCCAATAGGTGTTTTGTGTCATTGGATGAACAATTAGCTCATTTTCGTCCTCCCTTGGCTTATTCTTGTCCAATTAGGGTTTCTAACCAATCTTGTGCATCCAATAGGTGTTTTTGTGTCATTGGATGAACAATTAGGTCATTTTCATCCTCCCAAGGCTAATTCATGTCCAATTAGGGTTTTTAACCAATCTTGTGCATCCAATAGGTGTTTTGTGTCATTGGATGAACTATTAGGTCATTTTTGTCCTCCCTAGGCTAATTCTTGTCCAATTAGGGTTTCTAACCAATCTTGTGCATCCAATAGGTGTTTGTGTCATTGGATGAACATTTATGTCATTTTCGTACTCCCTATGCTAATTCTTTTCCAATTAGGGTTTTTAACCAATCTTGTGCATCCAATAGGTGTTTTGTGTCATTGGATGAACATTTAGGTCATTTTCGTTCTCCCTACACTTAATCTTGTCCAATTAGGGTTTCTAACCAATCTTGTGCATCCAATAGGTGTTTTATGTCATTGGATGAACATTTAGGTCATTTTCGTCCTCCCTAGGCTAATTCTTGTCCAATTAGGGTTTCTAACCAATCTTTTGCATCCAATAGGTGTTTTGTGTCATTGGATGAACAATTAGGTCATTTTCGTCCTCCCTAGGCTAATTCTTGTCCAATTAGGGTTTCTAACCAATCTTGTGCATCCAATAGGTGTTTTGTGTCATTGGATGAACAATTAGGTCGATTTCGTCCTCCCTAGGCTTATTCTTCTCCAATTAGGGTTTCTAACCAATCTTGTGCATCCAATAGGTGTTTTTGTGTCATTGGATGAACAATTAGGTCATTTTCGTCCTCCCTAGGCTAATTCTTGTCAAATTATGGTTTTTAACCAATCTTGTGCATCCAATAGGTGTTTTGTGTCATTGGACGAACATTTAGGTCATTTTTGTTCTCCCTACTCTTAATCTTGTCCAATTAGGGTTTCTAACCAATCTTGTGCATCCAATAGTTGTTTTAGTGTCATTGGATGAACATATATGTCATTTTCGTCCTCGCTAAAGTTAATCTTGTCCAATTAGGGTTTCTAACCAATCTTGTGCATCCAATAGGTGTTTTGTGTCATTGGATGACCAATTAGGTCATTTTCGTCCTCCCTATGCTAATTCTTTTCCAATTAGGGTTTTTAACCAATCTTGTGCATCCAATAGGTGTTTTGTGTCATTGGATGAACATTTAGGTCATTTTTGTTCTCCCTACTCTTAATCTTGTCCAATTAGGGTTTCTAATCAAACTTGTGCATCCAATAGGTGTTTTGTGTCATTGGATGAACATATATGTCATTTTCGTCCTCCCTAGGCTAATTCATGTCCAATTAGGGTTTCTAACCAATCTTGTGCATCCAATAGGTGTTTTGTGTCATTGGATGAACAATTAGGTCATTTTCGTCCTCCCTTGGCTTATTCTTGTCCAATTAGGGTTTCTAACCAATCTTGTGCATCCAATTGGTATTTTTGTGTCATTGGATGAACAATTAGGTCATTTTCGTCCTCCCTAGGCTTATTCTTGTCCAATTAGGGTTTCTAACCAATCTTGTGCATCCAATTGGTGTTTTTGTGTCATTGGATGAACAATTAGGTCATTTTCGTCCTCCCTAGGGTTATTCTTGTCCAATTAGGGTTTCTAACCAATCTTGTGCACCCAATTGGTGTTTTTGTGTCATTGGATGAACAATTAGGTCATTTTCGTCCTCCCTAGGCTTATTCTTGTCCAATTAGGGTTTCTAACCAATCTTGTGCATCCAATTGGTGTTTTTGTGTCATTGGATGAACAATTAGGTCATTTTCGTCCTCCCTAGGCTAATTCTTGTCCAATTAGGGTTTCTAACCAATCTTGTGAATGAAATAGGTGTTTTTGTGTCATTCGATGAACAATTATGTCATTTTCGTCCTCCCTTGGCTAATTCTTGTCAAATTATGGTTTTTAACCAATCTTGTGCATCCAATTGGTGTTTTTGTGTGATTGGATGAACAATTAGGTCATTTTCGTCCTCCCTAGGCTTATTCTTGTCCAATTAGGGTTTCTAACCAATCTTGTGCATCCAATTGGTGTTTTTGTGTCATTGGATGAACAATTAGGTCATTTTCGTCCTCCCTAGGCTAATTCTTGTCCAATTAGGGTTTCTAACCAATCTTGTGAATGAAATAGGTGTTTTTGTGTCATTGGATGATCAATTATGTCATTTTCGTCCTCCCTAGGCTAATTCTTGTCAAATTATGGTTTTTAACAAATCTTGTGCATCCAATAGGTGTTTTGTGTCATTGGATGAACATTTAGGTCATTTTTGTTCTCCCTACTCTTAATCTTGTCCAATTAGGGTCTCTAACCAATCTTGTGCATCCAATAGTTGTTTTAGTGTCATTGGATGAACAATTAGGTCATTTTCGTTCTCCCTACACTTAATCTTGTCCAATTAGGGTTTCTAACCAATCTTGTGCATCCAATAGGTGTTTTGTGTCATTGGATGACCAATTAGGTCATTTTCGTCCTCCCTATGCTAATTCTTTTCCAATTAGGGTTTTTAACCAATCTTGTGCATCCAATAGGTGTTTTGTGTCATTGGATGAACATTTAGGTCATTTTCGTTCTCCCTACACTTAATCTTGTCCAATTAGGGTTTCTAACCAACATTGTGCATCCAATAGGTGTTTTGTGTCATTGGATGAACATTTAGGTCATTTTCGTTCTCCCTACACTTAATCTTGTCCAATTAGGGTTTCTAACCAATCTTGTGCATCCAATAGGTGTTTTGTGTCATTGGATGACCAATTAGGTCATTTTCGTCCTCCCTATGCTAATTCTTTTCCAATTAGGGTTTTTAACCAATCTTGTGCATCCAATAGGTGTTTTGTGTCATTGGATGAACATTTAGGTCATTTTTGTTCTCCCTACTCTTAATCTTGTCCAATTAGGGTTTCTAATCAACCTTGTGCATCCAATAGGTGTTTTGTGTCATTGGATGAACATATATGTCATTTTCGTCCACCCTAGGCTAATTCATGTCCAATTAGGGTTTCTAACCAATCTTGTGCATCCAATAGGTGTTTTGTGTCATTGGATGAACAATTAGGTCATTTTCGTCCTCCCTTGGCTTATTCTTGTCCAATTAGGGTTTCTGACCAATCTTGTGCATCCAATTGGTATTTTTCTGTCATTGGATGAACAATTAGGTCATTTTCGTCCTCCCTAGGCTTATTCTTGTCCAATTAGGGTTTCTAACCAATCTTGTGCATCCAATTGGTGTTTTTGTGTCATTGGATGAACATATATGTCATTTTCGTCCACCCTAGGCTAATTCATGTCCAATTAGGGTTTCTAACCAATCTTGTGCATCCAATAGGTGTTTTGTGTCATTGGATGAACAATTAGGTCATTTTCGTCCTCCCTTGGCTTATTCTTGTCCAATTAGGGTTTCTAACCAATCTTGTGCATCCAATTGGTATTTTTCTGTCATTGGATGAACAATTAGGTCATTTTCGTCCTCCCTAGGCTAATTCTTGTCCAATTAGGGTTTCTAACCAATCTTGTGAATGAAATAGGTGTTTTTGTGTCATTGGATGAACAATTATGTCATTTTCGTCCTCCCTAGGCTAATTCTTGTCAAATTATGCTTTTTAACCAATCTAGTGCATCCAATAGGTGTTTTGTGTCATTGGATGAACAATTAGGTCATTTTCGTCCTCCCTAGGCTAATTCTAGTCCATTTAGGGTTTCTAACCAATCTTGTGAATGAAATAGGAGTTTTTGTGTCATTGGATGATCAATTATGTCATTTTCGTCCTCCCTAGGCTAATTCTTGTCAAATTATGGTTTTTAACCAATCTTGTGCATCCAATAGGTGTTTTGTGTCATTGGACGAACATTTAGGTCATTTTTATTCTCCCTACTCTTAATCTTGTCCAATTAGGGTTTCTAACCAATCTTGTGCATCCAATAGTTGTTTTAGTGTCATTGGATGAACATATATGTCATTTTCGTCCTCCCTAAACTTAATCTTGTCCAATTCGGGTTTCTAACCAATCTTGTGCATCCAATAGGTGTTTTTGTGTCATTGGATGAACAATTAGGTCATTTTCATCCTCCCTAGGCTAATTCATGTCCAATTAGGGTTTTTAACCAATCTTGTGCATCCAATA
>JBBPBS010001162.1:827002-846355 GCA_037974835.1 Cicer judaicum | reverse complement strand
CTTAATCTTGTCCAATTAGGGTTTCTAACCAATCTTGTGCATCCAATAGGTGTTTGTGTCATTGGATGAACATTTAGGTCATTTTCGTCCTCCCTATGCTAATTCTTTTCCAATTAGGGTTTGTAACCAATCTTGTGCATCCAATAGGTGTTTTGTGTCATTGGATGAACATTTAGGTCATTTTCGTTCTCCCTAGGCTTATTCTTGTCCAATTAGGGTTTCTAACCAATCTTGTGCATCCAATAGGTGTTTTGTGTCATTGGATGAACAATTAGGTCATTTTTGTCCTCCCTAGGCTTATTCTTGTCCAATTAGGGTTTCTAACCAATCTTGTGCATCCAATAGGTGTTTTGTGTCATTGGATGAACATTTAGGTCATTTTTGTGCTCCCTACTCTTAATCTTGTCCAATTAGGGTTTCTAACCAATCTTGTGCATCCAATAGTTGTTTTAGTGTCATTGGATGAACATATATGTCATTTTCGTCCTCCCTAAACTTAATCTTGTCCAATTAGGGTTTCTAACCAATCTTGTGCATCCAATAGGTGTTTTTGTGTCATTGGATGAACAATTAGGTCATTTTCGTCCTCCCTAGGCTTATTCTTGTCTAATTAGGGTTTCTAACCAATCTTGTGCATCCAATTGGTGTTTTTGTGTCATTGGATGAACAATTAGGTCATTTTCGTCCTCCCTAGGCTAATTCTTGTCCAATTAGGGTTTCTAACCAATCTTGTGAATGAAATAGGTGTTTTTGTGTCATTGGATGATCAATTATGTCATTTTCGTCCTCCCTAGGCTAATTCTTGTCAAATTATGGTTTTTAACAAATCTTGTGCATCCAATAGGTGTTTTGTGTCATTGGATGAACATTTAGGTCATTTTTGTTCTCCCTACTCTTAATCTTGTCCAATTAGGGTCTCTAACCAATCTTGTGCATCCAATAGTTGTTTTAGTGTCATTGGATGAACAATTAGGTCATTTTCGTTCTCCCTACACTTAATCTTGTCCAATTAGGGTTTCTAACCAATCTTGTGCATCCAATAGGTGTTTTGTGTCATTGGATGACCAATTAGGTCATTTTCGTCCTCCCTATGCTAATTCTTTTCCAATTAGGGTTTTTAACCAATCTTGTGCATCCAATAGGTGTTTTGTGTCATTGGATGAACATTTAGGTCATTTTCGTTCTCCCTACACTTAATCTTGTCCAATTAGGGTTTCTAACCAATCTTGTGCATCCAATAGGTGTTTTGTGTCATTGGATGAACAATTAGGTCATTTTCGTCCTCCCTATGCTAATTCTTTTCCAATTAGGGTTTTTAACCAATCTTGTGCATCCAATAGGTGTTTTGTGTCATTGGATGAACATTTAGGTCATTTTTGTTCTCCCTACTCTTAATCTTGTCCAATTAGGGTTTCTAATCAACCTTGTGCATCCAATAGGTGTTTTGTGTCATTGGATGAACATATATGTCATTTTCGTCCTCCCTAGGCTAATTCATGTCCAATTAGGGTTTCTAACCAATCTTGTGCATCCAATAGGTGTTTTGTGTCATTGGATGAACAATTAGGTCATTTTCGTCCTCCCTTGGCTTATTCTTGTCCAATTAGGGTTTCTAACCAATCTTGTGCATCCAATTGGTATTTTTGTGTCATTGGATGAACAATTAGGTCATTTTCGTCCTCCCTAGGCTTATTCTTGTCCAATTAGGGTTTCTTACCAATCTTGTGCATCCAATTGGTGTTTTTGTGTCATTGGATGAACAATTAGGTCATTTTCGTCCTCCCTAGGCTAATTCTTGTCCAATTAGGGTTTCTAACCAATCTTGTGAATGAAATAGGTGTTTTTGTGTCATTGGATGAACAATTATGTCATTTTCGTCCTCCCTAGGCTAATTCTTGTCAAATTATGGTTTTTAACCAATCTTGTGCATCCAATAGGTGTTTTGTGTCATTGGATGAACATTTAGGTCATTTTTGTTCTCCCTACTCTTAATCTTGTCCAATTAGGGTTTCTAACCAATCTTGTGCATCCAATAGTTGTTTTTGTGTCATTGGATGAACATATATGTCATTTTCGTCCTCCCTAAACTTAATCTTGTCCAATTAGGGTTTCTAACCAATCTTGTGCGTCCAATAGTTGTTTTGTGTCATTGGATGAACATTTAGGTCATTTTCGTCCTCCCTACACTTAATCTTGTCCAATTAGGGTTTTTAACCAATCTTGTGCATCCAATAGGTGTTTTGTGTCATTGGATGAACAATTAGGTCATTTTCGTCCTCCCTAGGCTAATTCTTGTCCAATTAGGGTTTCTAACCAATCTTGTGAATGAAATAGGTGTTTTTGTGTCATTGGATGAACAATTATGTCATTTTCATCCTCCCTAGGCTAATTCTTGTCAAATTATGGTTTTTAACCAATCTTGTGCATCCAATAGGTGTTTTGTGTCATTGGATGAACATTTAGGTCATTTTTGTTCTCCCTACTCTTAATCTTGTCCAATTAGGGTTTCTAACCAACCTTGTGCATCCAATAGGTGTTTTGTGTCATTGGATGAACAATTAGGTCATTTTCGTCCTCCCTAGGCTAATTCTTGTCCAATTAGGGTTTCTAACCAATCTTGTGCATCCAATAGGTGTTTTGTGTCATTGGATGAACAATTAGGTCATTTTCGTCCTCCCTAGGCTTATTCTTGTCCAATTAGGGTTTCTAACCAATCTTGTGAATGAAATAGGTGTTTTTGTGTCATTGGATGAACAATTATGTCATTTTCGTCCTCCCTAGGCTAATTCTTGTCAAATTATGGTTTTTAACCAATCTTGTGCATCCAATAGGTGTTTTGTGTCATTGGATGAACATTTAGGTCATTTTCGTCCTCCCTAGGCTAATTCTTGTCCAATTAGGGTTTCTAACCAATCTTTTGCATCCAATAGGTGTTTTGTGTCATTGGATGAACAATTAGGTCATTTTCGTCCTCCCTAGGCTAATTCTTGTCGAATTAGGGTTTCTAACCAACCATGTGCATCCAATAGGTGTTTTGTGTCATTGGATGAACATTTAGGTCATTTTCGTCCTCCCTAGGCTAATTCTTGTCCAATTAGGGTTTCTAACCAATCTTTTGCATCCAATAGGTGTTTTGTGTCATTGGATGAACAATTAGGTCATTTTCGTCCTCCCTAGGCTAATTCTTGTCCAATTAGGGTTTCTAACCAATCTTGTGCATCCAATAGGTGTTTTGTGTCATTGGATGACCAATTAGGTCATTTTCGTCCTCCCTATGCTAATTCTTTTCCAATTAGGGTTTTTAACCAATCTTGTGCATCCAATAGGTGTTTTGTGTCATTGGATGAACATTTAGGTCATTTTTGTTCTCCCTACTCTTAATCTTGTCCAATTAGGGTTTCTAATCAAACTTGTGCATCCAATAGGTGTTTTGTGTCATTGGATGAACATATATGTCATTTTCGTCCTCCCTAGGCTAATTCATGTCCAATTAGGGTTTCTAACCAATCTTGTGCATCCAATAGGTGTTTTGTGTCATTGGATGAACAATTAGGTCATTTTCGTCCTCCCTTGGCTTATTCTTGTCCAATTAGGGTTTCTAACCAATCTTGTGCATCCAATTGGTATTTTTGTGTCATTGGATGAACAATTAGGTCATTTTCGTCCTCCCTAGGCTTATTCTTGTCCAATTAGGGTTTCTAACCAATCTTGTGCATCCAATTGGTGTTTTTGTGTCATTGGATGAACAATTAGGTCATTTTCGTCCTCCCTAGGGTTATTCTTGTCCAATTAGGGTTTCTAACCAATCTTGTGCACCCAATTGGTGTTTTTGTGTCATTGGATGAACAATTAGGTCATTTTCGTCCTCCCTAGGCTAATTCTTGTCCAATTAGGGTTTCTAACCAATCTTGTGAATGAAATAGGTGTTTTTGTGTCATTGGATGAACAATTATGTCATTTTCGTCCCCCCTAGGCTAATTCTTGTCAAATTATGGTTTTTAACCAATCTTGTGCATCCAATAGGTGTTTTGTGTCATTGGATGAACAATTAGGTCATTTTCGTCCTCCCTAGGCTAATTCTTGTCCAATTAGGGTTTCTAACTAATCTTGTGAATGAAATAGGTTTTTTTGTGTCATTGGATGATCATTTATGTCATTTTCGTCCTCCCTAGGCTAATTCTTGTCAAATTATGGTTTTTAACCAATCTTGTGCATCCAATAGGTGTTTTGTGTCATTGGATGAACATTTAGGTCATTTTTGTTCTCCCTACTCTTAATCTTGTCCAATTAGGGTTTCTAACCAATCTTGTGCATCCAATAGGTGTTTTGTGTCATTGGATGAACAATTAGGTCATTTTCGTCCTCCCTAGGCTTATTCTTGTCCAATTAGGGTTTCTAACCAATCTTGTGCATCCAATTGGTGTTTTTGTGTCATTGGATGAACAATTAGGTCATTTTCGTCCTCCCTAGGCTAATTGTTGTCCAATTAGGGTTTCTAACCAATCTTGTGAATGAAATAGGTGTTTTTGTGTCATTGGATGAACAATTATGTCATTTTCGTCCTCCCTAGGCTAATTCTTGTCAAATTATGGTTTTTAACCAATCTTGTGCATCCAATAGGTGTTTTGTGTCATTGGACGAACATTTAGGTCATTTTTGTTCTCCCTACTCTTAATCTTGTCCAATTAGGGTTTCTAACTAATCTTGTGCATCCAATAGTTGTTTTAGTGTCATTGGATGAACATATATGTCATTTTCGTCCTCCCTAAACTTAATCTTGTCCAATTAGGGTTTCTAACCAATCTTGTGCATCCAATAGGTGTTTTTGTGTCATTGGATGAACAATTAGGTCATTTTCGTCCTCCCTAGGCTAATTCATGTCCAATTAGGGTTTCTAACCAATCTTGTACATCCAATTGGTGTTTTTGTGTCATTGGATGAACAATTAGGTCATTTTCGTTCTCCCTAGGCTAATTCTTGTCCAATTAGGGTTTCTAACCAATCTTGTGCATCCAATTGGAGTTTTTGTGTCATTGGATGAACAATTAGGTCATTTTCGTCCTCCCTAGGCTAATTCTTGTCCAATTAGGGTTTCTAACCAATCTTGTGAATGAAATAGGTGTTTTTGTGTCATTGGATGAACAATTATGTCATTTTCGTCCCCCCTAGGCTAATTCTTGTCAAATTATGGTTTTTAACCAATCTTGTGCATCCAATAGGTGTTTTGTGTCATTGGATGAACAATTAGGTCATTTTCGTCCTCCCTAGGCTAATTCTTGTCCAATTAGGGTTTCTAACGAATCTTGTGAATGAAATAGGTGTTTTTGTGTCATTGGATGATCAATTATGTCATTTTCGTCGTCCCTAGGCTAATTCTTGTCAAATTATGGTTTTTAACCAATCTTGTGCATCCAATAGGTGTTTTGTGTCATTGGATGAACATTTAGGTCATTTTTGTTCTCCCTACTCTTAATCTTGTCCAATTAGGGTTTCTAACCAATCTTGTGCATCCAATAGTTGTTTTTGTGTCATTGGATGAACATATATGTCATTTTCGTCCTCCCTAGGCTAATTCATGTCCAATTAGGGTTTTTAACCAATCTTGTGCATCCAATAGGTGTTTTGTGTCTTTGGATGAACAATTAGGTTATTTTCATCCTCCCTAGGCTAATTCATGTCCAATTAGGGTTTTTAACCAATCTTGTGCATCCAATAGGTGTTTTGTGTCATTGGATGAACAATTAGGTCATTTTCGTCCTCCCTAGGCTAATTCTTGTCAAATTACGGTTTTTAACCAATCTTGTGCATCCAACAGGTGTTTTTGTGTCATTGGATGATCATTTAGGTCATTTTCGTTCTCCCTAAACTTAATCTTGTCCAATTAGGGTTTCTAACCAATCTTGTGCATCCAATAGGTGTTTTTGTGTCTTTGGATGAACAATTAGGTCATTTTCATCCTCCCTAGGCTAATTCATGTCCAATTAGGGTTTTTAACCAATCTTGTGGATCCAATAGGTGTTTTGTGTCATTGGATGAACAATTAGGTCATTTTCGTCCTCCCTAGCCTTATTCTTGTCCAATTAGGGTTTCTAACCAATCTTGTGCATCCAATTGGTGTTTTTGTGTCATTGGATGAACAATTAGGTCATTTTCGTCCTCCCTAGGCTAATTCTTGTCCAATTAGGGTTTCTAACCAATCTTGTGAATGAAATAGGTGTTTTTGTGTCATTGGATGAACAATTATGTCATTTTCGTCCTCCCTAGGCTAATTCTTATCAAATTATGGTTTTTAACCAATCTTGTGCATCCAATAGGTGTTTTGTGTCATTGGATGAACAATTAGGTCATTTTCGTTCTCCCTACTCTTAATCTTGTCCAATTAGGGTTTCTAACCAATCTTGTGCATCCAATAGTTGTTTTAGTGTCATTGGATGAACATATATGTCATTTTCGTCCTCCCTAAACTTAATCTTGTCCAATTAGGGTTTCTAACCAATCTTGTGCATCCAATAGGTGTTTTTGTGTCATTGGATGAACAATTAGGTCATTTTCATCCTCCCTAGGCTAATTCATGTCCAATTAGGGTTTTTAACCAATCTTGTGCATCCAATAGGTGTTTTGTGTCATTGGATGAACTATTAGGTCATTTTTGTCCTCCCTAGGCTAATTCTTGTCCAATTAGGGTTTCTAACCAATCTTGTGCATCCAATAGGTGTTTGTGTCATTGGATGAACATTTAGGTCATTTTCGTCCTCCCTATGCTAATTCTTTTCCAATTAGGGTTTTTAACCAATCTTGTGCATCCAATAGGTGTTTTGTGTCATTGGATGAACATTTAGGTCATTTTCGTTCTCCCTACACTTAATCTTGTCCAATTAGGGTTTCTAACCAATATTGTGCATCCAATAGGTGTTTTGTGTCATTGGATGAACAATTAGGTCATTTTCGTCCTCCCTAGGCTAATTCTTGTCGAATTAGGGTTTCTAACCAACCTTGTGCATCCAATAGGTGTTTTGTGTCATTGGATGAACATTTAGGTCATTTTCGTCCTCCCTAGGCTAATTCTTGTCCAATTAGGGTTTCTAACCAATCTTGTGCATCCAATAGTTGTTTTAGTGTCATTGGATGAACATATATGTCATTTTCGTCCTCCCTAAACTTAATCTTGTCCAATTAGGGTTTCTAACCAATCTTGTGCATCCAATAGGTGTTTTGTGTCATTGGATGAACAATTAGGTCATTTTCGTCCTCCCTAGGCTTATTCTTGTCCAATTAGGGTTTCTAACCAATCTTGTGAATGAAATAGGTGTTTTTGTGTCATTGGATGAACAATTATGTCATTTTCGTCCTCCCTAGGCTAATTCTTGTCAAATTATGGTTTTTAACCAATCTTGTGCATCCAATAGGTGTTTTGTGTCATTGGATGAACATTTAGGTCATTTTTGTTCTCCCTACTCTTAATCTTGTCCAATTAGGGTTTCTAACCAACCTTGTGCATCCAATAGGTGTTTTGTGTCATTGGATGAACATTTAGGTCATTTTCGTCCTCCCTAGGCTAATTCTTGTCCAATTAGGGTTTCTAACCAATCTTTTGCATCCAATAGGTGTTTTGTGTCATTGGATGAACAATTAGGTCATTTTCGTCCTCCCTAGGCTAATTCTTGTCGAATTAGGGTTTCTAACCAACCTTGTGCATCCAATACGTGTTTTGTGTCATTGGATGAACATTTAGGTCATTTTCGTCCTCCCTAGGCTAATTCTTGTCCAATTAGGGTTTCTAACCAATCTATTGCATCCAATAGGTGTTTTGTGTCATTGGATGAACAATTAGGTCATTTTCGTCCTCCCTAGGCTAATTCATGTCCAATTAGGGTTTTTAACCAATCTTGTGCATCCAATAGGTGTTTTGTGTCATTGGATGAACAATTAGGTCATTTTCGTCCTCCCTAGGCTTATTCTTGTCCAATTAGGGTTTCTAACCAATCTTGTGCATCCAATTGGTGTTTTTGTGTCATTGGACGAACAATTAGATCATTTTCGTCCTCCCTAGGCTAATTCTTGTCCAATTAGGGTTTCTAACCAATCTTGTGAATGAAATAGGTGTTTTTGTGTCATTGGATGAACAATTATGTCATTTTCGTCCTCCCTAGGCTAATTCTTGTCAAATTATGGTTTTTAACCAATCTTGTGCATCCAATAGGTGTTTTGTGTCATTGGATGAACATTTAGGTCATTTTTGTTCTCCCTACTCTTAATCTTGTCCAATTAGGGTTTCTAACCAACCTTGTGCATCCAATAGGTGTTTTGTGTCATTGGATGAACATTTAGGTCATTTTCGTCCTCCCTAGGCTAATTCTTGTCCAATTAGGGTTTCTAACCAATCTTTTGCATCCAATAGCTGTTTTGTATCATTGGATGAACAATTAGGTCATTTTCGTCCTCCCTAGGCTAATTCTTGTCCAATTAGGGTTTCTAACCAATCTTGTGCATCCAATAGGTGTTTTGTGTCATTGGATGAACAATTAGGTCATTTTCGTCCTCCCTAGGCTTTTTCTTGTCCAATTAGGGTTTCTAACCAATCTTGTGCATCCAATTGGTGTTTTTGTGTCTTGGACGAACAATTAGATCATTTTCGTCCTCCCTAGGCTAATTCTTGTCCAATTAGGGTTTCTAACCAATCTTGTGAATGAAATAGGTGTTTTTGTGTCATTGGATGAACAATTATGTCATTTTCGTCCTCCCTAGGCTAATTCTTGTCAAATTATGGTTTTTAACCAATCTTGTGTATCCAATAGGTGTTTTGTGTCGTTGGATGAACATTTAGGTCATTTTTGTTCTCCCTACTCTTAATCTTGTCCAATTAGGGTTTCTAACCAATCTTGTGCATCCAATAGGTGTTTTGTGTCATTGGATGAACAATTAGGTCATTTTCGTCCTCCCTAGGCTTATTCTTGTCCAATTAGGGTTTCTAACCAATCTTGTGCATCCAATTGGTGTTTTTGTGTCATTGGATGAACAATTAGGTCATTTTCGTCCTCCCTAGGGTTATTCTTGTCCAATTAGGGTTTCTAACCAATCTTGTGCATCCAATTGGTGTTTTTGTGTCATTGGATGAACAATTACGTCATTTTCGTCCTCCCTAGGCTAATTGTTGTCCAATTAGGGTTTCTAACCAATCTTGTGAATGAAATAGGTGTTTTTGTGTCATTGGATGAACAATTATGTCATTTTCGTCCTCCCTAGGCTAATTCTTGTCAAATTATGGTTTTTAACCAATCTTGTGCATCCAATAGGTGTTTTGTGTCATTGGATGAACAATTAGGTCATTTTCGTCCTCCCTAGGCTAATTCTTGTCCAATTAGGGTTTCTAACCAATCTTGTGAATGAAATAGGTGTTTTTGTGTCATTGGATGATCAATTATGTCATTTTCGTCCTCCCTAGGCTAATTCTTGTCAAATTATGGTTTTTAACCAATCTTGTGCATCCAATAGGTGTTTTGTGTCATTGGATGAACAATTAGGTCATTTTCGTCCTCCCAAGGCTAATTCTTGTCCAATTAGGGTTTCTAACCAATCTTGTGAATGAAATAGGTGTTTTTGTGTCATTGGATGATCAATTATGTCATTTTCGTCCTCCCTAGGCTAATTCTTGTCAAATTATGGTTTTTAACCAATCTTGTGCATCCAATAGGTGTTTTGTGTCATTGGATGAACATTTAGGTCATTTTTGTTCTCCCTACTCTTAATCTTGTCCAATTAGGGTTTCTAACCAACCTTGTGCATCCAATAGGTGTTTTGTGTCATTGGATGAACATTTAGGTCATTTTCGTCCTCCCTAGGCTAATTCTTGTCCAATTAGGGTTTCTAACCGATCTTTTGCATCCAATAGGTGTTTTGTGTCATTGGATGAACAATTAGGTCATTTTCGTCCTCCCTAGGCTAATTCTTGTCGAATTAGGGTTTCTAACCAACCTTGTGCATCCAATAGGTGTTTTGTGTCATTGGATGAACATTTAGGTCATTTTCGTCCTCCCTAGGCTAATTCTTGTCCAATTAGGGTTTCTAACCAATCTTTTGCATCCAATAGGTGTTTTGTGTCATTGGATGAACATTTAGGTCATTTTCGTCCTCACTAGGTTAATTCTTGTCCAATTAGGGTTTCTAACCAATCTTTTGCATCCAATAGGTGTTTTGTGTCATTGGATGAACATTTAGGTCATTTTCGTTCTCCCTACACTTAATCTTGTCCAATTAGGGTTTCTAACCAATCTTGTGCATCCAATAGGTGTTTTGTGTCATTGGATGAACATTTGGGTCATTTTCGTCCTCCCTAGGCTAATTCTTGTCCAATTAGGGTTTCTAACCAATCTTTTGCATCCAATAGGTGTTTTGTGTCATTGGATGAACAATTAGGTCATTTTCGTCCTCCCTAGGCTAATTCTTGTCCAATTAGGGTTTCTAACCAATCTTTTGCATCCAATAGGTGTTTTGTGTCATTGGATGAACATTTAGGTCATTTTCGTTCTCCCTACACTTAATCTTGTCCAATTAGGGTTTCTAACCAATCTTGTGCATCCAATAGGTGTTTTGTGTCATTGGATGAACAATTAGGTCATTTTCGTCCTCCCTAGGCTTATTCTTGTCCAATTAGGGTTTCTAACCAATCTTGTGCATCCAATAGGTGTTTTGTGTCATTGGATGAACAATTAGGTCATTTTCGTCCTCCCTAGGCTAATTCTTGTCCAATTAGGGTTTCTAACCAATCTTGTGCATCCAATAGGTGTTTTGTGTCATTGGATGAACAATTAGGTCACTTTCGTCCTCCCTAGGCTAATTCTTGTCCAATTAGGGTTTCTAACCAATCTTGTGCATCCAATAGGTGTTTTTGTGTCATTGGATGAACAATTAGATCATTTTCGTCCTCCCTAGGCTAATTCTTGTCCAATTAGGGTTTTTAACCCATCTTGTGGATCCAATAGGTGTTTTGTGTCATTGGATGAACAATTAGGTCATTTTCGTCCTCCCTAGGCTAATTCTTGTCCAATTAGGGTTTCTAACCAATCTTGTGCATCCAATAGGTGTTTTGTGTCATTGGATGAACAATTAGGTCATTTTCGTCCTCCCTAGGCTTATTCTTGTCCAATTAGGGTTTCTAACCAATCTTGTGCATCCAATTGGTGTTTTTGTCTCATTGGATGAACAATTAGGTCATTTTCGTCCTCCCTAGGCTAATTCTTGTCCAATTAGGGTTTCTAACCAATCTTGTGAATGAAATAGGTGTTTTTGTGTCATTGGATGAACAATTATGTCATTTTCGTCCTCCCTAGGCTAATTCTTGTCAAATTATGGTTTTTAACCAATCTTGTGCATCCAATAGGTGTTTTGTGTCATTGGATGAACATTTAGGTCATTTTTGTTCTCCCTACTCTTAATCTTGTCCAATTAGGGTTTCTAACCAATCTTGTGCATCCAATAGTTGTTTTTGTGTCATTGGATGAACATATATGTCATTTTCGTCCTCCCTAAACTTAATCTTGTCCAATTAGGGTTTCTAACCAATCTTGTGCGTCCAATAGTTGTTTTGTGTCATTGGATGAACATTTAGGTCATTTTCGTCCTCCCTACACTTAATCTTGTCCAATTAGGGTTTTTAACCAATCTTGTGCATCCAATAGGTGTTTTGTGTCATTGGATGAACAATTAGGTCATTTTCGTCCTCCCTACACTTAATCTTGTCCAATTTGGGTTTCTAACCAATCTTGTGAATTCAATAGTGGTTTTTGAGTCATTGGATGAACATTTATGTCATTTTCGACCTCCCTAAACTTAATCTTGTCCAATTAGGGTTTCTAACCAATCTTGTGCATCCAATAGGTGTTTTTGTGTCATTGGATGAACAATTACATCATTTTTGTCCTCCCAAGGCTAATTCTTGTCCAATTAGGGTTTCTAACCAATCTTGTGCATCCAATAGGTGTTTTGTGTCATTGGATGAACAATTAGGTCATTTTCGTCCTCCCTAGGCTAATTCATGTCCAATTAGGGTTTTTAACCAATCTTGTGCATCCAATAGGTGTTTTGTGTCATTGGATGAACAATTAGGTCATTTTTGTTCTCCCTACTCTTAATCTTGTCCAATTAGGGTTTCTAACCAATCTTGTGCATCCAATAGTTGTTTTAGTGTCATTGGATGAACATATATGTCATTTTCGTCCTCCCTAAACTTAATCTTGTCCAATTAGGGTTTCTAACCAATCTTGTGCATCCAATAGGTGTTTTGTGTCATTGGATGAACATTTAGGTCATTTTCGTTCTCCCTACACTTAATCTTGTCCAATTAGGGTTTCTAACCAATCTTGTGCATCCAATAGGTGTTTTATGTCATTGGATGAACATTTAGGTCATTTTCGTCCTCCCTAGGCTAATTCTTGTCCAATTAGGGTTTCTAACCAATCTTTTGCATCCAATAGGTGTTTTGTGTCATTGGATGAACAATTAGGTCATTTTCGTCCTCCCTAGGCTAATTCTTGTCGAATTAGGGTTTCTAACCAACCATGTGCATCCAATAGGTGTTTTGTGTCATTGGATGAACATTTAGGTCATTTTCGTCCTCCCTAGGCTAATTCTTGTCCAATTAGGGTTTCTAACCAATCTTTTGCATCCAATAGGTGTTTTGTGTCATTGGATGAACAATTAGGTCATTTTCGTCCTCCCTAGGCTAATTCTTGTCCAATTAGGGTTTCTAACCAATCTTGTGCATCCAATAGGTGTTTTGTGTCATTGGATGACCAATTAGGTCATTTTCGTCCTCCCTATGCTAATTCTTTTCCAATTAGGGTTTTTAACCAATCTTGTGCATCCAATAGGTGTTTTGTGTCATTGGATGAACATTTAGGTCATTTTTGTTCTCCCTACTCTTAATCTTGTCCAATTAGGGTTTCTAATCAAACTTGTGCATCCAATAGGTGTTTTGTGTCATTGGATGAACATATATGTCATTTTCGTCCTCCCTAGGCTAATTCATGTCCAATTAGGGTTTCTAACCAATCTTGTGCATCCAATAGGTGTTTTGTGTCATTGGATGAACAATTAGGTCATTTTCGTCCTCCCTTGGCTTATTCTTGTCCAATTAGGGTTTCTAACCAATCTTGTGCATCCAATTGGTATTTTTGTGTCATTGGATGAACAATTAGGTCATTTTCGTCCTCCCTAGGCTTATTCTTGTCCAATTAGGGTTTCTAACCAATCTTGTGCATCCAATTGGTGTTTTTGTGTCATTGGATGAACAATTAGGTCATTTTCGTCCTCCCTAGGGTTATTCTTGTCCAATTAGGGTTTCTAACCAATCTTGTGCACCCAATTGGTGTTTTTGTGTCATTGGATGAACAATTAGGTCATTTTCGTCCTCCCTAGGCTTATTCTTGTCCAATTAGGGTTTCTAACCAATCTTGTGCATCCAATTGGTGTTTTTGTGTCATTGGATGAACAATTAGGTCATTTTCGTCCTCCCTAGGGTTATTCTTGTCCAATTAGGGTTTCTAACCAATCTTGTGCATCCAATTGGTGTTTTTGTGTCATTGGATGAACAATTAGGTCATTTTCGTCCTCCCTAGGCTAATTCTTGTCCAATTAGGGTTTCTAACCAATCTTGTGAATGAAATAGGTGTTTTTGTGTTATTGGATGAACAATTATGTCATTTTCGTCCCCCCTAGGCTAATTCTTGTCAAATTATGGTTTTTAACCAATCTTGTGCATCCAATAGGTGTTTTGTGTCATTGGATGAACAATTAGGTCATTTTCGTCCTCCCTAGGCTAATTCTTGTCCAATTAGGGTTTCTAACTAATCTTGTGAATGAAATAGGTGTTTTTGTGTCATTGGATGATCAATTATGTCATTTTCGTCCTCCCTAGGCTAATTCTTGTCAAATTATGGTTTTTAACCAATCTTGTGCATCCAATAGGTGTTTTGTGTCATTGGATGAACATTTAGGTCATTTTTGTTCTCCCTACTCTTAATCTTGTCCAATTAGGGTTTCTAACCAATCTTGTGCATCCAATAGTTGTTTTTGTGTCATTGGATGAACATATATGTCATTTTCGTCCTCCCTAGGCTAATTCATGTCCAATTAGGGTTTTTAACCAATCTTGTGCATCCAATAGGTGTTTTGTGTCTTTGGATGAACAATTAGGTTATTTTCATCCTCCCTAGGCTAATTCATGTCCAATTAGGGTTTTTAACCAATCTTGTGCATCCAATAGGTGTTTTGTGTCATTGGATGAACAATTAGGTCATTTTCGTCCTCCCTAGGCTTTTTCTTGTCCAATTAGGCTTTCTAACCAATCTTGTGCATCCAATTGGTGTTTTTGTGTCATTGGACGAACAATTAGATCATTTTCGTCCTCCCTAGGCTAATTCTTGTCCAATTAGGGTTTCTAACCAATCTTGTGAATGAAATAGGTGTTTTTGTGTCATTGGATGAACAATTATGTCATTTTCGTCCTCCCTAGGCTAATTCTTGTCAAATTATGGTTTTTAACCAATCTTGTGCATCCAATAGGTGTTTTGTGTCATTGGATGAACATTTAGGTCATTTTTGTTCTCCCTACTCTTAATCTTGTCCAATTAGGGTTTCTAACCAATCTTGTGCATCCAATAGTTGTTTTTGTGTCATTGGATGAACATATATGTCATTTTCGTCCTCCCTAAACTTAATCTTGTTCAATTAGGGTTTCTAACCAATCTTGTGCATCCAATAGGTGTTTTGTGTCATTGGATGAACAATTAGGTCATTTTCGTCCTACCTAGGCTAATTCTTGTCCAATTGGGGTTTCTAACCAATCTTGTGCATCCAATTGGTGTTTTGTGTCATTGGATGAACAATTAGGTTATTTTTGTCCTCCCTAGGCTTATTCTTGTCCAATTAGGGTTTCTAACCAATCTTGTGCTTCAAATAGGTGTTTTTGTGTCATTGGATGAACAATTAGGTCATTTTCGCCCTCCCTAGGCTAATTCTTGTCAAATTACGGTTTTTAACCAATCTTGTGCATCCAATAGGTGTTTTTGTGTCATTGGATGATCATTTAGGTCATTTTCGTTCTCCTTAAACTTAATCTTGTCCAATTAGGGTTTCTGACCAATCTTGTGCATCCAATAGGTATTTTTGTGTCATTGGACAAACAATTAGATCATTTTCGTCCTCCCCAGGCTAATTCTTGTCCAATTAGGTTTTTAACAAATCTTGTGCATCCAATAGGTGTTTTTGTGTCATTGGATGAACATTTAGGTCATTTTCGTCCTCCCTTAACTTAATCTTGTCCAATTAGGGTTTCTAACCAATCTTGTGCATCCAATAGGTGTTTTTGTGTCATTGGATGAACAATTAGGTTATTTTCGTCCTCCCTCAGCTAATTCTTGTCCAATTAGGGCTTTTGACCAATCTTGTGCATCCAATAGGTGTTTTGTGTCATTGGATGAACACTTAGGTCATTTTCGTCCTCCCTAGGCTAATTCTTGTCCAATTAGGGTTTCTAACCAATCTTGTGCATCCAATAGGTGTTTTGTGTCATTGGATGAACAATTAGGTCATTTTCGTCCTCCCTAGGCTAATTCTTGTCAAATTATGGTTTTTAACCAATCTTGTGCATCCAACAGGTGTTTTTGTGTCATTGGATGATCATTTAGTTCATTTTCGTTCTCCCTAAACTTAATCTTGTCCAATTAGGGTTTCTAACCAATCTTGTGCATCCAATAGGTGTTTTTGTGTCTTTGGATGAACAATTAGGTCATTTTCATCCTCCCTAGGCTAATTCATGTCCAATTAGGGTTTTTAACCAATCTTGTGCATCAAATAGGTGTTTTTGTGTCACTGGATGAACATTTAGGACATTTTCGTCCTCCCTAGGCTTATGCTTGTCCAATTAGGGTTTCTGACCAATCTTGTGCATCCAATAGGTGTTTTTGTGTCATTGGAGGAACAATTAGATCATTTTCCTCCTCCCTAGGCTAGTTCTTGTCCAATTAGGGTTTTTAACGAATCTTGTGCATCCAATAGGTGTTTGTGTCATTGGATGAACATTTAGGTCATTTTCGTCCTCCCTACACTTAATCTTGTCCAATTAGGGTTTCTAACCATTCTTGTGCATCCAATAGTTGTTTTTGTGTCATTGGATGAAGATTTATGTCATTTTCGTCCTCCTTAAACTTAATCTTGTCCAATTATGGTTTCTAACCAATCTTGTGCATCCAATAGGTGTTTTTGTGTCATTGGATGAACAATTAGGTCATTTTCGTCCTCCCTAGGCTAATTCTTGTCCAATTAGGGTTTCTAACCAATCTTGTGCATCCAATAGGAGTTTTGTGTCATTGGATGAACAATTAGGTCATTTTCGTCCTCCCTAGGCTAATTCATTTCCAATTAGGGTTTCTAACCAATCTTGTGCATCCAATAGGTGTTTTTGTGTCATTGGATGAACAATTAGGTCATTTTCATCCTCCCTAGGCTAATTCATGTCCAATTAGGGTTTTTAACCAATCTTGTGCATCCAATAGGTGTTTTGTGTCATTGGATGAACTATTAGGTCATTTTTGTCCTCCCTAGGCTAATTCTTGTCCAATTAGGGTTTCTAACCAATCTTGTGCATCCAATAGGTGTTTGTGTCATTGGATGAACATTTAGGTCATTTTCGTCCTCCCTATGCTAATTCTTTTCCAATTAGGGTTTTTAACCAATCTTGTGCATCCAATAGGTGTTTTGTGTCATTGGATGAACATTTAGGTCATTTTCGTCCTCCCTACACTTAATCTTGTCCAATTAGGGTTTCTAACCAATCTTGTGCATCCAATAGGTGTTTTGTGTCATTGGATGAACAATTAGGTCATTTTCGTCCTCCCTAGGCTTATTCTTGTCCAATTAGGGTTTCTAACCAATCTTGTGCATCCAATTGGTGTTTTTGTGTCATTGGATGAACAATTAGGTCATTTTCGTCCTCCCTAGGGTTATTCTTGTCCAATTAGGGTTTCTAACCAATCTTGTGCACCCAATTGGTGTTTTTGTGTCATTGGATGAACAATTAGGTCATTTTCGTCCTCCCTAGGCTTATTCTTGTCCAATTAGGGTTTCTAACCAATCTTGTGCATCCAATTGGTGTTTTTGTGTCATTGGATGAACAATTAGGTCATTTTCGTCCTCCCTAGGGTTATTCTTGTCCAATTAGGGTTTCTAACCAATCTTGTGCATCCAATTGGTGTTTTTGTGTCATTGGATGAACAATTAGGTCATTTTCGTCCTCCCTAGGCTAATTCTTGTCCAATTAGGGTTTCTAACCAATCTTGTGAATGAAATAGGTGTTTTTGTGTTATTGGATGAACAATTATGTCATTTTCGTCCCCCCTAGGCTAATTCTTGTCAAATTATGGTTTTTAACCAATCTTGTGCATCCAATAGGTGTTTTGTGTCATTGGATGAACAATTAGGTCATTTTCGTCCTCCCTAGGCTAATTCTTGTCCAATTAGGGTTTCTAACTAATCTTGTGAATGAAATAGGTGTTTTTGTGTCATTGGATGATCAATTATGTCATTTTCGTCCTCCCTAGGCTAATTCTTGTCAAATTATGGTTTTTAACCAATCTTGTGCATCCAATAGGTGTTTTGTGTCATTGGATGAACATTTAGGTCATTTTTGTTCTCCCTACTCTTAATCTTGTCCAATTAGGGTTTCTAACCAATCTTGTGCATCCAATAGTTGTTTTTGTGTCATTGGATGAACATATATGTCATTTTCGTCCTCCCTAGGCTAATTCATGTCCAATTAGGGTTTTTAACCAATCTTGTGCATCCAATAGGTGTTTTGTGTCTTTGGATGAACAATTAGGTTATTTTCATCCTCCCTAGGCTAATTCATGTCCAATTAGGGTTTTTAACCAATCTTGTGCATCCAATAGGTGTTTTGTGTCATTGGATGAACAATTAGGTCATTTTCGTCCTCCCTAGGCTTTTTCTTGTCCAATTAGGCTTTCTAACCAATCTTGTGCATCCAATTGGTGTTTTTGTGTCATTGGACGAACAATTAGATCATTTTCGTCCTCCCTAGGCTAATTCTTGTCAAATTATGGTTTTTAACCAATCTTGTGCATCCAATAGGTGTTTTGTGTCATTGGATGAACATTTAGGTCATTTTTGTTCTCCCTACTCTTAATCTTGTCCAATTAGGGTTTCTAACCAACCTTGTGCATCCAATAGGTGTTTTGTGTCATTGGATGAACATTTAGGTCATTTTCGTCCTCCCTAGGCTAATTCTTGTCCAATTAGGGTTTCTAACCAATCTTTTGCATCCAATAGGTGTTTTGTGTCATTGGATGAACAATTAGGTCATTTTCGTCCTCCCTAGGCTAATTCTTGTCGAATTAGGGTTTCTAACCAACCTTGTGCATCCAATAGGTGTTTTGTGTCATTGGATGAACATTTAGGTCATTTTCGTCCTCCCTAGGCTAATTCTTGTCCAATTAGGGTTTCTAACCAATCTTTTGCATCCAATAGGTTTTTTGTGTCATTGGATGAACATTTAGGTCATTTTCGTTCTCCCTACACTTAATCTTGTCCAATTAGGGTTTCTAACCAATCTTGTGCATCCAATAGGTGTTTCGTGTCATTGGATGAACATTTAGGTCATTTTCATCCTCCCTAGGCTAATTCTTGTCCAATTAGGGTTTCTAACCAATCTTTTGCATCCAATAGGTGTTTTGTGTCATTGGATGAACAATTAGGTCATTTTCGTCCTCCCTAGGCTAATTCTTGTCGAATTAGGGTTTCTAACCAACCTTGTGCATCCAATAGGTGTTTTGTGTCATTGGATGAACATTTAGGTCATTTTCGTCCTCCCTAGGCTAATTCTTGTCCAATTAGGGTTTCTAACCAATCTTTTGCATCCAATAGGTGTTTTGTGTCATTGGATGAACATTTAGGTCATTTTTGTTCTCCCTACTCTTAATCTTGTCCAATTAGGGTTTCTAACCAACCTTGTGCATCCAATAGGTGTTTTGTGTCATTGGATGAACATTTAGGTCATTTTCGTCCTCCCTAGGCTAATTCTTGTCCAATTAGGGTTTCTAACCAATCTTTTGCATCCAATAGGTGTTTTGTGTCATTGGATGAACATTTAGGTCATTTTCGTCCTCACTAGGCTAATTCTTGTCCAATTAGGGTTTGTAACCAATCTTTTGCATCCAATAGGTGTTTTGTGTCATTGGATGAACATTTAGGTCATTTTCGTTCTCCCTACACTTAATCTTGTCCAATTAGGGTTTCTAACCAATCTTGTGCATCCAATAGGTGTTTTGTGTCATTGGATGAACA
>JBBPBS010001162.1:786757-826992 GCA_037974835.1 Cicer judaicum | reverse complement strand
ATTCTTTTCCAATTAGGGTTTTTAACCAATCTTGTGCATCCAATAGGTGTTTTGTGTCATTGGATGAACATTTAGGTCATTTTCGTTCTCCCTACACTTAATCTTGTCCAACTAGGGTTTCTAACCAATCTTGTGCATCCAATAGGTGTTTTGTGTCATTGGATGACCAATTAGGTCATTTTCGTCCTCCCTATGCTAATTCTTTTCCAATTAGGGTTTTTAACCAATCTTGTGCATCCAAAGGTGTTGTGTCATTGGATGAACATTTAGGTCATTTTTGTTCTCCCTACTCTTAATCTTGTCCAATTAGGGTTTCTAATCAACCTTGTGCATCCAATAGGTGTTTTGTGTCATTGGATGAACATATATGTCATTTTCGTCCTCCCTAGGCTAATTCTTGTCCAATTAGGGTTTCTAACTAATCTTGTGAATGAAATAGGTTTTTTTGTGTCATTGGATGATCATTTATGTCATTTTCGTCCTCCCTAGGCTAATTCTTGTCAAATTATGGTTTTTAACCAATCTTCTGCATCCAATAGGTGTTTTGTGTCATTGGATGAACATTTAGGTCATTTTTGTTCTCCCTACTCTTAATCTGGTCCAATTAGGGTTTCTAACCAATCTTGAGGATCCAATAGTTGTTTTTGTGTCATTGGATGAACATATATGTCATTTTCGTCCTCCCTAGGCTAATTCATGTCCAATTAGGGTTTTTAACCAATCTTGTGCATCCAATAGGTGTTTTGTGTCATTGGATGAACAATTAGGTCATTTTCGTCCTCCCTTGGCTTATTCTTGTCCAATTAGGGTTTCTAACCAATCTTGTGCATCCAATAGGTGTTTTTGTGTCATTGGATGAACAATTAGGTCATTTTCATCCTCCCAAGGCTAATTCATGTCCAATTAGGGTTTTTAACCAATCTTGTGCATCCAATAGGTGTTTTGTGTCATTGGATGAACTATTAGGTCATTTTTGTCCTCCCTAGGCTAATTCTTGTCCAATTAGGGTTTCTAACCAATCTTGTGCATGCAATAGGTGTTTGTGTCATTGGATGAACATTTAGGTCATTTTCGTCCTCCCTAGGCTAATTCTTGTCCAATTAGGGTTTCTAACTAATCTTGTGAATGAAATAGGTTTTTTTGTGTCATTGGATGATCATTTATGTCATTTTCGTCCTCCCTAGGCTAATTCTTGTCAAATTATGGTTTTTAACCAATCTTCTGCATCCAATAGGTGTTTTGTGTCATTGGATGAACATTTAGGTCATTTTTGTTCTCCCTACTCTTAATCTGGTCCAATTAGGGTTTCTAACCAATCTTGAGGATCCAATAGTTGTTTTTGTGTCATTGGATGAACATATATGTCATTTTCGTCCTCCCTAGGCTAATTCATGTCCAATTAGGGTTTTTAACCAATCTTGTGCATCCAATAGGTGTTTTGTGTCATTGGATGAACAATTAGGTCATTTTCGTCCTCCCTTGGCTTATTCTTGTCCAATTAGGGTTTCTAACCAATCTTGTGCATCCAATAGGTGTTTTTGTGTCATTGGATGAACAATTAGGTCATTTTCATCCTCCCAAGGCTAATTCATGTCCAATTAGGGTTTTTAACCAATCTTGTGCATCCAATAGGTGTTTTGTGTCATTGGATGAACTATTAGGTCATTTTTGTCCTCCCTAGGCTAATTCTTGTCCAATTAGGGTTTCTAACCAATCTTGTGCATGCAATAGGTGTTTGTGTCATTGGATGAACATTTAGGTCATTTTCGTCCTCCCTATGCTAATTCTTTTCCAATTAGGGTTTTTAACCAATCTTGTGCATCCAATAGGTGTTTTGTGTCATTGGATGAACATTTAGGTCATTTTCGTTCTCCCTACACTTAATCTTGTCCAATTAGGGTTTCTAACCAATCTTGTGCATCCAATAGGTGTTTTGTGTCATTGGATGACCAATTAGGTCATTTTCGTCCTCCCTAGGCTTATTCTTGTCCAATTAGGGTTTCTAACCAATCTTGTGCATCCAATTGGTGTTTTTGTGTCATTGGATGAACAATTAGGTCATTTTCGTCCTCCCTAGGCTAATTCTTGTTCAATTAGGGTTTCTAACCAATCTTGTGAATGAAATAGGTGTTTTTGTGTCATTGGATGAACAATTATGTCATTTTCGTCCTCCCTAGGCTAATTCTTGTCCAATTAGGGTTTCTAACCAATCTTGTGCATCCAATTGGTGTTTTTGTGTCATTGGATGAACAATTAGGTCATTTTCGTCCTCCCTAGGCTAATTCTTGTCCAATTAGGGTTTCTAACCAATCTTGTGAATGAAATAGGTGTTTTTGTGTCATTGGATGAACAATTATGTCATTTTCGTCCTCCCTAGGCTAATTCTTGTCAAATTATGCTTTTTAACCAATCTAGTGCATCCAATAGGTGTTTTGTGTCATTGGATGAACATTTAGGTCATTTTCGTCCTCCCTTGGCTAATTCTTGTCCAATTAGGGTTTCTAACCAATCTTTTGCATCCAATAGGTGTTTTGTGTCATTGGATGAACATTTAGGTCATTTTCGTTCTCCCTACACTTAATCTTGTCCAATTAGGGTTTCTAACCAATCTTGTGCATCCAATAGGTGTTTTGTGTTATTGGATGAACATTTAGGTCATTTTCGTCCTCCCTAGGCTAATTCTTGTCCAATTAGGGTTTCTAACTAATCTTTTGCATCCAATAGGTGTTTTGTGTCATTGGATGAACAATTAGGTCATTTTCGTCCTCCCTAGGCTAATTCTTGTCCAATTAGGGTTTCTAACCAATCTTGTGCATCCAATAGGTGTTTTGTGTCATTGGATGAACAATTAGGTCATTTTCGTCCTCCCTAGGCTTATTCTTGTCCAATTAGGGTTTCTAACCAATCTTGTGCATCCAATTGGTGTTTTTGTCTCATTGGATGAACAATTAGGTCATTTTCGTCCTCCCTAGGCTAATTCTTGTCCAATTAGGGTTTCTAACCAATCTTGTGAATGAAATAGGTGTTTTTGTGTCATTGGATGAACAATTATGTCATTTTCGTCCTCCCTAGGCTAATTCTTGTCAAATTATGGTTTTTAACCAATCTTGTGCATCCAATAGGTGTTTTGTGTCATTGGACGAACATTTAGGTCATTTTTATTCTCCCTACTCTTAATCTTGTCCAATTAGGGTTTCTAACCAATCTTGTGCATCCAATAGTTGTTTTAGTGTCATTGGATGAACATATATGTCATTTTCGTCCTCCCTAAACTTAATCTTGTCCAATTCGGGTTTCTAACCAATCTTGTGCATCCAATAGGTGTTTTTGTGTCATTGGATGAACAATTAGGTCATTTTCATCCTCCCTAGGCTAATTCATGTCCAATTAGGGTTTTTAACCAATCTTGTGCATCCAATAGGTGTTTTGTGCCATTGGATGAACATTTAGGTCATTTTCGTCCTCCCTAGGCTAATTCTTGTCAAATTACGGTTTTTAAGCAATCTTGTGCATCCAATAGGTGTTTTGTGTCATTGGATGAACAATTAGGTCATTTTCGTCCTCCCTAGGCTTATTCTTGTCCAATTAGGGTTTCTAACCAATCTTGTGCATCCAATTGGTGTTTTTGTGTCATTGGATGAACAATTAGGTCATTTTCGTGCTCCCTAGGCTAATTCTTGTCCAATTAGGGTTTCTAACCAATCTTGTGAATGAAATAGGTGTTTTTGTGTCATTGGATGAACAATTATGTCATTTTCGTCCTCCCTAGGCTAATTCTTGTCCAATTAGGGTTTCTAACCAATCTTGTGCATCCAATAGGTGTTTTGTGTCATTGGATGAACAATTAGGTCATTTTCGTCCTCCCTAGGCTTATTCTTGTCCAATTAGGGTTTCTAACCAATCTTGTGCATCCAATTGGTGTTTTTGTGTCATTGGATGAACAATTAGGTCATTTTCGTCCTCCCTAGGGTTATTCTTGTCCAATTAGGGTTTCTAACCAATCTTGTGCATCCAATTGGTGTTTTTGTGTCATTGGATGAACAATTACGTCATTTTCGTCCTCCCTAGGCTAATTGTTGTCCAATTAGGGTTTCTAACCAATCTTGTGAATGAAATAGGTGTTTTTGTGTCATTGGATGAACAATTATGTCATTTTCGTCCTCCCTAGGCTAATTCTTGTCAAATTATGGTTTTTAACCAATCTTGTGCATCCAATAGGTGTTTTGTGTCATTGGATGAACAATTAGGTCATTTTTGTTCTCCCTACTCTTAATCTTGTCCAATTAGGGTTTCTAACCAATCTTGTGCATCCAATAGTTGTTTTAGTGTCATTGGATGAACATATATGTCATTTTCGTCCTCCCTAAACTTAATCTTGTCCAATTAGGGTTTCTAACCAATCTTGTGCATCCAATAGGTGTTTTTGTGTCATTGGATGAACAATTAGGTCATTTTCATCCTCCCTAGGCTAAATCATGTCCAATTAGGGTTTTTAACCAATCTTGTGCATCCAATAGGTGTTTTGTGCCATTGGATGAACATTTAGGTCATTTTCGTCCTCCCTAGGCTAATTCTTGTCAAATTACGGTTTTTAAGCAATCTTGTGCATCCAATAGGTGTTTTGTGTCATTGGATGAACAATTAGGTCATTTTTGTTCTCCCTACTCTTAATCTTGTCCAATTAGGGTTTCTAACCAATCTTGTGCATCCAATAGTTGTTTTAGTGTCATTGGATGAACATATATGTCATTTTCGTCCTCCCTAAACTTAATCTTGTCCAATTAGGGTTTCTAACCAATCTTGTGCATCCAATTGGTGTTTTTGTGTCATTGGATGAACAATTAGGTCATTTTCGTCCTCCCTAGGCTAATTCTTGTCCAATTAGGGTTTCTAACCAATCTTGTGAATGAAATAGGTGTTTTTGTGTCATTGGATGAACAATTATGTCATTTTCGTCCTCCCTAGGATAATTCTTGTCAAATTATGGTTTTTAACCAATCTTGTGCATCCAATAGGTGTTTTGTGTCATTGGATGAACAATTAGGTCATTTTCGTCCTCCCTAGGCTTATTCTTGTCCAATTTGGGTTTCTAACCAATCTTGTGCATCCAATTGGTGTTTTTGTGTCATTGGATGAACAATTAGGTCATTTTCGTCCTCCCTAGGCTTATTCTTGTCCAATTAGGGTTTCTAACCAATCTTGTGCATCCAATTGGTGTTTTTGTGTCATTGGATGAACAATTAGGTCATTTTCGTCCTCCCTAGGCTAATTCTTGTCCAATTAGGGTTTTTAACCAATCTTGTGCATCCAATAGGTGTTTTGTGTCATTGGATGAACAATTAGGTCATTTTCGTCCTCCCTAGGCTAATTCTTGTCCAATTAGGGTTTCTAACCAATCTTTTGCATCCAATAGGTGTTTTGTGTCATTGGATGAACAATTAGGTCATTTTCGTCCTCCCTAGGCTAATTCTTGTCGAATTAGGGTTTCTAACCAACCTTGTGCATCCAATAGGTGTTTTGTGTCATTGGATGAACATTTAGGTCATTTTCGTCCTCCCTAGGCTAATTCTTGTCCAATTAGGGTTTCTAACCAATCTTGTGCATCCAATAGGTGTTTTGTGTCATTGGATGAACATTTAGGTCATTTTCGTCCTCCCTAGGCTAATTCTTGTCCAATTAGGGTTTCTAACCAATCTTTTGCATCCAATAGGTGTTTTGTGTCATTGGATGAACATTTAGGTCATTTTCGTTCTCCCTACACTTAATCTTGTCCAATTAGGGTTTCTAACCAATCTTGTGCATCCAATAGGTGTTTTGTGTCATTGGATGACCAATTAGGTCATTTTCGTCCTCCCTATGCTAATTCTTTTCCAATTAGGGTTTTTAACCAATCTTGTGCATCCAATAGGTGTTTTGTGTCATTGGATGAACATTTAGGTCATTTTCGTTCTCCCTACACTTAATCTTGTCCAATTAGGGTTTCTAACCAACATTGTGCATCCAATAGGTGTTTTGTGTCATTGGATGAACATTTAGGTCATTTTCGTTCTCCCTACACTTAATCTTGTCCAATTAGGGTTTCTAACCAATCTTGTGCATCCAATAGGTGTTTTGTGTCATTGGATGAACAACTATGTCATTTTCGTCCTCCCTAGGCTAATTCTTGTCCAATTAGGGTTTCTAACCAATCTTGTGCATCCAATAGTTGTTTTAGTGTCATTGGATGAACATATATGTCATTTTCGTCCTCCCTAAACTTAATCTTGTCCAATTAGGGTTTCTAACCAATCTTGTGCATCCAATAGGTGTTTTTGTGTCATTGGATGAACAATTAGGTCATTTTCATCCTCCCTAGGCTTATTCATGTCCAATTAGGGTTTTTAACCAATCTTGTGCATCCAATAGGTGTTTTGTGCCATTGGATGAACATTTAGGTCATTTTCGTCCTCCCTAGGCTAATTCTTGTCAAATTACGGTTTTTAAGCAATCTTGTGCATCCAATAGGTGTTTTGTGTCATTGGATGAACAATTAGGTCATTTTCGTCCTCCCTAGGCTTATTCTTGTCCAATTAGGGTTTCTAACCAATCTTGTGCATCCAATTGGTGTTTTTGTGTCATTGGATGAACAATTAGGTCATTTTCGTCCTCCCTAGGGTTATTCTTGTCCAATCAGGGTTTCTAACCAATCTTGTGCACCAAATTGGTGTTTTTGTGTCATTGGATGAACAATTAGGTCATTTTCGTCCTCCCTAGGCTAATTCTTGTCCAATTAGGGTTTCTAACCAATCTTGTGAATGAAATAGGTGTTTTTGTGTCATTGGATGAACAATTATGTCATTTTCGTCCCCCCTAGGCTAATTCTTGTCAAATTATGGTTTTTAACCAATCTTGTGCATCCAATAGGTGTTTTGTGTCATTGGATGAACAATTAGGTCATTTTCGTCCTCCCTAGGCTAATTCTTGTCCAATTAGGGTTTCTAACTAATCTTGTGAATGAAATAGGTTTTTTTGTGTCATTGGATGATCATTTATGTCATTTTCGTCCTCCCTAGGCTAATTCTTGTCAAATTATGGTTTTTAACCAATCTTGTGCATCCAATAGGTGTTTTGTGTCATTGGATGAACATTTAGGTCATTTTTGTTCTCCCTACTCTTAATCTTGTCCAATTAGGGTTTCTAACCAATCTTGTGCATCCAATAGTTGTTTTTGTGTCATTGGATGAACATATATGTCATTTTCGTCCTCCCTAGGCTAATTCATGTCCAATTAGGGTTTTTAACCAATCTTGTGCATCCAATAGGTGTTTTGTGTCATTGGATGAACAATTAGCTCATTTTCGTCCTCCCTTGGCTTATTCTTGTCCAATTAGGGTTTCTAACCAATCTTGTGCATCCAATAGGTGTTTTTGTGTCATTGGATGAACAATTAGGTCATTTTCATCCTCCCAAGGCTAATTCATGTCCAATTAGGGTTTTTAACCAATCTTGTGCATCCAATAGGTGTTTTGTGTCATTGGATGAACTATTAGGTCATTTTTGTCCTCCCTAGGCTAATTCTTGTCCAATTAGGGTTTCTAACCAATCTTGTGCATGCAATAGGTGTTTGTGTCATTGGATGAACATTTAGGTCATTTTCGTCCTCCCTATGCTAATTCTTTTCCAATTAGGGTTTTTAACCAATCTTGTGCATCCAATAGGTGTTTTGTGTCATTGGATGAACATTTAGGTCATTTTCGTTCTCCCTACACTTAATCTTGTCCAACTAGGGTTTCTAACCAATCTTGTGCATCCAATAGGTGTTTTGTGTCATTGGATGACCAATTAGGTCATTTTCGTCCTCCCTATGCTAATTCTTTTCCAATTAGGGTTTTTAACCAATCTTGTGCATCCAATAGGTGTTTTGTGTCATTGGATGAACATTTAGGTCATTTTTGTTCTCCCTACTCTTAATCTTGTCCAATTAGGGTTTCTAATCAACCTTGTGCATCCAATAGGTGTTTTGTGTCATTGGATGAACATATATGTCATTTTCGTCCTCCCTAGGCTAATTCATGTCCAATTAGGGTTTCTAACCAATCTTGTGCATCCAATAGGTGTTTTGTGTCATTGGATGAACAATTAGGTCATTTTCGTCCTCCCTTGGCTTATTCTTGTCCAATTAGGGTTTCTAACCAATCTTGTGCATCCAATTGGTATTTTTGTGTCATTGGATGAACAATTAGGTCATTTTCGTCCTCCCTAGGCTTATTCTTGTCCAATTAGGGTTTCTAACCAATCTTGTGCATCCAATTGGTGTTTTTGTGTCATTGGATGAACAATTAGGTCATTTTCGTCCTCCCTAGGCTAATTCTTGTCCAATTAGGGTTTCTAACCAATCTTGTGAATGAAATAGGTGTTTTTGTGTCATTGGATGAACAATTATGTCATTTTCGTCCTCCCTAGGCTAATTCTTGTCAAATTATGCTTTTTAACCAATCTAGTGCATCCAATAGGTGTTTTGTGTCATTGGATGAACAATTAAAGCATTTTCGTCCTCCCTAGATTAATTCTAGTCCATTTAGGGTTTCTAACCAATCTTGTGAATGAAATAGGTGTTTTTGTGTCATTGGATGATCAATTATGTCATTTTCGTCCTCCGTAGGCTAATTCTTGTCAAATTATGGTTTTTAACCAATCTTGTGCATCCAATAGGTGTTTTGTGTCATTGAACGAACATTTAGGTCATTTTTATTCTCCCTACTCTTAATCTTGTCCAATTATGGTTTCTAACCAATCTTGTGCATCCAATAGTTGTTTTAGTGTCATTGGATGAACATATATGTCATTTTCGTCCTCCCTAAACTTAATCTTGTCCAATTCGGGTTTCTAACCAATCTTGTGCATCCAATAGGTGTTTTTGTGTCATTGGATGAACAATTAGGTCATTTTCATCCTCCCTAGGCTAATTCATGTCCAATTAGGGTTTTTAACCAATCTTGTGCATCCAATAGGTGTTTTGTGTCATTGGATGAACTATTAGGTCATTTTTGTCCTCCCTAGGCTAATTCTTGTCCAATTAGGGTTTCTAACCAATCTTGTGCATCCAATAGGTGTTTGTGTCATTGGATGAACATTTAGGTCATTTTCGTCCTCCCTATGCTAATTCTTTTCCAATTAGGGTTTTTAACCAATCTTGTCCATCCAATAGGTGTTTTGTGTCATTGGATGAACATTTAGGTCATTTTCGTTCTCCCTACACTTAATCTTGTCCAATTAGGGTTTCTAACCAATCTTGTGCATCCAATAGGTGTTTTGTGTCATTGGATGACCAATTAGGTCATTTTCGTCCTCCCTATGCTAATTCTTTTCCAATTAGGGTTTTTAACCAATCTTGTGCATCCAATAGGTGTTTTGTGTCATTGGATGAACATTTAGGTCATTTTTGTTCTCCCTACTCTTAATCTTGTCCAATTAGGGTTTCTAATCAACCTTGTGCATCCAATAGGTGTTTTGTGTCATTGGATGAACATATATGTCATTTTCGTCCTCCCTAGGCTAATTCATGTCCAATTAGGGTTTCTAACCAATCTTGTGCATCCAATAGGTGTTTTGTGTCATTGGATGAACAATTAGGTCATTTTCGTCCTCCCTTGGCTTATTCTTGTCCAATTAGGGTTTCTAACCAATCTTGTGCATCCAATTGGTATTTTTGTGTCATTGGATGAACAATTAGGTCATTTTCGTCCTCCCTAGGCTTATTCTTGTCCAATTAGGGTTTCTAACCAATCTTGTGCATCCAATTGGTGTTTTTGTGTCATTGGATGAACAATTAGGTCATTTTCGTCCTCCCTAGGGTTATTCTTGTCCAATTAGGGTTTCTAACCAATCTTGTGCACCCAATTGGTGTTTTTGTGTCATTGGATGAACAATTAGGTCATTTTCGTCCTCCCTAGGCTTATTCTTGTCCAATTAGGGTTTCTAACCAATCTTGTGCATCCAATTGGTGTTTTTGTGTCATTGGATGAACAATTAGGTCATTTTCGTCCTCCCTAGGCTAATTCTTGTCCAATTAGGGTTTCTAACCAATCTTGTGAATGAAATAGGTGTTTTTGTGTCATTCGATGAACAATTATGTCATTTTCGTCCTCCCTTGGCTAATTCTTGTCAAATTATGGTTTTTAACCAATCTTGTGCATCCAATTGGTGTTTTTGTGTGATTGGATGAACAATTAGGTCATTTTCGTCCTCCCTAGGCTTATTCTTGTCCAATTAGGGTTTCTAACCAATCTTGTGCATCCAATTGGTGTTTTTGTGTCATTGGATGAACAATTAGGTCATTTTCGTCCTCCCTAGGCTAATTCTTGTCCAATTAGGGTTTCTAACCAATCTTGTGAATGAAATAGGTGTTTTTGTGTCATTGGATGAACAATTATGTCATTTTCGTCCCCCCTAGGCTAATTCTTGTCAAATTATGGTTTTTAACCAATCTTGTGCATCCAATAGGTGTTTTGTGTCATTGGATGAACAATTAGGT
Organism: Cicer judaicum; assembly: GCA_037974835.1. Classification (NCBI taxonomy): domain Eukaryota; kingdom Viridiplantae; phylum Streptophyta; class Magnoliopsida; order Fabales; family Fabaceae; genus Cicer; species Cicer judaicum. The sequence continues at coordinate 816,479 of JBBPBS010001162.1, read as the reverse complement.
CATTTTCGTCCTCCCTAGGCTAATTCTTGTCCAATTAGGGTTTCTAACTAATCTTGTGAATGAAATAGGTTTTTTTGTGTCATTGGATGATCATTTATGTCATTTTCGTCCTCCCTAGGCTAATTCTTGTCAAATTATGGTTTTTAACCAATCTTGTGCATCCAATAGGTGTTTTGTGTCATTGGATGAACATTTAGGTCATTTTTGTTCTCCCTACTCTTAATCTTGTCCAATTAGGGTTTCTAACCAACCTTGTGCATCCAATAGGTGTTTTGTGTCATTGGATGAACAATTAGGTCATTTTCGTCCTCCCTAGGCTAATTCTTGTCCAATTAGGGTTTCTAACCAATCTTGTGCATCCAATAGGTGTTTTGTGTCATTGGATGAACAATTAGGTCATTTTCGTCCTCCCTAGGCTTATTCTTGTCCAATTAGGGTTTCTAACCAATCTTGTGCATCCAATTGGTGTTTTTGTGTCATTGGATGAACAATTAGGTCATTTTTGTCCTCCCTAGGGTTATTCTTGTCCAATTAGGGTTTCTAACCAATCTTGTGCATCCAATTGGTGTTTTTGTGTCATTGGATGAACAATTACGTCATTTTCGTCCTCCCTAGGCTAATTGTTGTCCAATTAGGGTTTCTAACCAATCTTGTGAATGAAATAGGTGTTTTTGTGTCATTGGATGAACAATTATGTCATTTTCGTCCTCCCTAGGCTAATTCTTGTCAAATTATGGTTTTTAACCAATCTTGTGCATCCAATAGGTGTTTTGTGTCATTGGATGAACAATTAGGTCATTTTTGTTCTCCCTACTCTTAATCTTGTCCAATTAGGGTTTCTAACCAATCTTGTGCATCCAATAGTTGTTTTTGTGTCATTGGATGAACATATATGTCATTTTCGTCCTCCCTAGGCTAATTCATGTCCAATTAGGGTTTTTAACCAATCTTGTGCATCCAATAGGTGTTTTGTGTCTTTGGATGAACAATTAGGTTATTTTCATCCTCCCTAGGCTAATTCATGTCCAATTAGGGTTTTTAACCAATCTTGTGCATCCAATAGGTGTTTTGTGTCATTGGATGAACAATTAGGTCATTTTCGTCCTCCCTAGGCTAATTCTTGTCAAATTATGGTTTTTAACCAATCTTGTGCATCCAATAGGTGTTTTGTGTCATTGGATGAACATTTAGGTCATTTTTGTTCTCCCTACTCTTAATCTTGTCCAATTAGGGTTTCTAACCAATCTTGTGCATCCAATTGGTGTTTTTGTGTCATTGGATGAACAATTAGGTCATTTTCGTCCTCCCTAGGCTAATTCTTGTCCAATTAGGGTTTCTAACCAATCTTGTGAATGAAATAGGTGTTTTTGTGTCATTGGATGATCAATTATGTCATTTTCGTCCTCCCTAGGCTAATTCTTGTCAAATTATGGTTTTTAACAAATCTTGTGCATCCAATAGGTGTTTTGTGTCATTGGATGAACATTTAGGTCATTTTTGTTCTCCCTACTCTTAATCTTGTCCAATTAGGGTCTCTAACCAATCTTGTGCATCCAATAGTTGTTTTAGTGTCATTGGATGAACAATTAGGTCATTTTCGTTCTCCCTACACTTAATCTTGTCCAATTAGGGTTTCTAACCAATCTTGTGCATCCAATAGGTGTTTTGTGTCATTGGATGACCAATTAGGTCATTTTCGTCCTCCCTATGCTAATTCTTTTCCAATTAGGGTTTTTAACCAATCTTGTGCATCCAATAGGTGTTTTGTGTCATTGGATGAACATTTAGGTCATTTTCGTTCTCCCTACACTTAATCTTGTCCAATTAGGGTTTCTAACCAACATTGTGCATCCAATAGGTGTTTTGTGTCATTGGATGAACATTTAGGTCATTTTCGTTCTCCCTACACTTAATCTTGTCCAATTAGGGTTTCTAACCAATCTTGTGCATCCAATAGGTGTTTTGTGTCATTGGATGACCAATTAGGTCATTTTCGTCCTCCCTATGCTAATTCTTTTCCAATTAGGGTTTTTAACCAATCTTGTGCATCCAATAGGTGTTTTGTGTCATTGGATGAACATTTAGGTCATTTTTGTTCTCCCTACTCTTAATCTTGTCCAATTAGGGTTTCTAATCAAACTTGTGCATCCAATAGGTGTTTTGTGTCATTGGATGAACATATATGTCATTTTCGTCCTCCCTAGGCTAATTCATGTCCAATTAGGGTTTCTAACCAATCTTGTGCATCCAATAGGTGTTTTGTGTCATTGGATGAACAATTAGGTCATTTTCGTCCTCCCTTGGCTTATTCTTGTCCAATTAGGGTTTCTAACCAATCTTGTGCATCCAATTGGTATTTTTGTGTCATTGGATGAACAATTAGGTCATTTTCGTCCTCCCTAGGCTTATTCTTGTCCAATTAGGGTTTCTAACCAATCTTGTGCATCCAATTGGTGTTTTTGTGTCATTGGATGAACAATTAGGTCATTTTCATCCTCCCTAGGCTAATTCATGTCCAATTAGGGTTTTTAACCAATCTTGTGCATCCAATAGGTGTTTTGTGCCATTGGATGAACATTTAGGTCATTTTCGTCCTCCCTAGGCTAATTCTTGTCAAATTACGGTTTTTAAGCAATCTTGTGCATCCAATAGGTGTTTTGTGTCATTGGATGAACAATTAGGTCATTTTCGTCCTCCCTAGGTTTATTCTTGTCCAATTAGGGTTTCTAACCAATCTTGTGCATCCAATTGGTGTTTTTGTGTCATTGGATGAACAATTAGGTCATTTTCGTCCTCCCTAGGGTTATTCTTGTCCAATTAGGGTTTCTAACCAATCTTGTGCATCCAATTGGTGTTTTTGTGTCATTGGATGAACAATTAGGTCATTTTCGTCCTCCCTAGGCTAATTCTTGTCCAATTAGGGTTTCTAACCAATCTTGTGAATGCAATAGGTGTTTTTGTGTCATTGGATGAACAATTATGTCATTTTCGTCCTCCCTAGGCTAATTCTTGTCAAATTATGGTTTTTAACCAATCTTGTGCATCCAATAGGTGTTTTGTGTCATTGGATGAACATTTAGGTCATTTTTGTTCTCCCTACTCTTAATCTTGTCCAATTAGGGTTTCTAACCAATCTTGTGCATCCAATAGTTGTTTTTGTGTCATTGGATGAACATATATGTCATTTTCGTCCTCCCTAAACTTAATCTTGTCCAATTAGGGTTTCTAACCAATCTTGTGCATCCAATAGGTGTTTTTGTGTCATTGGATGAACAATTAGGTCATTTTCGTCCTCCCTAGGCTAATTCTTGTCCAATTAGCGTTTCTAACCAATCTTGTGAATGAAATAGGTGTTTTTGTGTCATTGGATGATCAATTATGTCATTTTCGTCCTCCCTAGGCTAATTCTTGTCAAATTATGGTTTTTAACCAATCTTGTGCATCCAATAGGTGTTTTGTGTCATTGGACGAACATTTAGGTCATTTTTATTCTCCCTACTCTTAATCTTGTCCAATTAGGGTTTCTAACCAATCTTGTGCATCCAATAGTTGTTTTAGTGTCATTGGATGAACATATATGTCATTTTCGTCCTCCCTAAACTTAATCTTGTCCAATTCGGGTTTCTAACCAATCTTGTGCATCCAATAGGTGTTTTTGTGTCATTGGATGAACAATTAGGTCATTTTCATCCTCCCTAGGCTAATTCATGTCCAATTAGGGTTTTTAACCAATCTTGTGCATCCAATAGGTGTTTTGTGTCATTGGATGAACATTTAGGTCATTTTCGTTCTCCCTACACTTAATCTTGTCCAATTAGGGTTTTTAACCAATCTTGTGCATCCAATAGGTGTTTTGTGTCATTGGATGAACATTTAGGTCATTTTCGTCCTCCCTACACTTAATCTTGTCCAATTAGGGTTTTTAACCAATCATGTGCATCCAATAGGTGTTTTGTGTCGTTGGAAGAACATTTAGTTCATTTTCGTCCTCCCTACACTTAATCTTGTCCAATTAGGGTTTCTAACCAATCTTTTGCATCCAATAGGTGTTTTGTGTCATTGGATGAACAATTAGGTCATTTTCGTCCTCCCTAGGCTAATTCTTGTCCAATTAGGGTTTCTAACCAATCTTGTGCATCCAATAGGTGTTTTGTGTCATTGGATGAACAATTAGGTCATTTTCGTCCTCCCTAGGCTTATTCTTGTCCAATTAGAGTTTTTAACCAATCTTGTGCATCCAATAGGTGTTTTGTGTCATTGGATGAACATTAAGGTCATTTTCGTCCTCGCTAAACTTAATCTTGTCCAATTAGGGTTTCTAACCAATCTTGTGCATCCAATAGGTGTTTTTGTGTCATTGGATGAACAATTAGGTCATTTTCGTCCACCCTAGGCTAATTCTTGTCCAATTAGGGTTTCTAACCAATCTTGTGCATCGAATTGGTGTTTTGTGTCATTGGATGAACAATTAGGTCATTTTCTTCCTCCCGAGGCTAATTCTTGTCCAATTAGGATTTCTAACCAATCTTGTGCATCCAATAGGTGTTTTTGTGTCATTGGATGAACATTTAGGTCATTTTCGTCCTCCCTAGGCTTATGCTTGTCCAATTAGGGTTTCTAACCAATCTTGTGCATCCAATAGGTGTTTTTGTGTCATTGGATGAACAATTAGGTCATTTTCGTCCACCCTAGGCTAATTCTTGTCCAATTAGGGTTTTTAACCAATCTTGTGCATCCAATTGGTCTTTTGTGTCATTGGATGAACAATTAGGTCATTTTCGTCCTCCCTAGGCTAATTCTTGTCCAATTAGGGTTTCTAACCAATCTTGTGCATCCAATAGGTGTTTTGTGTCATTGGATGAACATTTAGGTCATTTTTGTTCTCCCTACTCTTAATCTTGTCCAATTAGGGTTTCTAACCAATCTTGTGCATCCAATAGTTGTTTTTGTGTCATTGGATGAACATATATGTCATTTTCGTCCTCCCTAGGCTAATTCATGTCCAATTAGGGTTTTTAACCAATCTTGTGCATCCAATAGGTGTTTTGTGTCATTGGATGAACAATTAGGTCATTTTCGTCCTCCCTAGGCTAATTCTTGTCCAATTAGGGTTTCTAACCAATCTTGTGAATGAAATAGGTGTTTTTGTGTCATTGGATGAACAATTATGTCATTTTCGTCCTCCCTAGGCTTATTCTTGTCCAATTAGGGTTTCTAACCAATCTTGTGCATCCAATTGGTGTTTTTGTGTCATTGGATGAACAATTAGGTCATTTTCGTCCTCCCTAGGCTAATTCTTGTCCAATTAGGGTTTCTAACCAATCTTGTGAATGAAATAGGTGTTTTTGTGTCATTGGATGAACAATTATGTCATTTTCGTCCTCCCTAGGCTAATTCTTGTCAAATTATGGTTTTTAACCAATCTTGTGTATCCAATAGGTGTTTTGTGTCGTTGGATGAACATTTAGGTCATTTTTGTTCTCCCTACTCTTAATCTTGTCCAATTAGGGTTTCTAACCAATCTTGTGCATCCAATAGTTGTTTTTGTGTCATTGGATGAACATATATGTCATTTTCGTCCTCCCGAGGCTAATTCATGTCCAATTAGGGTTTTTAACCAATCTTGTGCATCCAATAGGTGTTTTGTGTCATTGGATGAACAATTAGGTCATTTTCGTCCTCCCTAGGCTTATTCTTGTCCAATTAGGGTTTCTAACCAATCTTGTGCATCCAATTGGTGTTTTTGTGTCATTGGATGAATAATTAGGTCATTTTCGTCCTCCCTAGGCTTATTCTTGTCCAATTAGGATTTCTAACCAATCTTGTGCATCCAATTGGTGTTTTTGTGTCATTGGATGAACAATTAGGTCATTTTCGTCCTGCCTAGGCTAATTCTTGTCCAATTAGGGTTTCTAACCAATCTTGTGAATGAAATAGGTGTTTTTGTGTCATTGGATGAACAATTATGTCATTTTCGTCCTCCCTAGGCTAATTCTTGTCAAATTATGGTTTTTAACCAATCTTGTGCATCCAATAGGTGTTTTGTGTCATTGGATGAACAATTAGGTCATTTTCGTCCTCCCTACGCTTATTCTTGTCCAATTAGGGTTTCTAACCAATCTTGTGCATCCAATTGGTGTTTTTGTGTCATTGGATGAACAATTAGGTCATTTTCGTCCTCCCTAGGCTAATTCTTGTCCAATTAGGGTTTCTAACCAATCTTGTGAATGAAATAGGTGTTTTTGTGTCATTGGATGATCAATTATGTCATTTTCGTCCTCCCTAGGCTAATTCTTGTCAAATTATGGTTTTTAACAAATCTTGTGCATCCAATAGGTGTTTTGTGTCATTGGATGAACATTTAGGTCATTTTTGTTCTCCCTACTCTTAATCTTGTCCAATTAGGGTCTCTAACCAATCTTGTGCATCCAATAGTTGTTTTAGTGTCATTGGATGAACAATTAGGTCATTTTCGTTCTCCCTACACTTAATCTTGTCCAATTAGGGTTTCTAACCAATCTTGTGCATCCAATAGGTGTTTTGTGTCATTGGATGACCAATTAGGTCATTTTCGTCCTCCCTATGCTAATTCTTTTCCAATTAGGGTTTTTAACCAATCTTGTGCATCCAATAGGTGTTTTGTGTCATTGGATGAACATTTAGGTCATTTTCGTTCTCCCTACACTTAATCTTGTCCAATTAGGGTTTCTAACCAACATTGTGCATCCAATAGGTGTTTTGTGTCATTGGATGAACATTTAGGTCATTTTCGTTCTCCCTACACTTAATCTTGTCCAATTAGGGTTTCTAACCAATCTTGTGCATCCAATAGGTGTTTTGTGTCATTGGATGACCAATTAGGTCATTTTCGTCCTCCCTATGCTAATTCTTTTCCAATTAGGGTTTTTAACCAATCTTGTGCATCCAATAGGTGTTTTGTGTCATTGGATGAACATTTAGGTCATTTTTGTTCTCCCTACTCTTAATCTTGTCCAATTAGGGTTTCTAATCAACCTTGTGCATCCAATAGGTGTTTTGTGTCATTGGATGATCAATTATGTCATTTTCGTCCTCCCTAGGCTAATTCTTGTCAAATTATGGTTTTTAACCAATCTTGTGCATCCAATAGGTGTTTTGTGTCATTGGATGAACATTTAGGTCATTTTTGTTCTCCCTACTCTTAATCTTGTCCAATTAGGGTTTCTAACCAATCTTGTGCATCCAATAGTTGTTTTTGTGTCATTGGATGAACATATATGTCATTTTCGTCCTCCCTAGGCTTATTCTTGTCCAATTAGGGTTTCTAACCAATCTTGTGCATCCAATTGGTGTTTTTGTGTCATTGGATGAACAATTAGGTCATTTTCGTCCTCCCTAGGCTAATTCTTGTCCAATTAGGGTTTCTAACCAATCTTGTGAATGAAATAGGTGTTTTTGTGTCATTGGATGAACAATTATGTCATTTTCGTCCTCCCTAGGCTAATTCTTGTCAAATTATGCTTTTTAACCAATCTATTGCATCCAATAGGTGTTTTGTGTCATTGGATGAACAATTAGGTCATTTTCGTCCTCCCTAGGCTAATTCTAGTCCATTTAGGGTTTCTAACCAATCTTGTGAATGAAATAGGTGTTTTTGTGTCATTGGATGATCAATTATGTCATTTTCGTCCTCCCTAGGCTAATTCTTGTCAAATTATGGTTTTTAACCAATCTTGTGCATCCAATAGGTGTTTTGTGTCATTGGACGAACATTTAGGTCATTTTTATTCTCCCTACTCTTAATCTTGTCCAATTAGGGTTTCTAACCAATCTTGTGCATCCAATAGTTGTTTTAGTGTCATTGGATGAACATATATGTCATTTTCGTCCTCCCTAAACTTAATCTTGTCCAATTCGGGTTTCTAACCAATCTTGTGCATCCAATAGGTGTTTTTGTGTCATTGGATGAACAATTAGGTCATTTTCATCCTCCCTAGGCTAATTCATGTCCAATTAGGGTTTTTAACCAATCTTGTGCATCCAACAGGTGTTTTGTGTCATTGGATGAACTATTAGGTCATTTTTGTCCTCCCTAGGCTAATTCTTGTCCAATTAGGGTTTCTAACCAATCTTGTGCATCCAATAGGTGTTTGTGTCATTGGATGAACATTTAGGTCATTTTCGTCCTCCCTATGCTAATTCTTTTCCAATTAGGGTTTTTAACCAATCTTGTGCATCCAATAGGTGTTTTGTGTCATTGGATGAACATTTAGGTCATTTTCGTTCTCCCTACACTTAATCTTGTCCAATTAGGGTTTCTAACCAATCTTGTGCATCCAATAGGTGTTTTGTGTCATTGGATGACCAATTAGGTCATTTTCGTCCTCCCTAGGCTAATTCTTGTCCAATTAGGGTTTCTAACCAATCTTGTGAATGAAATAGGTGTTTTTGTGTCATTGGATGAACAATTATGTCATTTTCGTCCTCCCTAGGCTAATTCTTGTCAAATTATGGTTTTTAACCAATCTTGTGCATCCAATAGGTGTTTTGTGTCATTGGACGAACATTTAGGTCATTTTTATTCTCCCTACTCTTAATCTTGTCCAATTAGGGTTTCTAACCAATCTTGTGCATCCAATAGTTGTTTTAGTGTCATTGGATGAACATATATGTCATTTTCGTCCTCCCTAAACTTAATCTTGTCCAATTCGGGTTTCTAACCAATCTTGTGCATCCAATAGGTGTTTTTGTGTCATTGGATGAACAATTAGGTCATTTTCATCCTCCCTAGGCTAATTCATGTCCAATTAGGGTTTTTAACCAATCTTGTGCATCCAATAGGTGTTTTGTGTCATTGGATGAACATTTAGGTCATTTTCGTTCTCCCTACACTTAATCTTGTCCAATTAGGGTTTTTAACCAATCTTGTGCATCCAATAGGTGTTTTGTGTCATTGGATGAACATTTAGGTCATTTTCGTTCTCCCTACACTTAATCTTGTCCAATTAGGGTTTCTAACCAATCTTGTGCATCCGATAGGTGTTTTTGTGTCATTGGATGAACAATTAGGTCATTTTCTTCCTCCCTAGGCTAATTCTTGTCCAATTAGGGTTTTTAACCAATCTTGTGCATCCAATAGGTGTTTTGTGTCATTGGATGAACACTTAGGTCATTTTCGTCCTCCCTACACTTTATCTTGTCCAATTAGGGTTTCTGACCAATCTTATGCATCCAATTGGTGTTTTTGTGTCATTGGATGAACAATTAGGTCATTTTCGTCCTCCCTATGATAATTCTTGTCCAATTAGGGTTTTTAACCAATCTTGTGCATCCAATAGGTGTTTTGTGTCATTGGATGAACATTTAGGTCATTTTCGTCCTCCTTATTCTATTTCTTATCCAATTAGGGTTTTTAACCAATCTTGTTCATCCAGTAGGTGTTTTGTGTCCTTGGATGAACATTTAGGTCATTTTCGTCCTCCCTACACTTAATCTTGTTCAATTAGGGTTTTTAACCAATCTTGTTCATTCAATAGGTGTGTTGTGTCATTGGATGAATATTTATGTCATTTTCGTCCTCCCTAAACTTAATCTTATCCAATTACGGTTTTTAACCAATCTTGTGCATCCAATAGGTGTTTTGTGTCATTGGATGAACATGTAGGTCATTTTCGTCCTCCCTACACTTAATCTTGTTCAATTAGGGTTTCTAACCAATCTTGTGCATCCGATAGGTGTTTTTGTGTCATTGGATAAACATTTAGGTCATTTTCGTCCTCCCTACACTTAATCTTGTCCAATTAGGGATTTTAACCAATCTTGTTCATTCAATAGGTGTGTTGTGTCATTGGATGAATATTTAGGTCATTTTCGTCTTCCCTAAACTTAATCTTGTCCAATTAGGGTTTTTAACCAATCTTGTGCATCCAATAGGTGTTTTGTGTCATTGGATGAACATTTAGGTCATTTTCGTCTTCTTTAGGCTAATACTTATCCAATTAGGGTTTTTAACCAATCTTGTGCATCCAATAGGTGTTTTGTGTCATTGGATGAACATTTAGGTCATTTTCGTCCTCCTTAGGCTAATTCTTATCCAATTGGGGTTTTTAACCAATCTTGTGAATCCAATAGGTGTTTTGTGTCATTGGATGAACATTTTAGGTCATTTTCGTCCTCCCTGCACTTAATCTTGTTCAATTAGGGTTTCTACCCAATCTTGTGCATCCGATAGGTGTTTTTGTGTCATTGGAAGAACAATTAGGTCATTTTCTTCCTCCCTAGGTTAATTCTTGTCGAATTAGGGTTTTTAACCAATCTTGTGTATCCAATAGGTGTTTTGTGTCATTGAATGAACATTTAGTTCATTTTCGTCCTACCTAAACTTAATCTTGTCCAATTAGGGTTTTTAACCAATCTTGTTCATTCAATAGGTGTGTTGTGTCATTGGATGAATATTTATGTCATTTTCGTCCTCCCTAAACTTAATCTTATCCAATTACGGTTTTTAACCAATCTTGTGCATCCAATAGGTGTTTTGTGTCATTGGAGGAACATTTAGGTCATTTTCGTCCTTCCTACACTTAATCTTGTTCAATTAGGGTTTCTAACCAATCTTGTGCATCCGATAGGTGTTTTTGTGTGATTGGATAAACATTTAGGTCATTTTCGTCCTCCCTACACTTAATCTTGTCCAATTAGGGTTTTTAACCAATCTTGTGCATCCAATAGGTGTTTTGTGTCATTGGATGAACATTTAGGTCATTTTCGTTCTCCTTATGCTAATTCTTATCCAATTAGGGTTTTTAACCAATCTTGTGCATCCAATAGGTGTTTTTGTGTCATTGGATGAACATTTAGGTCATTTTCGTTCTCCTTATGCTAATTCTTATCCAATTAGGGTTTTTAACCAATCTTGTGCATCCAATAGGTGTTTTGTGTCATTGGATGAACATTTAGGTCATTTTCGTCCTCCCTACACTTAATCTTGTTCAATTAGGGTTTCTAACCAATCTTGTGCATCCGATAGGTGTTTTTGTGTCATTGGATGAACATTTAGGTCATTTTCGTCCTCCCTACACTTAATTTTGTCCAATTAGGGTTTTTAACCAATCTTGTTCATTCAATAGGTGTGTTGTGTCATTGGATGAATATTTATGTCATTTTCGTCCTCCCTAAACTTAATCTTATCCAATTACGGTTTTTAACCAATCTTGTGCATCCAATAGGTGTTTTGTGTCATTGGATGAACATTTAGGTCATTTTCGTACTCCCTACACTTAATCTTGTTCAATTAGGGTTTCTAACCAATCTTGTGCATCCGATAGGTGTTTTTGTGTCATTGGATAAACATTTAGGTCATTTTCGTCCTCCCTACACTTAACCTTGTCCAATTAGGGTTTTTAACCAATCTTGTTCATTCAATAGGTGTGTTGTGTCATTGGATGAATATTTAGGTCATTTTCGTCTTCCCTAAACTTAATCTTGTCCAATTAGGGTTTTTAACCAATCTTGTGCATCCAATAGGTGTTTTGTGTCATTGGATGAACATTTAGGTCATTTTCGTCTTCTTTAGGCTAATACTTATCCAATTAGGGTTTTTAACCAATCTTGTGCATCCAATAGGTGTTTTGTGTCATTGGATGAACATTTAGGTCATTTTCGTCCTCCTTAGGCTAATTCTTATCCAATTGGGGTTTTTAACCAATCTTGTGAATCCAATAGGTGTTTTGTGTCATTGGATGAACATTTTAGGTCATTTTCGTCCTCCCTGCACTTAATCTTGTTCAATTAGGGTTTCTACCCAATCTTGTGCATCCGATAGGTGTTTTTATGTCATTGGAAGAACAATTAGGTCATTTTCTTCCTCCCTAGGTTAATTCTTGTCGAATTAGGGTTTTTAACCAATCTTGTGTATCCAATAGGTGTTTTGTGTCATTGAATGAACATTTAGGTCATTTTCGTCCTACCTAAACTTAATCTTGTCCAATTAGGGTTTTTAACCAATCTTGTGCATCCAATAGGTGTGTTGTGTCATTGGATGAACATTTAGGTCATTTTCGTCCTCCTTAGGCTAATTCTTATCCAATTAGGGTTTTTAACCAATCTTGTGCATCCAATAGGTGTTTTGTGTCATTGGATGAACATTTAGGTCATTTTTGTCCTCCCTACACTTAATCTTGTCCAATTAGGGTTTTTAACCAATCTTGTTCATTCAATAGGTGTGTTGTGTCATTGGATGAATATTTATGTCATTTTCGTCCTCCCTAAACTTAATCTTATCCAATTACGGTTTTTAACCAATCTTGTGCATCCAATAGGTGTTTTGTGTCATTGGAGGAACATTTAGGTCATTTTCGTCCTTCCTACACTTAATCTTGTTCAATTAGGGTTTCTAACCAATCTTGTGCATCCGATAGGTGTTTTTGTGTGATTGGATAAACATTTAGGTCATTTTCGTCCTCCCTACACTTAATCTTGTCGAATTAGGGTTTTTAACCAATCTTGTGCATCCAATAGGTGTTTTGTGTCATTGGATGAACATTTAGGTCATTTTCGTTCTCCTTATGCTAATTCTTATCCAATTAGGGTTTTTAACCAATCTTGTGCATCCAATAGGTGTTTTGTGTCATTGGATGAACATTTAGGTCATTTTCGTCCTCCCTAAACTTAATCTTGTCCAATTAGGGTTTTTAAGCAATCTTGTGCATCTAATAGGTGTTTTGTGTCATTGGAAGAACATTTAGGTCATTTTCGTCGTCCCTACACTTAATCTTGTTCAATTAGGGTTTCTGGCCAATCTTGTGCATCCGACAGGTGTTTTTGTGTCATTGGATGAACAATTAGGTCATTTTCGTCCTCCCTAGGCTAATTCTTGTCCAATTAGGGTTTTTAACCAATCTTGTGCATCCAATTGGTGTTTTGTGTCATTGGATGAACACTTAGGTCATTTTCGTCCTCCCTACAGTTAATCTTGTTCAATTAGGTTTTCTAACCAATCTTGTGCATCCGATAGGTGTTTTTGTGTCATTGGATGAACATTTAGGTCATTTTCGTCCTCCCTACACTTAATCTTGTCCAATTAGGGTTTTTAACCAATCTTGTTCATTCAATAGGTGTGTTGTGTCATTGGATGAATATTTAGGTCATTTTCGTCCTCCCTACACTTAATCTTGTCCAATTAGGGTTTTTAACCAATCTTGTGCATCCAATAGGTGTTTTGTGTCATTGGATGAACATTTAGGTCATTTTCGTCCTCCCTAGGCTTATTCTTGTCCAATTAGGGTTTCTAACCAATCTTGTGCATCCAATAGGTGTTTTGTGTCATTGGATGAACAATTAGGTCATTTTCGTCCTCCCTAGGCTAATTCTTGTCCAATTAGGGTTTCTAACCAATCTTTTGCATCCAATAGGTGTTTTGTGTCATTGGATGAACAATTAGGTCATTTTCGTCCTCCCTAGGCTAATTCTTGTCGAATTAGGGTTTCTAACCAACCTTGTGCATCCAATAGGTGTTTTGTGTCATTGGATGAACATTTAGGTCATTTTCGTCCTCCCTAGGCTAATTCTTGTCCAATTAGGGTTTCTAACCAATCTTGTGCATCCAATAGGTGTTTTGTGTCATTGGATGAACATTTAGGTCATTTTCGTCCTCCCTAGGCTAATTCTTGTCCAATTAGGGTTTCTAACCAATCTTTTGCATCCAATAGGTGTTTTGTGTCATTGGATGAACATTTAGGTCATTTTCGTTCTCCCTACACTTAATCTTGTCCAATTAGGGTTTCTAACCAATCTTGTGCATCCAATTGGTGTTTTTGTGTCATTGGATGAACAATTAGGTCATTTTCGTCCTCCCTAGGCTAATTCTTGTCCAATTAGGGTTTCTAACCAATCTTGTGAATGAAATAGGTGTTTTTGTGTCATTGGATGATCAATTATGTCATTTTCGTCCTCCCTAGGCTAATTCTTGTCAAATTATGGTTTTTAACAAATCTTGTGCATCCAATAGGTGTTTTGTGTCATTGGATGAACATTTAGGTCATTTTTGTTCTCCCTACTCTTAATCTTGTCCAATTAGGGTCTCTAACCAATCTTGTGCATCCAATAGTTGTTTTAGTGTCATTGGATGAACAATTAGGTCATTTTCGTTCTCCCTACACTTAATCTTGTCCAATTAGGGTTTCTAACCAATCTTGTGCATCCAATAGGTGTTTTGTGTCATTGGATGACCAATTAGGTCATTTTCGTCCTCCCTATGCTAATTCTTTTCCAATTAGGGTTTTTAACCAATCTTGTGCATCCAATAGGTGTTTTGTGTCATTGGATGAACATTTAGGTCATTTTCGTTCTCCCTACACTTAATCTTGTCCAATTAGGGTTTCTAACCAACATTGTGCATCCAATAGGTGTTTTGTGTCATTGGATGAACATTTAGGTCATTTTCGTTCTCCCTACACTTAATCTTGTCCAATTAGGGTTTCTAACCAATCTTGTGCATCCAATAGGTGTTTTGTGTCATTGGATGACCAATTAGGTCATTTTCGTCCTCCCTATGCTAATTCTTTTCCAATTAGGGTTTTTAACCAATCTTGTGCATCCAATAGGTGTTTTGTGTCATTGGATGAACATTTAGGTCATTTTTGTTCTCCCTACTCTTAATCTTGTCCAATTAGGGTTTCTAATCAAACTTGTGCATCCAATAGGTGTTTTGTGTCATTGGATGAACATATATGTCATTTTCGTCCTCCCTAGGCTAATTCATGTCCAATTAGGGTTTCTAACCAATCTTGTGCATCCAATAGGTGTTTTGTGTCATTGGATGAACAATTAGGTCATTTTCGTCCTCCCTTGGCTTATTCTTGTCCAATTAGGGTTTCTAACCAATCTTGTGCATCCAATTGGTATTTTTGTGTCATTGGATGAACAATTAGGTCATTTTCGTCCTCCCTAGGCTTATTCTTGTCCAATTAGGGTTTCTAACCAATCTTGTGCATCCAATTGGTGTTTTTGTGTCATTGGATGAACAATTAGGTCATTTTCGTCCTCCCTAGGGTTATTCTTGTCCAATTAGGGTTTCTAACCAATCTTGTGCACCCAATTGGTGTTTTTGTGTCATTGGATGAACAATTAGGTCATTTTCGTCCTCCCTAGGCTAATTCTTGTCCAATTAGGGTTTCTAACCAATCTTGTGAATGAAATAGGTGTTTTTGTGTCATTGGATGAACAATTATGTCATTTTCGTCCCCCCTAGGCTAATTCTTGTCAAATTATGGTTTTTAACCAATCTTGTGCATCCAATAGGTGTTTTGTGTCATTGGATGAACAATTAGGTCATTTTCGTCCTCCCTAGGCTAATTCTTGTCCAATTAGGGTTTCTAACTAATCTTGTGAATGAAATAGGTTTTTTTGTGTCATTGGATGATCATTTATGTCATTTTCGTCCTCCCTAGGCTAATTCTTGTCAAATTATGGTTTTTAACCAATCTTGTGCATCCAATAGGTGTTTTGTGTCATTGGATGAACATTTAGGTCATTTTTGTTCTCCCTACTCTTAATCTTGTCCAATTAGGGTTTCTAACCAACCTTGTGCATCCAATAGGTGTTTTGTGTCATTGGATGAACAATTAGGTCATTTTCGTCCTCCCTAGGCTAATTCTTGTCCAATTAGGGTTTCTAACCAATCTTGTGCATCCAATAGGTGTTTTGTGTCATTGGATGAACAATTAGGTCATTTTCGTCCTCCCTAGGCTTATTCTTGTCCAATTAGGGTTTCTAACCAATCTTGTGCATCCAATTGGTGTTTTTGTGTCATTGGATGAACAATTAGGTCATTTTTGTCCTCCCTAGGGTTATTCTTGTCCAATTAGGGTTTCTAACCAATCTTGTGCATCCAATTGGTGTTTTTGTGTCATTGGATGAACAATTACGTCATTTTCGTCCTCCCTAGGCTAATTGTTGTCCAATTAGGGTTTCTAACCAATCTTGTGAATGAAATAGGTGTTTTTGTGTCATTGGATGAACAATTATGTCATTTTCGTCCTCCCTAGGCTAATTCTTGTCAAATTATGGTTTTTAACCAATCTTGTGCATCCAATAGGTGTTTTGTGTCATTGGATGAACAATTAGGTCATTTTCGTCCTCCCTAGGCTAATTCTTGTCCAATTAGGGTTTCTAACCAATCTTGTGAATGAAATAGGTGTTTTTGTGTCATTGGATGATCAATTATGTCATTTTCGTCCTCCCTAGGCTAATTCTTGTCAAATTATGGTTTTTAACCAATCTTGTGCATCCAATAGGTGTTTTGTGTCATTGGACGAACATTTAGGTCATTTTTGTTCTCCCTACTCTTAATTTTGTCCAATTAGGGTTTCTAACCAATCTTGTGCATCCAATAGTTGTTTTAGTGTCATTGGATGAACATATATGTCATTTTCGTCCTCCCTAAACTTAATCTTGTCCAATTAGGGTTTCTAACCAATCTTGTGCATCCAATAGGTGTTTTTGTGTCATTGGATGAACAATTAGGTCATTTTCATCCTCCCTAGGCTAATTCATGTCCAATTAGGGTTTTTAACCAATCTTGTGCATCCAATAGGTGTTTTGTGTCATTGGATGAACAATTAGGTCATTTTCGTCCTCCCTAGGCTAATTCTTGTCCAATTAGGGTTTCTAACCAATCTTGTGAATGAAATAGGTGTTTTTGTGTCATTGGATGATCAATTATGTCATTTTCGTCCTCCCTAGGCTAATTCTTGTCAAATTATGGTTTTTAACAAATCTTGTGCATCCAATAGGTGTTTTGTGTCATTGGATGAACATTTAGGTCATTTTTGTTCTCCCTACTCTTAATCTTGTCCAATTAGGGTCTCTAACCAATCTTGTGCATCCAATAGTTGTTTTAGTGTCATTGGATGAACAATTAGGTCATTTTCGTTCTCCCTACACTTAATCTTGTCCAATTAGGGTTTCTAACCAATCTTGTGCATCCAATAGGTGTTTTGTGTCATTGGATGACCAATTAGGTCATTTTCGTCCTCCCTATGCTAATTCTTTTCCAATTAGGGTTTTTAACCAATCTTGTGCATCCAATAGGTGTTTTGTGTCATTGGATGAACATTTAGGTCATTTTCGTTCTCCCTACACTTAATCTTGTCCAATTAGGGTTTCTAACCAACATTGTGCATCCAATAGGTGTTTTGTGTCATTGGATGAACATTTAGGTCATTTTCGTTCTCCCTACACTTAATCTTGTCCAATTAGGGTTTCTAACCAATCTTGTGCATCCAATAGGTGTTTTGTGTCATTGGATGACCAATTAGGTCATTTTCGTCCTCCCTATGCTAATTCTTTTCCAATTAGGGTTTTTAACCAATCTTGTGCATCCAATAGGTGTTTTGTGTCATTGGATGAACATTTAGGTCATTTTTGTTCTCCCTACTCTTAATCTTGTCCAATTAGGGTTTCTAATCAAACTTGTGCATCCAATAGGTGTTTTGTGTCATTGGATGAACATATATGTCATTTTCGTCCTCCCTAGGCTAATTCATGTCCAATTAGGGTTTCTAACCAATCTTGTGCATCCAATAGGTGTTTTGTGTCATTGGATGAACAATTAGGTCATTTTCGTCCTCCCTTGGCTTATTCTTGTCCAATTAGGGTTTCTAACCAATCTTGTGCATCCAATTGGTATTTTTGTGTCATTGGATGAACAATTAGGTCATTTTCGTCCTCCCTAGGCTTATTCTTGTCCAATTAGGGTTTCTAACCAATCTTGTGCATCCAATTGGTGTTTTTGTGTCATTGGATGAACAATTAGGTCATTTTCATCCTCCCTAGGCTAATTCATGTCCAATTAGGGTTTTTAACCAATCTTGTGCATCCAATAGGTGTTTTGTGCCATTGGATGAACATTTAGGTCATTTTCGTCCTCCCTAGGCTAATTCTTGTCAAATTACGGTTTTTAAGCAATCTTGTGCATCCAATAGGTGTTTTGTGTCATTGGATGAACAATTAGGTCATTTTCGTCCTCCCTAGGTTTATTCTTGTCCAATTAGGGTTTCTAACCAATCTTGTGCATCCAATTGGTGTTTTTGTGTCATTGGATGAACAATTAGGTCATTTTCGTCCTCCCTAGGGTTATTCTTGTCCAATTAGGGTTTCTAACCAATCTTGTGCATCCAATTGGTGTTTTTGTGTCATTGGATGAACAATTAGGTCATTTTCGTCCTCCCTAGGCTAATTCTTGTCCAATTAGGGTTTCTAACCAATCTTGTGAATGAAATAGGTGTTTTTGTGTCATTGGATGAACAATTATGTCATTTTCGTCCCCCTTAGGCTAATTCTTGTCAAATTATGGTTTTTAACCAATCTTGTGCATCTAATAGGTGTTTTGTGTTATTGGATGAACAATTAGGTCATTTTCGTCCTCCCTAGGCTAATTCTTGTCCAATTAGGGTTTCTAACTAATCTTGTGAATGAAATAGGTGTTTTTGTGTCATTGGATGATCATTTATGTCATTTTCGTCCTCCCTAGGCTAATTCTTGTCAAATTATGGTTTTTAACCAATCTTGTGCATCCAATAGGAGTTTTGTGTCATTGGATGAACATTTAGGTCATTTTTGTTCTCCCTACTCTTAATCTTGTCCAATTAGGGTTTCTAACCAATCTTGTGCATCCAATAGTTGTTTTTGTGTCATTGGATGAACATATATGTCATTTTCGTCCTCCCTAGGCTAATTCATGTCCAATTAGGGTTTTTAACCAATCTTGTGCATCCAATAGGTGTTTTGTGTCATTGGATGAACAATTAGGTCATTTTCGTCCTCCCTAGGCTAATTCTTGTCCAATTATGGTTTCTAACTAATCTTGTGAATGAAATAGGTGTTTTTGTGTCATTGGATGATCAATTATGTCATTTTCGTCCTCCCTAGGCTAATTCTTGTCAAATTATGGTTTTTAACCAATCTTGTGCATCCAATAGGTGTTTTGTGTCATTGGATGAACATTTAGGTCATTTTTGTTCTCCCTACTCTTAATCTTGTCCAATTAGGGTTTCTAACCAATCTTGTGCATCCAATAGGTGTTTTGTGTCATTGGATGAACAATTAGGTCATTTTCGTCCTCCCTAGGCTTATTCTTGTCCAATTAGGGTTTCTAACCAATCTTGTGCATCCAATTGGTGTTTTTGTGTCATTGGATGAACAATTAGGTCATTTTTGTCCTCCCTAGGGTTATTCTTGTCCAATTAGGGTTTCTAACCAATCTTGTGCATCCAATTGGTGTTTTTGTGTCATTGGATGAACAATTACGTCATTTTCGTCCTCCCTAGGCTAATTGTTGTCCAATTAGGGTTTCTAACCAATCTTGTGAATGAAATAGGTGTTTTTGTGTCATTGGATGAACAATTATGTCATTTTCGTCCTCCCTAGGCTAATTCTTGTCAAATTATGGTTTTTAACCAATCTTGTGCATCCAATAGGTGTTTTGTGTCATTGGATGAACAATTAGGTCATTTTTGTTCTCCCTACTCTTAATCTTGTCCAATTAGGGTTTCTAACCAATCTTGTGCATCCAATAGTTGTTTTTGTGTCATTGGATGAACATATATGTCATTTTCGTCCTCCCTAAACTTAATCTTGTCCAATTAGGGTTTCTAACCAATCTTGTGCATCCAATAGGTGTTTTTGTGTCATTGGATGACCAATTAGGTCATTTTCATCCTCCCTAGGCTAATTCATGTCCAATTAGGGTTTTTAACCAATCTTGTGCATCCAATAGGTGTTTTGTGTCATTGGATGAACAATTATGTCATTTTCGTCCTCCCTAGGCTAATTCTTATCAAATTATGGTTTTTAACCAATCTTGTGCATCCAATAGGTGTTTTGTGTCATTGGACGAACATTTAGGTCATTTTTGTTCTCCCTACTCTTAATCTTGTCCAATTAGGGTTTCTAACCAATCTTGTGCATCCAATAGTTGTTTTAGTGTCATTGCATGAACATATATGTCATTTTCGTCCTCGCTAAAGTTAATCTTGTCCAATTAGGGTTTCTAACCAATCTTGTGCATCCAATAGGTGTTTTGTGTCATTGGATGACCAATTAGGTCATTTTCGTCCTCCCTATGCTAATTCTTTTCCAATTAGGGTTTTTAACCAATCTTGTGCATCCAATAGGTGTTTTGTGTCATTGGATGAACATTTAGGTCATTTTCGTTCTCCCTACACTTAATCTTGTCCAATTAGGGTTTCTAACCAATCTTGTGCATCCAATAGGTGTTTTGTGTCATTGGATGACCAATTAGGTCATTTTCGTCCTCCCTAGGCTTATTCTTGTCCAATTAGGGTTTCTAACCAATCTTGTGCATCCAATTGGTGTTTTTGTGTCATTGGATGAACAATTAGGTCATTTTCGTCCTCCCTAGGCTAATTCTTGTCCAATTAGGGTTTCTAACCAATCTTGTGAATGAAATAGGTGTTTTTGTGTCATTGGATGATCAATTATGTCATTTTCGTCCTCCCTAGGCTAATTCTTGTCAAATTATGGTTTTTAACAAATCTTGTGCATCCAATAGGTGTTTTGTGTCATTGGATGAACATTTAGGTCATTTTTGTTCTCCCTACTCTTAATCTTGTCCAATTAGGGTCTCTAACCAATCTTGTGCATCCAATAGTTGTTTTAGTGTCATTGGATGAACAATTAGGTCATTTTCGTTCTCCCTACACTTAATCTTGTCCAATTAGGGTTTCTAACCAATCTTGTGCATCCAATAGGTGTTTTGTGTCATTGGATGACCAATTAGGTCATTTTCGTCCTCCCTATGCTAATTCTTTTCCAATTAGGGTTTTTAACCAATCTTGTGCATCCAATAGGTGTTTTGTGTCATTGGATGAACATTTAGGTCATTTTCGTTCTCCCTACACTTAATCTTGTCCAATTAGGGTTTCTAACCAACATTGTGCATCCAATAGGTGTTTTGTGTCATTGGATGAACATTTAGGTCATTTTCGTTCTCCCTACACTTAATCTTGTCCAATTAGGGTTTCTAACCAATCTTGTGCATCCAATAGGTGTTTTGTGTCATTGGATGACCAATTAGGTCATTTTCGTCCTCCCTATGCTAATTCTTTTCCAATTAGGGTTTTTAACCAATCTTGTGCATCCAATAGGTGTTTTGTGTCATTGGATGAACATTTAGGTCATTTTTGTTCTCCCTACTCTTAATCTTGTCCAATTAGGGTTTCTAATCAAACTTGTGCATCCAATAGGTGTTTTGTGTCATTGGATGAACATATATGTCATTTTCGTCCTCCCTAGGCTAATTCATGTCCAATTAGGGTTTCTAACCAATCTTGTGCATCCAATAGGTGTTTTGTGTCATTGGATGAACAATTAGGTCATTTTCGTCCTCCCTTGGCTTATTCTTGTCCAATTAGGGTTTCTAACCAATCTTGTGCATCCAATTGGTATTTTTGTGTCATTGGATGAACAATTAGGTCATTTTCGTCCTCCCTAGGCTTATTCTTGTCCAATTAGGGTTTCTAACCAATCTTGTGCATCCAATTGGTGTTTTTGTGTCATTGGATGAACAATTAGGTCATTTTCATCCTCCCTAGGCTAATTCATGTCCAATTAGGGTTTTTAACCAATCTTGTGCATCCAATAGGTGTTTTGTGCCATTGGATGAACATTTAGGTCATTTTCGTCCTCCCTAGGCTAATTCTTGTCAAATTACGGTTTTTAAGCAATCTTGTGCATCCAATAGGTGTTTTGTGTCATTGGATGAACAATTAGGTCATTTTCGTCCTCCCTAGGTTTATTCTTGTCCAATTAGGGTTTCTAACCAATCTTGTGCATCCAATTGGTGTTTTTGTGTCATTGGATGAACAATTAGGTCATTTTCGTCCTCCCTAGGGTTATTCTTGTCCAATTAGGGTTTCTAACCAATCTTGTGCATCCAATTGGTGTTTTTGTGTCATTGGATGAACAATTAGGTCATTTTCGTCCTCCCTAGGCTAATTCTTGTCCAATTAGGGTTTCTAACCAATCTTGTGAATGAAATAGGTGTTTTTGTGTCATTGGATGAACATTTATGTCATTTTCGTCCTCCCTAAACTTAATCTTGTCCAATTAGGGTTTCTAACCAATCTTGTGCATCCAATAGGTGTTTTTGTGTCTTTGGATGAACAATTAGGTCATTTTCATCCTCCCTAGGCTAATTCATGTCCAATTAGGGTTTTTAACCAATCTTGTGCATCCAATAGGTGTTTTGTGTCATTGGATGAACATTTAGGTCATTTTCGTTCTCCCTACACTTAATCTTGTCCAATTAGGGTTTCTAACCAATCTTGTGCATCCAATAGGTGTTTTGTGTCATTGGATGACCAATTAGGTCATTTTCGTCCTCCCTAGGCTTATTCTTGTCCAATTAGGGTTTCTAACCAATCTTGTGCATCCAATTGGTGTTTTTGTGTCATTGGATGAACAATTAGGTCATTTTCGTCCTCCCTAGGCTAATTCTTGTCCAATTAGGGTTTTTAACCAATCTTGTGCATCCAATAGGTGTTTTGTGTCATTGGATGAACATTTAGGTCATTTTTGTTCTCCCTACTCTTAATCTTGTCCAATTAGGGTTTCTAATCAACCTTGTGCATCCAATAGGTGTTTTGTGTCATTGGATGAACATATATGTCATTTTCGTCCTCCCTAGGCTAATTCATGTCCAATTAGGGTTTCTAACCAATCTTGTGCATCCAATAGGTGTTTTGTGTCATTGGATGAACAATTAGGTCATTTTCGTCCTCCCTTGGCTTATTCTTGTCCAATTAGGGTTTCTAACCAATCTTGTGCATCCAATTGGTATTTTTGTGTCATTGGATGAACAATTAGGTCATTTTCGTCCTCCCTAGGCTTATTCTTGTCCAATTAGGGTTTCTAACCAATCTTGTGCATCCAATTGGTGTTTTTGTGTCATTGGATGAACAATTAGGTCATTTTCGTCCTCCCTAGGCTAATTCATGTCCAATTAGGGTTTTTAACCAATCTTGTGCATCCAATAGGTGTTTTGTGCCATTGGATGAACATTTAGGTCATTTTCGTCCTCCCTAGGCTAATTCTTGTCAAATTACGGTTTTTAAGCAATCTTGTGCATCCAATAGGTGTTTTGTGTCATTGGATGAACAATTAGGTCATTTTCGTCCTCCCTAGGCTTATTCTTGTCCAATTAGGGTTTCTAACCAATCTTGTGCATCCAATTGGTGTTTTTGTGTCATTGGATGAACAATTAGGTCATTTTCGTCCTCCCTAGGGTTATTCTTGTCCAATCAGGGTTTCTAACCAATCTTGTGCACCAAATTGGTGTTTTTGTGTCATTGGATGAACAATTAGGTCATTTTCGTCCTCCCTAGGCTAATTCTTGTCCAATTAGGGTTTCTAACCAATCTTGTGAATGAAATAGGTGTTTTTGTGTCATTGGATGAACAATTATGTCATTTTCGTCCCCCCTAGGCTAATTCTTGTCAAATTATGGTTTTTAACCAATCTTGTGCATCCAATAGGTGTTTTGTGTCATTGGATGAACAATTAGGTCATTTTCGTCCTCCCTAGGCTAATTCTTGTCCAATTAGGGTTTCTAACTAATCTTGTGAATGAAATAGGTTTTTTTGTGTCATTGGATGATCATTTATGTCATTTTCGTCCTCCCTAGGCTAATTCTTGTCAAATTATGGTTTTTAACCAATCTTGTGCATCCAATAGGTGTTTTGTGTCATTGGATGAACATTTAGGTCATTTTTGTTCTCCCTACTCTTAATCTTGTCCAATTAGGGTTTCTAACCAATCTTGTGCATCCAATAGTTGTTTTTGTGTCATTGGATGAACATATATGTCATTTTCGTCCTCCCTAGGCTAATTCATGTCCAATTAGGGTTTTTAACCAATCTTGTGCATCCAATAGGTGTTTTGTGTCATTGGATGAACAATTAGCTCATTTTCGTCCTCCCTTGGCTTATTCTTGTCCAATTAGGGTTTCTAACCAATCTTGTGCATCCAATAGGTGTTTTTGTGTCATTGGATGAACAATTAGGTCATTTTCATCCTCCCAAGGCTAATTCATGTCCAATTAGGGTTTTTAACCAATCTTGTGCATCCAATAGGTGTTTTGTGTCATTGGATGAACTATTAGGTCATTTTTGTCCTCCCTAGGCTAATTCTTGTCCAATTAGGGTTTCTAACCAATCTTGTGCATCCAATAGGTGTTTGTGTCATTGGATGAACATTTATGTCATTTTCGTACTCCCTATGCTAATTCTTTTCCAATTAGGGTTTTTAACCAATCTTGTGCATCCAATAGGTGTTTTGTGTCATTGGATGAACATTTAGGTCATTTTCGTTCTCCCTACACTTAATCTTGTCCAATTAGGGTTTCTAACCAATCTTGTGCATCCAATAGGTGTTTTTGTGTCATTGGATGAACAATTAGGTCATTTTCATCCTCCCTAGGCTAATTCATGTCCAATTAGGGTTTTTAACCAATCTTGTGCATCCAATAGGTGTTTTGTGTCATTGGATGAACTATTAGGTCATTTTTGTCCTCCCTAGGCTAATTCTTGTCCAATTAGGGTTTCTAACCAATCTTGTGCATCCAATAGGTGTTTGTGTCATTGGATGAACATTTAGGTCATTTTCGTCCTCCCTATGCTAATTCTTTTCCAATTAGGGTTTTTAACCAATCTTGTGCATCCAATAGGTGTTTTGTGTCATTGGATGAACATTTAGGTCATTTTTGTTCTCCCTACTCTTAATCTTGTCCAATTAGGGTTTCTAACCAATCTTGTGCATCCAATAGTTGTTTTAGTGTCATTGGATGAACATATATGTCATTTTCGTCCTCCCTAAACTTAATCTTGTCCAATTAGGGTTTCTAACCAATCTTGTGCATCCATTAGGTGTTTTTGTGTCATTGGATGAACAATTAGGTCATTTTCATCCTCCCTAGGCTAATTCATGTCCAATTAGGGTTTTTAACCAATCTGGTGCATCCAATAGGTGTTTTGTGCCATTGGATGAACATTTAGGTCATTTTCGTCCTCCCTAGGCTAATTCTTGTCAAATTACGGTTTTTAAGCAATCTTGTGCATCCAATAGGTGTTTTGTGTCATTGGATGAACAATTAGGTCATTTTCGTCCTCCCTAGGCTTATTCTTGTCCAATTAGGGTTTCTAACCAATCTTGTGCATCCAATTGGTGTTTTTGTGTCATTGGATGAACAATTAGGTCATTTTCGTCCTCCCTAGGGTTATTCTTGTCCAATCAGGGTTTCTAACCAATCTTGTGCACCAAATTGGTGTTTTTGTGTCATTGGATGAACAATTAGGTCATTTTCGTCCTCCCTAGGCTAATTCTTGTCCAATTAGGGTTTCTAACCAATCTTGTGAATGAAATAGGTGTTTTTGTGTCATTGGATGAACAATTATGTCATTTTCGTCCCCCCTAGGCTAATTCTTGTCAAATTATGGTTTTTAACCAATCTTGTGCATCCAATAGGTGTTTTGTGTCATTGGATGAACAATTAGGTCATTTTCGTCCTCCCTAGGCTAATTCTTGTCCAATTAGGGTTTCTAACTAATCTTGTGAATGAAATAGGTTTTTTTGTGTCATTGGATGATCATTTATGTCATTTTCGTCCTCCCTAGGCTAATTCTTGTCAAATTATGGTTTTTAACCAATCTTGTGCATCCAATAGGTGTTTTGTGTCATTGGATGAACATTTAGGTCATTTTTGTTCTCCCTACTCTTAATCTTGTCCAATTAGGGTTTCTAACCAATCTTGTGCATCCAATAGTTGTTTTTGTGTCATTGGATGAACATATATGTCATTTTCGTCCTCCCTAGGCTAATTCATGTCCAATTAGGGTTTTTAACCAATCTTGTGCATCCAATAGGTGTTTTGTGTCATTGGATGAACAATTAGCTCATTTTCGTCCTCCCTTGGCTTATTCTTGTCCAATTAGGGTTTCTAACCAATCTTGTGCATCCAATAGGTGTTTTTGTGTCATTGGATGAACAATTAGGTCATTTTCATCCTCCCAAGGCTAATTCATGTCCAATTAGGGTTTTTAACCAATCTTGTGCATCCAATAGGTGTTTTGTGTCATTGGATGAACTATTAGGTCATTTTTGTCCTCCCTAGGCTAATTCTTGTCCAATTAGGGTTTCTAACCAATCTTGTGCATCCAATAGGTGTTTGTGTCATTGGATGAACATTTATGTCATTTTCGTACTCCCTATGCTAATTCTTTTCCAATTAGGGTTTTTAACCAATCTTGTGCATCCAATAGGTGTTTTGTGTCATTGGATGAACATTTAGGTCATTTTCGTTCTCCCTACACTTAATCTTGTCCAATTAGGGTTTCTAACCAATCTTGTGCATCCAATAGGTGTTTTGTGTCATTGGATGACCAATTAGGTCATTTTCGTCCTCCCTAGGCTAATTCTTGTCCAATTAGGGTTTCTAACCAATCTTGTGAATGAAATAGGTGTTTTTGTGTCATTGGATGAACAATTATGTCATTTTCGTCCTCCCTAGGCTAATTCTTGTCCAATTAGGGTTTCTAACCAATCTTGTGCATCCAATTGGTGTTTTTGTGTCATTGGATGAACAATTAGGTCATTTTCGTCCTCCCTAGGCTAATTCTTGTCCAATTAGGGTTTCTAACCAATCTTGTGAATGAAATAGGTGTTTTTGTGTCATTGGATGAACAATTATGTCATTTTCGTCCTCCCTAGGCTAATTCTTGTCAAATTACGGTTTTTAAGCAATCTTGTGCATCCAATAGGTGTTTTGTGTCATTGGATGAACAATTAGGTCATTTTCGTCCTCCCTAGGCTTATTCTTGTCCAATTAGGGTTTCTAACCAATCTTGTGCATCCAATTGGTGTTTTTGTGTCATTGGATGAACAATTAGGTCATTTTCGTCCTCCCTAGGGTTATTCTTGTCCAATTAGGGTTTCTAACCAATCTTGTGCACCCAATTGGTGTTTTTGTGTCATTGGATGAACAATTAGGTCATTTTCGTCCTCCCTAGGCTTATTCTTGTCCAATTAGGGTTTCTAACCAATCTTGTGCATCCAATTGGTGTTTTTGTGTCATTGGATGAACAATTAGGTCATTTTCGTCCTCCCTAGGCTAATTCTTGTCCAATTAGGGTTTCTAACCAATCTTGTGCATCCAATAGGTGTTTTGTGTCATTGGATGAACATTTAGGTCATTTTCGTCCTCCCTAGGCTAATTCTTGTCCAATTAGGGTTTCTAACCAATCTTTTGCATCCAATAGGTGTTTTGTGTCATTGGATGAACATTTAGGTCATTTTCGTTCTCCCTACACTTAATCTTGTCCAATTAGGGTTTCTAACCAATCTTGTGCATCCAATAGGTGTTTTGTGTCATTGGATGACCAATTAGGTCATTTTCGTCCTCCCTATGCTAATTCTTTTCCAATTAGGGTTTTTAACCAATCTTGTGCATCCAATAGGTGTTTTGTGTCATTGGATGAACATTTAGGTCATTTTTGTTCTCCCTACTCTTAATCTTGTCCAATTAGGGTTTCTAATCAACCTTGTGCATCCAATAGGTGTTTTGTGTCATTGGATGAACATATATGTCATTTTCGTCCTCCCTAGGCTAATTCATGTCCAATTAGGGTTTCTAACCAATCTTGTGCATCCAATAGGTGTTTTGTGTCATTGGATGAACAATTAGGTCATTTTCGTCCTCCCTTGGCTTATTCTTGTCCAATTAGGGTTTCTAACCAATCTTGTGCATCCAATTGGTATTTTTGTGTCATTGGATGAACAATTAGGTCATTTTCGTCCTCCCTAGGCTTATTCTTGTCCAATTAGGGTTTCTTACCAATCTTGTGCATCCAATTGGTGTTTTTGTGTCATTGGATGAACAATTAGGTCATTTTCGTCCTCCCTAGGCTAATTCTTGTCCAATTAGGGTTTCTAACCAATCTTGTGAATGAAATAGGTGTTTTTGTGTCATTGGATGAACAATTATGTCATTTTCGTCCTCCCTAGGCTAATTCTTGTCAAATTATGGTTTTTAACCAATCTTGTGTATCCAATAGGTGTTTTGTGTCGTTGGATGAACATTTAGGTCATTTTTGTTCTCCCTACTCTTAATCTTGTCCAATTAGGGTTTCTAACCAATCTTGTGCATCCAATAGTTGTTTTTGTGTCATTGGATGAACATATATGTCATTTTCGTCCTCCCTAGGCTAATTCATGTCCAATTAGGGTTTTTAACCAATCTTGTGCATCCAATAGGTGTTTTGTGTCATTGGATGAACAATTAGGTCATTTTCGTCCTCCCTAGGCTAATTCTTGTCCAATTATGGTTTCTAACTAATCTTGTGAATGAAATAGGTGTTTTTGTGTCATTGGATGATCAATTATGTCATTTTCGTCCTCCCTAGGCTAATTCTTGTCAAATTATGGTTTTTAACCAATCTTGTGCATCCAATAGGTGTTTTGTGTCATTGGATGAACATTTAGGTCATTTTTGTTCTCCCTACTCTTAATCTTGTCCAATTAGGGTTTCTAACCAATCTTGTGCATCCAATAGGTGTTTTGTGTCATTGGATGAACAATTAGGTCATTTTCGTCCTCCCTAGGCTTATTCTTGTCCAATTAGGGTTTCTAACCAATCTTGTGCATCCAATTGGTGTTTTTGTGTCATTGGATGAACAATTAGGTCATTTTCGTCCTCCCTAGGGTTATTCTTGTCCAATTAGGGTTTCTAACCAATCTTGTGCATCCAATTGGTGTTTTTGTGTCATTGGATGAACAATTACGTCATTTTCGTCCTCCCTAGGCTAATTGTTGTCCAATTAGGGTTTCTAACCAATCTTGTGAATGAAATAGGTGTTTTTGTGTCATTGGATGAACAATTATGTCATTTTCGTCCTCCCTAGGCTAATTCTTGTCAAATTATGGTTTTTAACCAATCTTGTGCATCCAATAGGTGTTTTGTGTCATTGGATGAACAATTAGGTCATTTTCGTCCTCCCTAGGCTAATTCTTGTCCAATTAGGGTTTCTAACTAATCTTGTGAATGAAATAGGTGTTTTTGTGTCATTGGATGATCAATTATGTCATTTTCGTCCTCCCTAGGCTAATTCTTGTCAAATTATGGTTTTTAACCAATCTTGTGCATCCAATAGGTGTTTTGTGTCATTGGATGAACATTTAGGTCATTTTTGTTCTCCCTACTCTTAATCTTGTCCAATTAGGGTTTCTAACCAATCTTGTGCATCCAATAGTTGTTTTTGTGTCATTGGATGAACATATATGTCATTTTCGTCCTCCCTAGGCTAATTCATGTCCAATTAGGGTTTTTAACCAATCTTGTGCATCCAATAGGTGTTTTGTGTCATTGGATGAACAATTAGGTCATTTTCGTCCTTCCTTGGCTTATTCTTGTCCAATTAGGGTTTCTAACCAATCTTGTGCATCCAATAGGTGTTTTTGTGTCATTGGATGAACAATTAGGTCATTTTCATCCTCCCTAGGCTAATTCATGTCCAATTAGGGTTTTTAACCAATCTTGTGCATCCAATAGGTGTTTTGTGTCATTGGATGAACTATTAGGTCATTTTTGTCCTCCCTAGGCTAATTCTTGTCCAATTAGGGTTTCTAACCAATCTTGTGCATCCAATAGGTGTTTGTGTCATTGGATGAACATTTA
>JBBPBS010001162.1:724163-786521 GCA_037974835.1 Cicer judaicum | reverse complement strand
CATCCAATTGGTGTTTTTGTGTCATTGGATGAACAATTAGGTCATTTTCGTCCTCCCTAGGCTAATTCTTGTCCAATTAGGGTTTCTAACCAATCTTGTGAATGAAATAGGTGTTTTTGTGTCATTGGATGAACAATTATGTCATTTTCGTCCTCCCTAGGCTAATTCTTGTCAAATTATGCTTTTTAACCAATCTAGTGCATCCAATAGGTGTTTTGTGTCATTGGATGAACAATTAGGTCATTTTCGTCGTCCCTAGGCTAATTCTAGTCCATTTAGGGTTTCTAACCAATCTTGTGAATGAAATTGGTGTTTTTGTGTCATTGGATGATCAATTATGTCATTTTCGTCCTCCCTAGGCTAATTCTTGTCAAATTATGGTTTTTAACCAATCTTGTGCATCCAATAGGTGTTTTGTGTCATTGGACGAACATTTAGGTCATTTTTATTCTCCCTACTCTTAATCTTGTCCAATTAGGGTTTCTAACCAATCTAGTGCATCCAATATTTGTTTCAGTGTCATTGGATGAACATATATGTCATTTTCGTCCTCCCTAAACTTAATCTTGTCCAATTCGGGTTTCTAACCAATCTTGTGCATCCAATAGGTGTTTTTGTGTCATTGGATGAACAATTAGGTCATTTTCATCCTCCCTAGGCTAATTCATGTCCAATTAGGGTTTTTAACCAATCTTGTGCATCCAATAGGTGTTTTGTGTCATTGGATGAACTATTAGGTCATTTTTGTCCTCCCTAGGCTAATTCTTGTCCAATTAGGGTTTCTAACCAATCTTGTGCATCCAATAGGTGTTTGTGTCATTGGATGAACATTTATGTCATTTTCGTACTCCCTATGCTAATTCTTTTCCAATTAGGGTTTTTAACCAATCTTGTGCATCCAATAGGTGTTTTGTGTCATTGGATGAACATTTAGGTCATTTTCGTTCTCCCTACACTTAATCTTGTCCAATTAGGGTTTCTAACCAATCTTGTGCATCCAATAGGTGTTTTGTGTCATTGGATGACCAATTAGGTCATTTTCGTCCTCCCTATGCTAATTCTTTTCCAATTAGGGTTTTTAACCAATCTTGTGCATCCAATTGGTGTTTTGTGTCATTGGATGAACATTTAGGTCATTTTTGTTCTCCCTACTCTTAATCTTGTCCAATTAGGGTTTCTAATCAACCTTGTGCATCCAATAGGTGTTTTGTGTCATTGGATGAACATATATGTCATTTTCGTCCTCCCTAGGCTAATTCATGTCCAATTAGGGTTTCTAACCAATCTTGTACATCCAATAGGTGTTTTGTGTCATTTGATGAACAATTAGGTCATTTTCGTCCTCCCTTGGCTTATTCTTGTCCAATTAGGGTTTCTAACCAATCTTGTGCATCCAATTGGTATTTTTGTGTCATTGGATGAACAATTAGGTCATTTTCGTCCTCCCTAGGCTTATTCTTGTCCAATTAGGGTTTCTAACCAATCTTGTGCATCCAATTGGTGTTTTTGTGTCATTGGATGAACAATTAGGTCATTTTCGTCCTCCCTAGGCTAATTCTTGTCCAATTAGGGTTTCTAACCAATCTTGTGAATGAAATAGGTGTTTTTGTGTCATTGGACGAACAATTATGTCATTTTCGTCCTCCCTAGGCTAATTCTTGTCAAATTATGCTTTTTAACCAATCTAGTGCATCCAATAGGTGTTTTGTGTCATTGGATGAACAATTAGGTCATTTTCGTCCTCCCTAGGCTAATTCTAGTCCATTTAGGGTTTCTAACCAATCTTGTGAATGAAATAGGTGTTTTTGTGTCATTGGATGATCAATTATGTCATTTTCGTCCTCCCTAGGCTAATTCTTGTCAAATTATGATTTTTAACCAATCTTGTGCATCCAATAGGTGTTTTGTGTCATTGGACGAACATTTAGGTCATTTTTATTCTCCCTACTCTTAATCTTGTCCAATTAGGGTTTCTAACCAATCTTGTGCATCCAATAGTTGTTTTAGTGTCATTGGATGAACATATATGTCATTTTCGTCCTCCCTAAACTTAATCTTGTCCAATTCGGGTTTCTAACCAATCTTGTGCATCCAATAGGTGTTTTTGTGTCATTGGATGAACAATTAGGTCATTTTCATCCTCCCTAGGCTAATTCATGTCCAATTAGGGTTTTTAACCAATCTTGTGCATCCAATAGGTGTTTTGTGTCATTCGATGAACTATTAGGTCATTTTTGTCCTCCCTAGGCTAATTCTTGTCCAATTAGGGTTTCTAACCAATCTTGTGCATCCAATAGGTGTTTGTGTCATTGGATGAACATTTAGGTCATTTTCGTCCTCCCTATGCTAATTCTTTTCCAATTAGGGTTTTTAACCAATCTTGTGCATCCAATAGGTGTTTTGTGTCATTGGATGAACATTTAGGTCATTTTCGTTCTCCCTCCACTTAATCTTGTCCAATTAGGGTTTCTAACCAATCTTGTGCATCCAATAGGTGTTTTGTGTCATTGGATGAACATTTAGGTCATTTTTGTTCTCCCTACTCTTAATCTTGTCCAATTAGGGTTTCTAACCAATCTTGTGCATCCAATAGTTGTTTTAGTGTCATTGGATGAACATATATGTCTTTTTCGTCCTCCCTAAACTTAATCTTGTCCAATTAGGGTTTCTAACCAATCTTGTGCATCCAATAGGTGTTTTTGTGTCATTGGATGAACAATTAGGTCATTTTCGTCCTCCCTAGGCTAATTCATGTCCAATTAGGGTTTCTAACCAATCTTGTACATCCAATTAGTGTTTTTGTGTCATTGGATGAACAATTAGATCATTTTCGTTCTCCCTAGGCTAATTCTTGTCCAATTAGGGTTTCTAACCAATCTTGTGCATCCAATTGGAGTTTTTGTGTCATTGGATGAACAATTAGGTCATTTTCGTCCTCCCTAGGCTAATTCTTGGCCAATTAGGGTTTCTAACCAATCTTGTGAATGAAATAGGTGTTTTTGTGTCATTGGATGAACAATTATGTCATTTTCGTCCCCCCTAGGCTAATTCTTGTCAAATTATGGTTTTTAACCAATCTTGTGCATCGAATAGGTGTTTTGTGTCATTGGATGAACAATTAGGTCATTTTCGTCCTCCCTAGGCTAATTCTTGTCCAATTAGGGTTTCTAACTAATCTTGTGAATGAAATAGGTGTTTTTGTGTCATTGGATGATCAATTATGTCATTTTCGTCCTCCCTAGGCTAATTCTTGTCAAATTATGGTTTTTAACCAATCTTGTGCATCCAATAGTTGTTTCAGTGTCATTGGATGAACATATATGTCATTTTCGTCCTCCCTAAACTTAATCTTGTCCAATTAGGGTTTCTAACCAATCTTGTGCATCCAATAGTTGTTTTTGTGTCATTGGATGAACATATATGTCATTTTCGTCCTCCCTAGGCTAATTCATGTCCAATTAGGGTTTTTAACCAATCTTGTGCATCCAATAGGTGTTTTGTGTCTTTGGATGAACAATTAGGTTATTTTCATCCTCCCTAGGCTAATTCATGTCCAATTAGGGTTTCTAACCAACCTTGTGCATCCAATAGGTGTTTTGTGTCATTGGATGAACAATTAGGTCATTTTCGTCCTCCCTAGGCTAATTCTTGTCCAATTAGGGTTTCTAACCAATCTTTTGCATCCAATAGGTGTTTTGTGTCATTGGATGAACATTTAGGTCATTTTCGTTCTCCCTACACTTAATCTTGTCCAATTAGGGTTTCTAACCAATCTTGTGCATCCCATAGGTGTTTTGTGTCATTGGATGAACATTTAGGTCATTTTCGTCCTCCCTAGGCTAATTCTTGTCCAATTAGGGTTTCTAACCAATCTTTTGCATCCAATAGGTGTTTTGTGTCATTGGATGAACAATTAGGTCATTTTCGTCCTCCCTAGGCTAATTCTTGTCGAATTAGGGTTTCTAACCAACCTTGTGCATCCAATAGGTGTTTTGTGTCATTGGATGAACATTTAGGTCATTTTCGTCCTCCCTAGGCTAATTCTTGTCCAATTAGGGTTTCTAACCAATCTTTTGCATCCAATAGGTGTTTTGTTTCATTGGATGAACATTTAGGTCATTTTCGTTCTCCCTACACTTAATCTTGTCCAATTAGGGTTTCTAACCAATCTTGTGCATCCCATAGGTGTTTTGTGTCATTGGATGAACATTTAGGTCATTTTCGTCCTCCCTAGGCTAATTCTTGTCCAATTAGGGTTTCTAACCAATCTTTTGCATCCAATAGGTGTTTTGTGTCATTGGATGAACAATTAGGTCATTTTCGTCCTCCCTAGGCTAATTCTTGTCCAATTAGGGTTTCTAACCAACCTTGTGCATCCAATAGGTGTTTTGTGTCATTGGATGAACATTTAGGTCATTTTCGTCCTCCCTAGGCTAATTCTTGTCCAATTAGGGTTTCTAACCAATCTTGTGCATCCAATAGTTGTTTTAGTGTCATTGGATGAACATATATGTCATTTTCGTCCTCCCTAAACTTAATCTTGTCCAATTAGGGTTTCTAACCAATCTTGTGCATCCAATAGGTGTTTTGTGTCATTGGATGAACAATTAGGTCATTTTCGTCCTCCCTAGGCTTATTCTTGTCCAATTAGGGTTTCTAACCAATCTTGTGCATCCAATTGGTGTTTTTGTGTCATTGGATGAACAATTAGGTCATTTTCGTCCTCCCTAAGCTTATTCTTGTCCAATTAGGGTTTCTAACCAATCTTGTGCATCCAATTGGTGTTTTTGTGTCATTGGATGAACAATTAGGTCATTTTCGTCCTCCCTAGGCTAATTCTTGTCCAATTAGCGTTTCTAACCAATCTTGTGAATGAAATAGGTGTTTTTGTGTCATTGGATGATCAATTATGTCATTTTCGTCCTCCCTAGGCTAATTCTTGTCAAATTATGGTTTTTAACCAATCTTGTGCATCCAATAGGTGTTTTGTGTCATTGGACGAACATTTAGGTCATTTTTGTTCTCCCTACTCTTAATCTTGTCCAATTAGGGTTTCTAACCAATCTTGTGCATCCAATAGTTGTTTTAGTGTCATTGGATGAACATATATGTCATTTTCGTCCTCCCTAAACTTAATCTTGTCCAATTAGGGTTTCTAACCAATCTTGTGCATCCAATAGGTGTTTTTGTGTCATTGGATGAACAATTAGGTCATTTTCATCCTCCCTAGGCTAATTCATGTCTAATTAGGGTTTTTAACCAATCTTATGCATCCAATAGGTGTTTTGTGTCATTGGATGAACAATTAGGTCATTTTCGTCCTCCCTAGGCTAATTCTTGTCCAATTAGGGTTTCTAACCAATCTTGTGCATCCAATAGGTGTTTGTGTCATTGGATGAACATTTAGGTCATTTTCGTTCTCCCTACACTTAATCTTGTCCAATTAGGGTTTCTAACCAATCTTGTGCATCCAATAGGTGTTTTGTGTCATTGGATGAACATTTAGGTCATTTTTGTTCTCCCTACTCTTAATCTTGTCCAATTAGGGTTTCTAACCAATCTTGTGCATCCAATAGTTGTTTTAGTGTCATTGGATGAACATATATGTCATTTTCGTCCTCCCTAAACTTAATCTTGTCCAATTAGGGTTTCTAACCAATCTTGTGCATCCAATTGGTGTTTTTGTGTCATTGGATGAACAATTAGGTCATTTTCGTCCTCCCTAGGCTAATTCTTGTCCAATTAGGGTTTCTAACCAATCTTGTGAATGAAATAGGTGTTTTTGTGTCATTGGATGAACAATTATGTCATTTTCGTCCTCCCTAGGCTAATTCTTGTCCAATTAGGGTTTCTAACCAATCTTGTGCATCCAATAGGTGTTTTGTGTCATTGGATGACCAATTAGGTCATTTTCGTCATCCCTAGGCTAATTCTTTTCCAATTAGGGTTTTTAACCAATCTTTTGCATCCATAGGTGTTTTGTGTCATTTGATGAACAATTAGGTCATTTTCGTCCTCCCTAGGCTTATGCTTGTCTAATTAGGGTTTCTAACCAATCTTGTGCATCCAATAGGTGTTTTTGTGTCATTGGATGAACAATTAGGTCATTTTCGTCCTCCCTAGGCTAATTCTTGTCCAATTAGGGTTTTTAACCAATCTTGTGCATCCAATAGGTGTTTTGTGTCATTGGATGAACATTTAGGTCATTTTCGTCCTCCCTAGGCTTATTCTTGTCCAATTAGGGTTTCTAACCAATCTTGTGCATCCAATTGGTGTTTTTGTGTCATTGGACGAACAATTAGATCATTTTCGTCCTCCCTAGGCTAATTCTTGTCCAATTAGGGTTTCTAACCAATCTTGTGAATGAAATAGGTGTTTTTGTGTCATTGGATGAACAATTATGTCATTTTCGTCCTCCCTAGGCTAATTCTTGTCAAATTATGGTTTTTAACCAATCTTGTGCATCCAATAGGTGTTTTGTGTCATTGGATGAACAATTAGGTCATTTTTGTTCTCCCTACTCTTAATCTTGTCCAATTAGGGTTTCTAACCAATCTTGTGCATCCAATAGTTGTTTTTGTGTCATTGGATGAACATATATGTCATTTTCGTCCTCCCTAAACTTAATCTTGTCCAATTAGGGTTTCTAACCAATCTTGTGCATCCAATAGGTGTTTTGTGTCATTGGATGAACAATTAGGTCATTTTCGTCCTCCCTATGCTAATTCTTTTCCAATTAGGGTTTTTAACCAATCTTGTGCATCCAATAGGTGTTTTGTGTCATTGGATGAACATTTAGGTCATTTTCGTTCTCCCTACACTTAATCTTGTCCAATTAGGGTTTCTAACCAATCTTGTGCATCCAATAGGTGTTTTGTGTCATTGGATGACCAATTAGGTCATTTTCGTCCTCCCTAGGCTAATTCTTGTCCAATTAGGGTTTCTAACCAATCTTGTGAATGAAATAGGTGTTTTTGTGTCATTGGATGAACAATTATGTCATTTTCGTCCTCCCTAGGCTAATTCTTGTCCAATTAGGGTTTCTAACCAATCTTGTGCATCCAATAGGTGTTTTGTGTCATTGGATGAACAATTAGGTCATTTTCGTCCTCCCTAGGCTTATTCTTGTCCAATTAGGGTTTCTAACCAATCTTGTGCATCCAATTGGTTTTTTTGTGTCATTGGATGAACAATTAGGTCATTTTCGTCCTCCCTAGGCTAATTCTTGTCCAATTAGGGTTTCTAACCAATCTTGTGAATGAAATAGGTGTTTTTGTGTCATTGGATGAACAATTATGTCATTTTCGTCCTCCCTAGGCTAATTCTTGTCAAATTATGGTTTTTAACCAATCTTGTGCATCCAATAGGTGTTTTGTGTCATTGGATGAACAATTAGGTCATTTTCGTCCTCCCTACGCTTATTCTTGTCCAATTAGGGTTTCTAACCAATCTTGTGCATCCAATTGGTGTTTTTGTGTCATTGGATGAACAATTAGGTCATTTTCGTCCTCCCTAGGCTAATTCTTGTCCAATTAGGGTTTCTAACCAATCTTGTGAATGAAATAGGTGTTTTTGTGTCATTGGATGATCAATTATGTCATTTTCGTCCTCCCTAGGCTAATTCTTGTCAAATTATGGTTTTTAACAAATCTTGTGCATCCAATAGGTGTTTTGTGTCATTGGATGAACATTTAGGTCATTTTTGTTCTCCCTACTCTTAATCTTGTCCAATTAGGGTCTCTAACCAATCTTGTGCATCCAATAGTTGTTTTAGTGTCATTGGATGAACAATTAGGTCATTTTCGTTCTCCCTACACTTAATCTTGTCCAATTAGGGTTTCTAACCAATCTTGTGCATCCAATAGGTGTTTTGTGTCATTGGATGACCAATTAGGTCATTTTCGTCCTCCCTATGCTAATTCTTTTCCAATTAGGGTTTTTAACCAATCTTGTGCATCCAATAGGTGTTTTGTGTCATTGGATGAACATTTAGGTCATTTTCGTTCTCCCTACACTTAATCTTGTCCAATTAGGGTTTCTAACCAACATTGTGCATCCAATAGGTGTTTTGTGTCATTGGATGAACATTTAGGTCATTTTCGTTCTCCCTACACTTAATCTTGTCCAATTAGGGTTTCTAACCAATCTTGTGCATCCAATAGGTGTTTTGTGTCATTGGATGACCAATTAGGTCATTTTCGTCCTCCCTATGCTAATTCTTTTCCAATTAGGGTTTTTAACCAATCTTGTGCATCCAATAGGTGTTTTGTGTCATTGGATGAACATTTAGGTCATTTTTGTTCTCCCTACTCTTAATCTTGTCCAATTAGGGTTTCTAATCAAACTTGTGCATCCAATAGGTGTTTTGTGTCATTGGATGAACATATATGTCATTTTCGTCCTCCCTAGGCTAATTCATGTCCAATTAGGGTTTCTAACCAATCTTGTGCATCCAATAGGTGTTTTGTGTCATTGGATGAACAATTAGGTCATTTTCGTCCTCCCTTGGCTTATTCTTGTCCAATTAGGGTTTCTAACCAATCTTGTGCATCCAATTGGTATTTTTGTGTCATTGGATGAACAATTAGGTCATTTTCGTCCTCCCTAGGCTTATTCTTGTCCAATTAGGGTTTCTAACCAATCTTGTGCATCCAATTGGTGTTTTTGTGTCATTGGATGAACAATTAGGTCATTTTCGTCCTCCCTAGGCTAATTCATGTCCAATTAGGGTTTTTAACCAATCTTGTGCATCCAATAGGTGTTTTGTGCCATTGGATGAACATTTAGGTCATTTTCGTCCTCCCTAGGCTAATTCTTGTCAAATTACGGTTTTTAAGCAATCTTGTGCATCCAATAGGTGTTTTGTGTCATTGGATGAACAATTAGGTCATTTTCGTCCTCCCTAGGCTTATTCTTGTCCAATTAGGGTTTCTAACCAATCTTGTGCATCCAATTGGTGTTTTTGTGTCATTGGATTAACAATTAGGTCATTTTGGTCCTCCCTAGGCTAATTGTTGTCCAATTAGGGTTTCTAACCAATCTTGTGAATGAAATAGGTGTTTTTGTGTCATTGGATGAACAATTATGTCATTTTCGTCCTCCCTAGGCTAATTCTTGTCAAATTATGGTTTTTAACCAATCTTGTGCATCCAATAGGTGTTTTGTGTCATTGGACGAACAATTAGGTCATTTTTGTTCTCCCTACTCTTAATCTTGTCCAATTAGGGTTTCTAACCAATCTTGTGCATCCAATAGGTGTTTTGTGTCATTGGATGAACATTTAGGTCATTTTCGTTCTCCCTACACTTAATCTTGTCCAATTAGGGTTTCTAACCAATCTTGTGCATCCAATAGGTGTTTTGTGTCATTGGATGAACATTTAGGTCATTTTCGTCCTCCCTAGGCTAATTCTTGTCCAATTAGGGTTTCTAACCAATCTTTTGCATCCAATAGGTGTTTTGTGTCATTGGATGAACATTTAGGTCATTTTCGTTCTCCCTACACTTAATCTTGTCCAATTAGGGTTTCTAACCAATCTTGTGCATCCAATTGGTGTTTTTGTGTCATTGGATGAACAATTAGGTCATTTTCGTCCTCCCTAGGCTAATTCTTGTCCAATTAGGGTTTCTAACCAATCTTGTGAATGAAATAGGTGTTTTTGTGTCATTGGATGAACAATTATGTCATTTTCGTCCTCCCTAGGCTAATTCTTGTCAAATTATGCTTTTTAACCAATCTAGTGCATCCAATAGGTGTTTTGTGTCATTGGATGAACAATTAGGTCATTTTCGTCCTCCCTAGGCTAATTCTAGTCCATTTAGGGTTTCTAACCAATCTTGTGAATGAAATAGGTGTTTTTGTTTCATTGGATGATCAATTATGTCATTTTCGTCCTCCCTAGGCTAATTCTTGTTAAATTATGGTTTTTAACCAATCTTGTGCATCCAATAGGTGTTTTGTGTCATTGGACGAACATTTAGGTCATTTTTATTCTCCCTACTCTTAATCTTGTCCAATTAGGGTTTCTAACCAATCTTGTGCATCCAATAGTTGTTTTAGTGTCATTGGATGAACATATATGTCATTTTCGTCCTCCCTAAACTTAATCTTGTCCAATTAGGGTTTCTAACCAATCTTGTGCATCCAATAGGTGTTTTTGTGTCATTGGATGAACAATTAGGTCATTTTCATCCTCCCTAGGCTAATTCATGTCCAATTAGGGTTTTTAACCAATCTTGTGCATCCAATAGGTGTTTTGTGCCATTGGATGAACATTTAGGTCATTTTCGTCCTCCCTAGGCTAATTCTTGTCCAATTAGGGTTTCTAACCAATCTTGTGAATGAAATAGGTGTTTTTGTGTCATTGGACGAACAATTATGTCATTTTCGTCCTCCCTAGGCTAATTCTTGTCAAATTATGCTTTTTAACCAATCTAGTGCATCCATTAGGTGTTTTGTGTCATTGGATGAACAATTAGGTCATTTTCGTCCTCCCTAGGCTAATTCTAGTCCATTTAGGGTTTCTAACCAATCTTGTGAATGAAATAGGTGTTTTTGTGTCATTGGATGATCAATTATGTCATTTTCGTCCTCCCTAGGCTAATTCTTGTCAAATTATGGTTTTTAACCAATCTTGTGCATCCAATAGGTGTTTTGTGTCATTGGACGAACATTTAGGTCATTTTTGTTCTCCCTACTCTTAATCTTGTCCAATTAAGGTTTATAACCAATCTTGTGCATCCAATAGTTGTTTTAGTGTCATTGGATGAACATATATGTCATTTTCGTCCTCCCTAAACTTAATCTTGTCCAATTCGGGTTTCTAACCAATCTTGTGCATCCAATAGGTGTTTTTGTGTCATTGGATGAACAATTAGGTCATTTTCATCCTCCCTAGGCTAATTCATGTCCAATTAGGGTTTTTAACCAATCTTGTGCATCCAATAGGTGTTTTGTGTCATTGGATGAACTATTAGGTCATTTTTGTCCTCCCTAGGCTAATTCTTGTCCAATTAGGGTTTCTAACCAATCTTGTGCATCCAATAGGTGTTTGTGTCATTGGATGAACATTTATGTCATTTTCGTACTCCCTATGCTAATTCTTTTCCAATTAGGGTTTTTAACCAATCTTGTGCATCCAATAGGTGTTTTGTGTCATTGGATGAACATTTAGGTCATTTTCGTTCTCCCTACACTTAATCTTGTCCAATTAGGGTTTCTAACCAATCTTGTGCATCCAATAGGTGTTTTGTGTCATTGGATGAACAACTAGGTCATTTTCGTCCTCCCTAGGCTAATTCTTGTCCAATTAGGGTTTCTAACCAATCTTGTGCATCCAATAGTTGTTTTAGTGTCATTGGATGAACATATATGTCATTTTCGTCCTCCCTAAACTTAATCTTGTCCAATTAGGGTTTCTAACCAATCTTGTGCATCCAATAGGTGTTTTTGTGTCATTGGATGAACAATTAGGTCATTTTCATCCTCCCTAGGCTAATTCATGTCCAATTAGGGTTTTTAACCAATCTTGTGCATCCAATAGGTGTTTTGTGCCATTGGATGAACATTTAGGTCATTTTCGTCCTCCCTAGGCTAATTCTTGTCCAATTAGGGTTTCTAACCAATCTTGTGAATGAAATAGGTGTTTTTGTGTCATTGGACGAACAATTATGTCATTTTCGTCCTCCCTAGGCTAATTCTTGTCAAATTATGCTTTTTAACCAATCTAGTGCATCCATTAGGTGTTTTGTGTCATTGGATGAACAATTAGGT
Organism: Cicer judaicum; assembly: GCA_037974835.1. Taxonomy (NCBI): domain Eukaryota; kingdom Viridiplantae; phylum Streptophyta; class Magnoliopsida; order Fabales; family Fabaceae; genus Cicer; species Cicer judaicum. The sequence continues at coordinate 774,749 of JBBPBS010001162.1, read as the reverse complement.
CATTTTCGTCCTCCCTAGGCTAATTCTAGTCCATTTAGGGTTTCTAACCAATCTTGTGAATGAAATAGGTGTTTTTGTGTCATTGGATGATCAATTATGTCATTTTCGTCCTCCCTAGGCTAATTCTTGTCAAATTATGGTTTTTAACCAATCTTGTGCATCCAATAGGTGTTTTGTGTCATTGGACGAACATTTAGGTCATTTTTGTTCTCCCTACTCTTAATCTTGTCCAATTAAGGTTTATAACCAATCTTGTGCATCCAATAGTTGTTTTAGTGTCATTGGATGAACATATATGTCATTTTCGTCCTCCCTAAACTTAATCTTGTCCAATTCGGGTTTCTAACCAATCTTGTGCATCCAATAGGTGTTTTTGTGTCATTGGATGAACAATTAGGTCATTTTCATCCTCCCTAGGCTAATTCATGTCCAATTAGGGTTTTTAACCAATCTTGTGCATCCAATAGGTGGTTTGTGTCATTGGATGAACAATTAGGTCATTTTTGTCCTCCCTAGGCTAATTCTTGTCCAATTAGGGTTTCTAACCAATCTTGTGCATCCAATAGGTGTTTGTGTCATTGGATGAACATTTAGGTCATTTTCGTCCTCCCTATGCTAATTCTTTTCCAATTAGGGTTTTTAACCAATCTTGTGCATCCAATAGGTGTTTTGTGTCATTGGATGAACATTTAGGTCATTTTCGTTCTCCCTACACTTAATCTTGTCCAATTAGGGTTTCTAACCAACATTGTGCATCCAATAGGTGTTTTGTGTCATTGGATGAACATTTAGGTCATTTTCGTTCTCCCTACACTTAATCTTGTCCAATTAGGGTTTCTAACCAATCTTGTGCATCCAATAGGTGTTTTGTGTCATTGGATGAACAACTAGGTCATTTTCGTCCTCCCTAGGCTAATTCTTGTCCAATTAGGGTTTCTAACCAATCTTGTGCATCCAATAGTTGTTTTAGTGTCATTGGATGAACATATATGTCATTTTCGTCCTCCCTAAACTTAATCTTGTCCAATTAGGGTTTCTAACCAATCTTGTGCATCCAATAGGTGTTTTGTGTCATTGGATGAACAATTAGGTCATTTTCGTCCTCCCTAGGCTTATTCTTGTCCAATTAGGGTTTCTAACCAATCTTGTGCATCCAATTGGTGTTTTTGTGTCATTGGATGAACAATTAGGTCATTTTCGTCCTCCCTAAGCTTATTCTTGTCCAATTAGGGTTTCTAACCAATCTTGTGCATCCAATTGGTGTTTTTGTGTCATTGGATGAACAATTAGGTCATTTTCGTCCTCCCTAGGCTAATTCTTGTCCAATTAGCGTTTCTAACCAATCTTGTGAATGAAATAGGTGTTTTTGTGTCATTGGATGATCAATTATGTCATTTTCGTCCTCCCTAGGCTAATTCTTGTCAAATTATGGTTTTTAACCAATCTTGTGCATCCAATAGGTGTTTTGTGTCATTGGACGAACATTTAGGTCATTTTTGTTCTCCCTACTCTTAATCTTGTCCAATTAGGGTTTCTAACCAATCTTGTGCATCCAATAGTTGTTTTAGTGTCATTGGATGAACATATATGTCATTTTCGTCCTCGCTAAAGTTAATCTTGTCCAATTAGGGTTTCTAACCAATCTTGTGCATCCAATAGGTGTTTTGTGTCATTGGACGAACATTTAGGTCATTTTTGTTCTCCCTACTCTTAATCTTGTCCAATTAGGGTTTCTAACCAATCTTGTGCATCCAATAGTTGTTTTAGTGTCATTGCATGAACATATATGTCATTTTCGTCCTCGCTAAAGTTAATCTTGTCCAATTAGGGTTTCTAACCAATCTTGTGCATCCAATAGGTGTTTTGTGTCATTGGATGACCAATTAGGTCATTTTCGTCCTCCCTATGCTAATTCTTTTCCAATTAGGGTTTTTAACCAATCTTGTGCATCCAATAGGTGTTTTGTGTCATTGGATGAACATTTAGGTCATTTTCGTTCTCCCTACACTTAATCTTGTCCAATTAGGGTTTCTAACCAATATTGTGCATCCAATAGGTGTTTTGTGTCATTGGAGGACCAATTAGGTCATTTTCGTCCTCCCTATGCTAATTCTTTTCCAATTAGGGTTTTTAACCAATCTTGTGCATCCAATAGGTGTTTTGTGTCATTGGATGAACATTTAGGTCATTTTCGTCCTCCCTAGGCTAATTCTTGTCCAATTAGGGTTTCTAACCAATCTTTTGCATCCAATAGGTGTTTTGTGTCATTGGATGAACAATTAGGTCATTTTCGTCCTCCCTAGGCTAATTCTTGTCCAATTAGGGTTTCTAACCAATCTTGTGCATCCAATAGGTGTTTTGTGTCATTGGATGAACAATTAGGTCATTTTCGTCCTCCCTTGGCTTATTCTTGTCCAATTAGGGTTTCTAACCAATCTTGTGCATCCAATTGGTATTTTTGTGTCATTGGATGAACAATTAGGTCATTTTCGTCCTCCCTAGGCTTATTCTTGTCCAATTAGGGTTTCTAACCAATCTTGTGCATCCAATTGGTGTTTTTGTGTCATTGGATGAACAATTAGGTCATTTTCGTCCTCCCTAGGCTAATTCATGTCCAATTAGGGTTTTTAACCAATCTTGTGCATCCAATAGGTGTTTTGTGCCATTGGATGAACATTTAGGTCATTTTCGTCCTCCCTAGGCTAATTCTTGTCAAATTACGGTTTTTAAGCAATCTTGTGCATCCAATAGGTGTTTTGTGTCATTGGATGAACAATTAGGTCATTTTCGTCCTCCCTAGGCTTATTCTTGTCCAATTAGGGTTTCTAACCAATCTTGTGCATCCAATTGGTGTTGTTGTGTCATTGGATTAACAATTAGGTCATTTTCGTCCTCCCTAGGCTTATTCTTGTCCAATTAGGGTTTCTAACCAATCTTGTACATCCAATTGGTGTTTTTGTGTCATTGGATGAACAATTAGGTCATTTTCGTCCTCCCTAGGCTAATTCTTGTCCAATTAGGGTTTCTAACCAATCTTGTGAATGAAATAGGTGTTTTTGTGTCATTGGATGATCAATTATGTCATTTTCGTCCTCCCTAGGCTAATTCTTGTCAAATTATGGTTTTTAACCAATCTTGTGCATCCAATAGGTGTTTTGTGTCATTGGACGAACATTTAGGTCATTTTTGTTCTCCCTACTCTTAATCTTGTCCAATTAGAGTTTCTAACTAATCTTGTGCATCCAATAGTTGTTTTAGTTTCATTGGATGAACATATATGTCATTTTCGTCCTCCCTAAACTTAATCTTGTCCAATTAGGGTTTCTAACCAATCTTGTGAATGAAATAGGTGTTTTTGTGTCATTGGATGAACAATTATGTCATTTTCGTCCTCCCTAGGCTAATTCTTGTCAAATTATGGTTTTTAACCAATCTTGTGCATCCAATAGGTGTTTTGTGTCATTGGATGAACAATTAGGTCATTTTCGTCCTCCCTACGCTTATTCTTGTCCAATTAGGGTTTCTAACCAATCTTGTGCATCCAATTGGTGTTTTTGTGTCATTGGATGAACAATTAGGTCATTTTCGTCCTCCCTAGGCTAATTCTTGTCCAATTAGGGTTTCTAACCAATCTTGTGAATGAAATAGGTGTTTTTGTGTCATTGGATGATCAATTATGTCATTTTCGTCCTCCCTAGGCTAATTCTTGTCAAATTATGGTTTTTAACAAATCTTGTGCATCCAATAGGTGTTTTGTGTCATTGGATGAACATTTAGGTCATTTTTGTTCTCCCTACTCTTAATCTTGTCCAATTAGGGTCTCTAACCAATCTTGTGCATCCAATAGTTGTTTTAGTGTCATTGGATGAACAATTAGGTCATTTTCGTTCTCCCTACACTTAATCTTGTCCAATTAGGGTTTCTAACCAATCTTGTGCATCCAATAGGTGTTTTGTGTCATTGGATGACCAATTAGGTCATTTTCGTCCTCCCTATGCTAATTCTTTTCCAATTAGGGTTTTTAACCAATCTTGTGCATCCAATAGGTGTTTTGTGTCATTGGATGAACATTTAGGTCATTTTCGTTCTCCCTACACTTAATCTTGTCCAATTAGGGTTTCTAACCAACATTGTGCATCCAATAGGTGTTTTGTGTCATTGGATGAACATTTAGGTCATTTTCGTTCTCCCTACACTTAATCTTGTCCAATTAGGGTTTCTAACCAATCTTGTGCATCCAATAGGTGTTTTGTGTCATTGGATGACCAATTAGGTCATTTTCGTCCTCCCTATGCTAATTCTTTTCCAATTAGGGTTTTTAACCAATCTTGTGCATCCAATAGGTGTTTTGTGTCATTGGATGAACATTTAGGTCATTTTTGTTCTCCCTACTCTTAATCTTGTCCAATTAGGGTTTCTAATCAACCTTGTGCATCCAATAGGTGTTTTGTGTCATTGGATGAACATTTAGGTCATTTTCGTCCTCCCTAGGCTAATTCTTGTCCAATTAGGGTTTCTAACCAATCTTTTGCATCCAATAGGTGTTTTGTGTCATTGGATGAACAATTAGGTCATTTTCGTCCTCCCTAGGCTAATTCTTGTCCAATTAGGGTTTCTAACCAATCTTGTGCATCCAATAGGTGTTTTGTGTCATTGGATGAACAATTACGTCATTTTCGTCCTCCCTAGGCTTATTCTTGTCCAATTAGGGTTTCTAACCAATCTTGTGCATCCAATTGGTATTTTTGTGTCATTGGATGAACAATTAGGTCATTTTCGTTCTCCCTAGGCTAATTCTTGTCCAATTAGGGTTTCTAACCAATCTTGTGAATGAAATAGGTGTTTTTGTGTCATTGGATGAACAATTATGTCATTTTCGTCCCCCCTAGGCTAATTCTTGTCAAATTATGGTTTTTAACCAATCTTGTGCATCCAATAGGTGTTTTGTGTCATTGGATGAACATTTAGGTCATTTTTGTTCTCCCTAAACTTAATCTTGTCCAATTAGGGTTTCTAACCAATCTTGTGCATCCAATAGTTGTTTTAGTGTCATTGGATGAACATATATGTCATTTTCGTCCTCCCTAAACTTAATCTTGTCCAATTAGGGTTTCTAACCAATCTTGTGCATCCAATAGGTGTTTTTGTGTCATTGGATGAACAATTAGGTCATTTTCATCCTCCCTAGGCTAATTCATGTCCAATTAGGGTTTCTAACAAATCTTGTGCATCCAATAGGTGTTTTGTGTCATTGGATGAACAATTAGGTCATTTTCGTCCTCCCTAGGCTAATTCTTGTCCAATTAGGGTTTCTAACCAATTTTGTGCATCCAATAGGTATTTGTGTCATTGGATGAACATTTAGGTCATTTTCGTCCTCCCTACACTTAATCTTGTCCAATTAGGGTTTCTAACAAATCTTGTGCATCTAATAGTTGTTTTTGTGTCATTGGATGAACATTTATGTCATTTTCGTCCTCCCTAAACTTAATCTTGTCCAATTAGGGTTTCTAACCAATCTTGTGCATCCAATTGGTGTTTTTGTGTCATTGGATGAACAATTAGGTCATTTTCGTCCTCCCTAGGCTAATTCTTGTCCAATTAGGGTTTCTAACCAATCTTGTGAATGAAATAGGTGTTTTTGTGTCATTGGATGAACAATTAGGTCATTTTCGTCCTCCCTAGGCTAATTCTTGTCAAATTATGCTTTTTAACCAATCTAGTGCATCCAATAGGTGTTTTGTGTCATTGGATGAACAATTAGGTCATTTTCGTCCTACCTAGGCTAATTCTTGTCCATTTAGGGTTTCTAACCAATCTTGTGAATGAAATAGGTGTTTTTGTGTCATTGGATGATCAATTATGTCATTTTCGTCCTCCCTAGGCTAATTCTTGTCAAATTATGGTTTTTAACCAATCTTGTGCATCCAATAGGTGTTTTGTGTCATTGGACGAACATTTAGGTCATTTTTGTTCTCCCTACTCTTAATCTTGTCCAATTAGGGTTTCTAACCAATCTTGTGCATCCAATAGTTGTTTTAGTGTCATTGGATGAACATATATGTCATTTTCGTCCTCGCTAAAGTTAATCTTGTCCAATTAGGGTTTCTAACCAATCTTGTGCATCCAATAGGTGTTTTGTGTCATTGGACGAACATTTAGGTCATTTTTGTTCTCCCTACTCTTAATCTTGTCCAATTAGGGTTTCTAACCAATCTTGTGCATCCAATAGTTGTTTTAGTGTCATTGCATGAACATATATGTCATTTTCGTCCTCGCTAAAGTTAATCTTGTCCAATTAGGGTTTCTAACCAATCTTGTGCATCCAATAGGTGTTTTGTGTCATTGGATGACCAATTAGGTCATTTTCGTCCTCCCTATGCTAATTCTTTTCCAATTAGGGTTTTTAACCAATCTTGTGCATCCAATAGGTGTTTTGTGTCATTGGATGAACATTTAGGTCATTTTCGTTCTCCCTACACTTAATCTTGTCCAATTAGGGTTTCTAACCAACATTGTGCATCCAATAGGTGTTTTGTGTCATTGGATGAACATTTAGGTCATTTTCGTTCTCCCTACACTTAATCTTGTCCAATTAGGGTTTCTAACCAATCTTGTGCATCCAATAGGTGTTTTGTGTCATTGGATGAACAACTAGGTCATTTTCGTCCTCCCTAGGCTAATTCTTGTCCAATTAGGGTTTCTAACCAATCTTGTGCATCCAATAGTTGTTTTAGTGTCATTGGATGAACATATATGTCATTTTCGTCCTCCCTAAACTTAATCTTGTCCAATTAGGGTTTCTAACCAATCTTGTGCATCCAATAGGTGTTTTGTGTCATTGGATGAACAATTAGGTCATTTTCGTCCTCCCTAGGCTTATTCTTGTCCAATTAGGGTTTCTAACCAATCTTGTGAATGAAATAGGTGTTTTTGTGTCATTGGATGAACAATTATGTCATTTTCGTCCTCCCTAGGCTAATTCTTGTCAAATTATGGTTTTTAACCAATCTTGTGCATCCAATAGGTGTTTTGTGTCATTGGATGAACATTTAGGTCATTTTTGTTCTCCCTACTCTTATTCTTGTCCAATTAGGGTTTCTAACCAATCTTGTGCATCCAATAGTTGTTTTAGTGTCATTGGATGAACATATATGTCATTTTCGTCCTCCCTAAACTTAATCTTGTCCAATTAGGGTTTCTAACCAATCTTGTGCATCCATTAGGTGTTTTTGTGTCATTGGATGAACAATTAGGTCATTTTCATCCTCCCTAGGCTAATTCATGTCCAATTAGGGTTTTTAACCAATCTTGTGCATCCAATAGGTGTTTTGTGCCATTGGATGAACATTTAGGTCATTTTCGTCCTCCCTAGGCTAATTCTTGTCAAATTATGGTTTTTAACCAATCTTGTGCATCCAATAGGTGTTTTGTGTCATTGGATGAACATTTAGGTCATTTTTGTTCTCCCTACTCTTAATCTTGTCCAATTAGGGTTTCTAACCAATCTTGTGCATCCAATAGTTGTTTTTGTGTCATTGGATGAACATATATGTCATTTTCGTCCTCCCTAGGCTAATTCATGTCCAATTAGGGTTTTTAACCAATCTTGTGCATCCAATAGGTGTTTTGTGTCATTGGATGAACAATTAGGTCATTTTCGTCCTCCCTAGGCTTATTCTTGTCCAATTAGGGTTTCTAACCAATCTTGTGCATCCAATTGGTGTTTTGTGTCATTGGATGAACAATTAGGTCATTTTCGTCCTCCCTAGGCTAATTCTTGTCCAATTAGGGTTTCTAACCAATCTTGTGAATGAAATAGGTGTTTTTGTGTCATTGGATGATCAATTATGTCATTTTCGTCCTCCCTAGGCTAATTCTTGTCAAATTATGGTTTTTAACCAATCTTGTGCATCCAATAGGTGTTTTGTGTCATTGGACGAACATTTAGGTCATTTTTGTTCTCCCTACTCTTAATCTTGTCCAATTAGAGTTTCTAACTAATCTTGTGCATCCAATAGTTGTTTTAGTTTCATTGGATGAACATATATGTCATTTTCGTCCTCCCTAAACTTAATCTTGTCCAATTAGGGTTTCTAACCAATCTTGTGAATGAAATAGGTGTTTTTGTGTCATTGGATGAACAATTATGTCATTTTCGTCCTCCCTAGGCTAATTCTTGTCAAATTATGGTTTTTAACCAATCTTGTGCATCCAATAGGTGTTTTGTGTCATTGGATGAACAATTAGGTCATTTTCGTCCTCCCTACGCTTATTCTTGTCCAATTAGGGTTTCTAACCAATCTTGTGCATCCAATTGGTGTTTTTGTGTCATTGGATGAACAATTAGGTCATTTTCGTCCTCCCTAGGCTAATTCTTGTCCAATTAGGGTTTCTAACCAATCTTGTGAATGAAATAGGTGTTTTTGTGTCATTGGATGATCAATTATGTCATTTTCGTCCTCCCTAGGCTAATTCTTGTCAAATTATGGTTTTTAACAAATCTTGTGCATCCAATAGGTGTTTTGTGTCATTGGATGAACATTTAGGTCATTTTTGTTCTCCCTACTCTTAATCTTGTCCAATTAGGGTCTCTAACCAATCTTGTGCATCCAATAGTTGTTTTAGTGTCATTGGATGAACAATTAGGTCATTTTCGTTCTCCCTACACTTAATCTTGTCCAATTAGGGTTTCTAACCAATCTTGTGCATCCAATAGGTGTTTTGTGTCATTGGATGACCAATTAGGTCATTTTCGTCCTCCCTATGCTAATTCTTTTCCAATTAGGGTTTTTAACCAATCTTGTGCATCCAATAGGTGTTTTGTGTCATTGGATGAACATTTAGGTCATTTTCGTTCTCCCTACACTTAATCTTGTCCAATTAGGGTTTCTAACCAACATTGTGCATCCAATAGGTGTTTTGTGTCATTGGATGAACATTTAGGTCATTTTCGTTCTCCCTACACTTAATCTTGTCCAATTAGGGTTTCTAACCAATCTTGTGCATCCAATAGGTGTTTTGTGTCATTGGATGACCAATTAGGTCATTTTCGTCCTCCCTATGCTAATTCTTTTCCAATTAGGGTTTTTAACCAATCTTGTGCATCCAATAGGTGTTTTGTGTCATTGGATGAACATTTAGGTCATTTTTGTTCTCCCTACTCTTAATCTTGTCCAATTAGGGTTTCTAATCAAACTTGTGCATCCAATAGGTGTTTTGTGTCATTGGATGAACATATATGTCATTTTCGTCCTCCCTAGGCTAATTCATGTCCAATTAGGGTTTCTAACCAATCTTGTGCATCCAATAGGTGTTTTGTGTCATTGGATGAACAATTAGGTCATTTTCGTCCTCCCTTGGCTTATTCTTGTCCAATTAGGGTTTCTAACCAATCTTGTGCATCCAATTGGTATTTTTGTGTCATTGGATGAACAATTAGGTCATTTTCGTCCTCCCTAGGCTTATTCTTGTCCAATTAGGGTTTCTAACCAATCTTGTGCATCCAATTGGTGTTTTTGTGTCATTGGATGAACAATTAGGTCATTTTCATCCTCCCTAGGCTAATTCATGTCCAATTAGGGTTTTTAACCAATCTTGTGCATCCAATAGGTGTTTTGTGCCATTGGATGAACATTTAGGTCATTTTCGTCCTCCCTAGGCTAATTCTTGTCAAATTACGGTTTTTAAGCAATCTTGTGCATCCAATAGGTGTTTTGTGTCATTGGATGAACAATTAGGTCATTTTCGTCCTCCCTAGGCTTATTCTTGTCCAATTAGGGTTTCTAACCAATCTTGTGCATCCAATTGGTGTTTTTGTGTCATTGGATGAACAATTAGGTCATTTTCGTCCTCCCTAGGCTTATTCTTGTCCAATTAGGGTTTCTAACCAATCTTGTGCATCCAATTGGTGTTTTTGTGTCATTGGATGATCAATTATGTCATTTTCGTCCTCCCTAGGCTAATTCTTGTCAAATTATGGTTTTTAACCAATCTTGTGCATCCAATAGGTGTTTTGTGTCATTGGATGAACATTTAGGTCATTTTTGTTCTCCCTACTCTTCATCTTGTCCAATTAGGGTTTCTAACCAATCTTGTGCATCCAATAGTTGTTTTTGTGTCATTGGATGAACATATATGTCATTTTCGTCCTCCCTAGGCTAATTCATGTCCAATTAGGGTTTTTAACCAATCTTGTGAATGAAATAGGTGTTTTTATGTCATTGGATGAACAATTAGGTCTTTTTCATCCTCCATAGGCTAATTCATGTCCAATTAGGGTTTCTAACCAATCTTGTGCATCCAATAGTTGTTTTTGTGTCATTGGATGAACATTTATGTCATTTTCGTCCTCCCTATACTTAATCTTGTCCAATTAGGGTTCCTAACCAATCTTGTGCATCCAATTGCTGTTTTTGTGTCATTGGATGAAGAACAACTAGGTCATTTTCGTCCTCCCTAGGCTAATTCATGTCCAATTAGGGTTTTTAACCAATCTTGTGCATCCAATAGGTGTTTTGTGTCATTGGATGAACAATTAGGTCATTTTTGTCCTCCCTAGGCTAATTCTTGTCCAATTAGGGTTTCTAACATATCTTGTGCATCCAATAGGTGTTTGGGTCATTGGATGAACATTTAGGTCGTTTTCGTTCTCCCTACACTTAATCTTGTCCAATTAGGGTTTCTAACCCATCTTGTGCATCCAATAGGTGTTTTGTGTCATTGGATGAACAACTAGGTCATTTTCGTCCTCCCTAGGCTAATTCTTGTCCAATTAGGGTTTCTAACCAATCTTGTGCATCCAATAGGTGTTTGTGTCATTGGATGAACATTTAGGTCATTTTCGTTCTCCCTACACTTAATCTTGTCCAATTAGGGTTTCTAACCAATCTTGTGCATCCAATAGGTGTTTTGTGTCATTGGATGAACAATTAGGTCATTTTCGTCCTCCCTAGGCTAATTTTTGTCCAATTAGGGTTTCTAACCAATCTTGTGCATCCAATAGGTGTTTTGTGTCATTGGATGAACAATTAGGTCATTTTCGTCCTCCCTAGGCTTATTCTTGTCCAATTAGGGTTTCTAACCAATCTTGTGCATCCAATAGGTGTTTTTGTGTCATTGGATGAACAATTAGGTCATTTTCGTCCTCCCTAGGCTAATTCTTGTCCAATTAGGGTTTTTAACCAATCTTGTGCATCCAATAGGTGTTTTGTGTCATTGGATGAACATTTAGGTCATTTTCGTCCTCCCTACACTTAATCTTGTCCAATTAGGGTTTCTATCCAATCTTGTGCATCCAATTGTTGTTTTTGTCTCATTGGATGAACATTGATGTCATTTTCGTCCTCCCTAAACTTAATCTCTTCCAATTAGGGTTTCTAACCAATCTTGTGCATCCAATAGGTGTTTTTGTGTCATTGGATGAACAATTAGGTCATTTTCGTCCTCCCTAGGCTAATTCTTGTCCAATTAGGGTTTTTAACCAATCTTGTGCATCCAATAGGTGTTTTGTGTCATTGGATGAACATTTAGGTCATTTTCGTCCTCCCAACACTTAAACTTGTCCAATTAGGGTTTTTAACCAATCTTGTGCATCCAATAGGTGTTTTGTGTCATTGGATGAACAATTAGATCATTTTCGTCCTCCCTAGGCTAATTCTTGTCCAATTAGGGTTTCTAACCAATCTTGTGCATCCAATAGGTGTTTGTGTCATTGGATGAACATTTAGGTCATTTTCGTTCTCCCTACACTTAATCTTGTCCAATTAGGGTTTCTAACCAATCTTGTGCATCCAATAGGTGTTTTGTGTCATTGGATGAACAACTAGGTCATTTTCGTCCTCCCTAGGCTAATTCTTGTCCAATTAGGGTTTCTAACCAATCTTGTGCATCCAATAGTTGTTTTAGTGTCATTGGATGAACATATATGTCATTTTCGTCCTCCCTAAACTTAATCTTGTCCAATTAGGGTTTCTAACCAATCTTGTGCATCCAATAGGTGTTTTGTGTCATTGGATGAACAATTAGGTCATTTTCGTCCTCCCTAGGCTTATTCTTGTCCAATTAGGGTTTCTAACCAATCTTGTGCATCCAATTGGTGTTTTTGTGTCATTGGATGAACAATTAGGTCATTTTCGTCCTCCCTAAGCTTATTCTTGTCCAATTAGGGTTTCTAACCAATCTTGTGCATCCAATTGGTGTTTTTGTGTCATTGGATGAACAATTAGGTCATTTTCGTCCTCCCTAGGCTAATTCTTGTCCAATTAGCGTTTCTAACCAATCTTGTGAATGAAATAGGTGTTTTTGTGTCATTGGATGATCAATTATGTCATTTTCGTCCTCCCTAGGCTAATTCTTGTCAAATTATGGTTTTTAACCAATCTTGTGCATCCAATAGGTGTTTTGTGTCATTGGACGAACATTTAGGTCATTTTTGTTCTCCCTACTCTTAATCTTGTCCAATTAGGGTTTCTAACCAATCTTGTGCATCCAATAGTTGTTTTAGTGTCATTGGATGAACATATATGTCATTTTCGTCCTCCCTAAACTTAATCTTGTCCAATTAGGGTTTCTAACCAATCTTGTGCATCCAATAGGTGTTTTTGTGTCATTGGATGAACAATTAGGTCATTTTCATCCTCCCTAGGCTAATTCATGTCTAATTAGGGTTTTTAACCAATCTTATGCATCCAATAGGTGTTTTGTGTCATTGGATGAACAATTAGGTCATTTTCGTCCTCCCTAGGCTAATTCTTGTCCAATTAGGGTTTCTAACCAATCTTGTGCATCCAATAGGTGTTTGTGTCATTGGATGAACATTTAGGTCATTTTCGTTCTCCCTACACTTAATCTTGTCCAATTAGGGTTTCTAACCAATCTTGTGCATCCAATAGGTGTTTTGTGTCATTGGATGAACATTTAGGTCATTTTTGTTCTCCCTACTCTTAATCTTGTCCAATTAGGGTTTCTAACCAACCTTGTGCATCCAATAGGTGTTTTGTGTCATTGGATGAACATTTAGGTCATTTTCGTCCTCCCTAGGCTAATTCTTGTCCAATTAGGGTTTCTAACCAATCTTTTGCATCCAATAGCTGTTTTGTGTCATTGGATGAACAATTAGGTCATTTTCGTCCTCCCTAGGCTAATTCTTGTCCAATTAGGGTTTCTAACCAATCTTGTGAATGAAATAGGTGTTTTTGTGTCATTGGATGAACAATTATGTCATTTTCGTCCTCCCTAGGCTAATTCTTGTCAAATTATGGTTTTTAACCAATCTTGTGCATCCAATAGGTGTTTTGTGTCATTGGATGAACATTTAGGTCATTTTTGTTCTCCCTACTCTTAATCTTGTCCAATTAGGGTTTCTAACCAACCTTGTGCATCCAATAGGTGTTTTGTGTCATTGGATGAACATTTAGGTCATTTTCGTCCTCCCTAGGCTAATTCTTGTCCAATTAGGGTTTCTAACCGATCTTTTGCATCCAATAGGTGTTTTGTGTCATTGGATGAACAATTAGGTCATTTTCGTCCTCCCTAGGCTAATTCTTGTCGAATTAGGGTTTCTAACCAACCTTGTGCATCCAATAGGTGTTTTGTGTCATTGGATGAACATTTAGGTCATTTTCGTCCTCCCTAGGCTAATTCTTGTCCAATTAGGGTTTCTAACCAATCTTTTGCATCCAATAGGTGTTTTGTGTCATTGGATGAACATTTAGGTCATTTTCGTTCTCCCTACACTTAATCTTGTCCAATTAGGGTTTCTAACCAATCTTGTGCATCCAATTGGTGTTTTTGTGTCATTGGATGAACAATTAGGTCATTTTCGTCCTCCCTAGGCTAATTCTTGTCCAATTAGGGTTTCTAACCAATCTTGTGCATGAAATAGGTGTTTTTGTGTCATTGGATGAACAATTATGTCATTTTCGTCCTCCCTAGGCTAATTCTTATCAAATTATGGTTTTTAACCAATCTTGTGCATCCAATAGGTGTTTTGTGTCATTGGACGAACATTTAGGTCATTTTTGTTCTCCCTACTCTTAATCTTGTCCAATTAGGGTTTCTAACCAATCTTGTGCATCCAATAGTTGTTTTAGTGTCATTGGATGAACATATATGTCATTTTCGTCTTCCCTAAACTTAATCTTGTCCAATTAGGGTTTCTAACCAATCTTGTGCATCCAATAGGTGTTTTTGTGTCTTTGGATGAACAATTAGGTCATTTTTATCCTCCCTAGGCTAATTCTTGTCCAATTAGGGTTTCTAACCAATCTTGTGAATGAAATAGGTGTTTTTGTGTCATTGGATGAACAATTATGTCATTTTCGTCCTCCCTAGGCTAATTCTTGTCAAATTATGGTTTTTAACCAATCTTGTGTATCCAATAGGTGTTTTGTGTCGTTGGATGAACATTTAGGTCATTTTTGTTCTCCCTACTCTTAATCTTGTCCAATTAGGGTTTCTAACCAATCTTGTGCATCCAATAGTTGTTTTTGTGTCATTGGATGAACATATATGTCATTTTCGTCCTCCCGAGGCTAATTCATGTCCAATTAGGGTTTTTAACCAATCTTGTGCATCCAATAGGTGTTTTGTGTCATTGGATGAACAATTAGGTCATTTTCGTCCTCCCTAGGCTTATTCTTGTCCAATTAGGGTTTCTAACCAATCTTGTGCATCCAATTGGTGTTTTTGTGTCATTGGATGAAAAATTAGGTCATTTACGTCCTCCCTAGGCTAATTCATGTCCAATTAGGGTTTTTAACCAATCTTGTGCATCCAATAGGTGTTTTGTGTCATTGGATGAACAATTAGGTCATTTTCGTCCTCCCTAGGCTTATTCTTGTCCAATTAGGGTTTCTAACCAATCTTGTGCATCCAATTGGTGTTTTTGTGTCATTGGACGAACAATTAGATCATTTTCGTCCTCCCTAGGCTAATTCTTGTCCAATTAGGGTTTCTAACCAATCTTGTGAATGAAATAGGTGTTTTTGTGTCATTGGATGAACAATTATGTCATTTTCGTCCTCCCTAGGCTAATTCTTATCAAATTATGGTTTTTAACCAATCTTGTGCATCCAATAGGTGTTTTGTGTCATTGGACGAACATTTAGGTCATTTTTTTCTCCCTACTCTTAATCTTGTCCAATTAGGGTTTCTAACCAATCTTGTGCATCCAATAGTTGTTTTAGTGTCATTGGATGAACATATATGTCATTTTCGTCCTCCCTAAACTTAATCTTGTCCAATTAGGGTTTCTAACCAATCTTGTGCTTCCAATAGGTGTTTTTGTGTCATTGGATGACCAATTAGGTCATTTTCATCCTCCCTAGGCTAATTCATGTCCAATTAGGGTTTTTAACCAATCTTGTGCATCCAATAGGTGTTTTGTGTCATTGGATGAACAATTAGGTCATTTTCTTCCTCCCTAGCTTTATTCTTGTCCAATTAGGGTTTCTAACCAATCTTGTGCATCCAATTGGTGTTTTTGTGTCATTGGATGAACAATTAGGTCATTTTCGTCCTCCCTAGGCTAATTCTTGTCCAATTAGGGTTTCTAACCAATCTTGTGAATGAAATAGGTGTTTTTGTGTCATTGGATGAACAATTAGGTCATTTTCGTCCTCCCTAGGCTAATTCTTGTCCAATTAGGGTTTCTAACCAATCTTTTGCATCCAATAGGTGTTTTGTGTCATTGGATGAACAATTAGGTCATTTTCGTCCTCCCTAGGCTAATTCTTGTCCAATTAGGGTTTCTAACCAATCTTTTGCATCCAATAGGTGTTTTGTGTCATTGGATGAACATTTAGGTCATTTTCGTTCTCCCTACACTTAATCTTGTCCAATTAGGGTTTCTAACCAATCTTGTGCATCCAACAGGTGTTTTGTGTCATTGGATGAACATTTAGGTCATTTTCGTCCTCCCTAGGCTAATTCTTGTCCAATTAGGGTTTCTAACCAATCTTTTGCATCCAATAGGTGTTTTGTGTCATTGGATGAACAATTAGGTCATTTTCGTCCTCCCTAGGCTAATTCTTGTCCAATTAGGCTTTCTAACCAATCTTGTGCATCCAATAGGTGTTTTGTGTCATTGGATGAACGATTAGGTCATTTTTGTCCTCCCTAGGCTTATTCTTGTCCAATTAGGGTTTCTAACCAATCTTGTGCATCCAATAGGTGTTTTTGTGTCGTTGGATGAACAATTATGTCATTTTCGTCCTCCCTAGGCTAATTCTTGTCCAATTAGGGTTTTTAACCAATCTTGTGCATCCAATAGGTGTTTTGTGTCATTGGATGAACATTTAGGTCATTTTCGTCCTCCCAACACTTAAACTTGTCCAATTAGGGTTTTTAACCAATCTTGTGCATCCAATAGGTGTTTTTGTGTCTTTGGATGAACAATTAGGTTATTTTCATCCTCCCTAGGCTAATTCATGTCCAATTAGGGTTTTTAACCAATCTTGTGCATCCAATAGGTGTTTTGTGTCATTGGATGAACAATTAGGTCATTTTCGTCCTCCCTAGGCTTTTTCTTGTCCAATTAGGGTTTCTAACCAATCTTGTGCATCCAATTGGTGTTTTTGTGTCATTGGGCGAACAATTAGATCATTTTCGTCTTCCCTAGGCTAATTCTTGTCCAATTAGGGTTTCTAACCAATCTTGTGAATGAAATAGGTGTTTTTGTGTCATTGGATGAACAATTATGTCATTTTTGTCCTCCCTAGGCTAATTCTTGTCAAATTATGGTTTTTAACCAATCTTGTGCATCCAATAGGTGTTTTGTGTCATTGGATGAACATTTAGGTCATTTTTGTTCTCCCTACTCTTAATCTTGTCCAATTAGGGTTTCTAACCAACCTTGTGCATCCAATAGGTGTTTTTTGTCATTGGATGAACATTTAGGTCATTTTCGTCCTCCCTAGGCTAATTCTTGTCCAATTAGGGTTTCTAACCAATCTTGTGCATCCAATAGGTGTTTTGTGTCATTGGATGAACAACTAGGTTATTTTCGTCCTCCCTAGGCTAATTCTTGTCCAATTAGGGTTTCTAACCAATCTTGTGCATCCAATAGGTGTTTGTGTCATTGGATGAACATTTAGGTCATTTTCGTTCTCCCTACACTTAATGTTGTCCAATTTGGGTTTCTAACCAATCTTGTGCATCCAATAATTGTTTTTGTGTCATTGGATGAACAATTATGTCATTTTCGTCCTCCCTAAACTTAATCTTATCCAATTAGGGTTTCTAACCAATCTTGTGCATCCAATAGGTGTTTTTGTGTCTTTGGATGAACAATTAGGTCATTTTCATCCTCCCTAGGCTAATTCATGTCCAATTAGGGTTTTTAACCAATCTTGTGCATCCAATAGGTGTTTTGTGTCATTGGATGAACAATTAGGTCATTTTCGTCCTCCCTAGGCTTATTCTTGTCCAATTAGGGTTTCTAACCAATCTTGTGCATCCAATTGGTGTTTTTGTGTCATTGGATGAACAATTAGGTCATTTTCCACCTCCCTAGGCTAATTCTTGTCCAATTTGGGTTTCTAACCAATCTTGTGAATGAAATAGGTGTTTTTGTGTCATTGGATGAACAATTAGGTCATTTTCATCCTCCCTAGGCTAATTCATGTCCAATTAGGGTTTCTAACCAATCTTGTGCATCCAATAGTTGTTTTTGTGTCATTGGATGAACATTTATGTCATTTTCGTCTGCCCTAAACTTAATCTTGTCCAATTAGGGTTTCTAACCAATCTTGTGCATCCAATAGGTGTTTTTGTTTCTTTGGATGAACAATTAGGTCATTTTCGTCCTCCGTAGGCTAATTCTTGTCCAATTAGGGTTTTTAACCAATCTTGTGCATCCAATAGGTGTTTTGTGTCATTGGATGAACATTTAGGTCATTTTCGTCCTCCCAACACTTAAACTTGTCCAATTAGGGTTTTTAACCAATCTTGTGCATCCAATAGGTGTTTTTGTATCTTTGGATGAACAATTAGGTTATTTTTATCCTCCCTAGGCTAATTCATGTCCAATTAGGGTTTTTAACCAATCTTGTGCATCCAATAGGTGTTTTGTGTCATTGGATGAACAATTAGGTCATTTTCGTCCTCCCTAGGCTTTTTCTTGTCCAATTAGGGTTTCTAACCAATCTTGTGCATCCAATTGGTGTTTTTGTGTCTTGGACGAACAATTAGATCATTTTTGTCCTCCCTAGGCTAATTCTTGTCCAATTAGGGTTTCTAACCAATCTTGTGAATGAAATAGGTGTTTTTGTGTCATTGGATGAACAATTATGTCATTTTTGTCCTCCCTAGGCTAATTCTTGTCAAATTATGGTTTTTAACCAATCTTGTGCATCCAATAGGTGTTTTGTGTCATTGGATGAACATTTAGGTCATTTTTGTTCTCCCTACTCTTAATCTTGTCCAATTAGGGTTTTTAACCAACCTTGTGCATCCAATAGGTGTTTTGTGTCATTGGATGAACATTTAGGTCATTTTCGTCCTCCCTAGGCTAATTCTTGTCCAATTAGGGTTTCTAACCAATCTTTTGCATCCAATAGGTGTTTTGTGTCATTGGATGAACAATTAGGTCGTTTTCGTCCTCCCTAGGCTAATTCTTGTCGAATTAGGGTTTCTAACCAACCTTGTGCATCCAATAGGTGTTTTGTGTCATTGGATGAACATTTAGGACATTTTCGTCCTCCCTAGGCTAGTTCTTGTCCAATTAGGGTTTCTAACCAATCTTTTGCATCCAATAGGTGTTTTGTGTCATTGGATGAACATTTAGGTCATTTTCGTTCTCCCTACACTTAATCTTGTCCAATTAGGGTTTCTAACCAATCTTGTGCATCCAATTGGTGTTTTTGTGTCATTGGATGAACAATTAGGTCATTTTCGTCCTCCCTAGGCTAATTGTTGTCCAATTAGGGTTTCTAACCAATCTTGTGAATGAAATAGGTGTTTTTGTGTCATTGGATGAACAATTATGTCATTTTCGTCCTCCCTAGGCTAATTCTTGTCAAATTATGGTTTTTAACCAATCTTGTGCATCCAATAGGTGTTTTGTGTCATTGGATGAACATTTAGGTCATTTTCGTTCTCCCTACACTTAATCTTGTCCAATTAGGGTTTCTAACCAATCTTGTGCATCCAATAGGTGTTTTGTGTCATTGGATGAACAACTAGGTCATTTTCGTCCTCCCTAGGCTAATTCTTGTCCAATTAGGGTTTTTAACCAATCTTCCGTATCGAATAGGTGTTTTGTGTCATTGGATGAACAATTATGTTATTTTCGTCCTCCCTAAACTTAATCTTGTCCAATTAGGGTTTCTAACCAATCTTGTGCATCCAATAGGTGTTTTTGTGTCTTTGGATGAACAATTAGGTCATTTTCATCCTCCCTAGGCTAATTCATGTCCAATTAGGGTTTTTAACCAATCTTGTGCATCCAATAGGTGTTTTGTGTCATTGGATGAACAATTAGGTTATTTTCGTTCTCCCTTGGCTAATTCTTGTCCAATTAGGGTTTCTAACCAATCTTGTGAATGAAATAGGTGTTTTTGTGTCATTGGATGATCAATTATGTCATTTTCGTCCTCCCTAGGCTAATTCTTGTCAAATTATGGTTTTTAACCAATCTTGTGCATCCAATAGGTGTTTTGTGTCATTGGACGAACATTTAGGTCATTTTTGTTCTCCCTACTCTTAATCTTGTCCTATTAGGGTTTCTAACCAATCTTGTGCATCCAATAGTTGTTTTAGTGTCATTGGATGAACATATATGTCATTTTCGTCCTCCCTAAACTTAATCTTGTCCAATTAGGGTTTCTAACCAATCTTGTGCATCCAATAGGTGTTTTGTGTCATTGGATGAACAATTAGGTCATTTTCGTCCTCCCTAGGCTTATTCTTGTCCAATTAGGGTTTCTAACCAATCTTGTGCATCCAATTGGTGTTTTTGTGTCATTGGATGAACAATTAGGTCATTTTCGTCCTCCCTAAGCTTATTCTTGTCCAATTAGGGTTTCTAACCAATCTTGTGCATCCAATTGGTGTTTTTGTGTCATTGGATGAACAATTAGGTCATTTTCGTCCTCCCTAGGCTAATTCTTGTCCAATTAGCGTTTCTAACCAATCTTGTGAATGAAATAGGTGTTTTTGTGTCATTGGATGATCAATTATGTCATTTTCGTCCTCCCTAGGCTAATTCTTGTCAAATTATGGTTTTTAACCAATCTTGTGCATCCAATAGGTGTTTTGTGTCATTGGACGAACATTTAGGTCATTTTTGTTCTCCCTACTCTTAATCTTGTCCAATTAGGGTTTCTAACCAATCTTGTGCATCCAATAGTTGTTTTAGTGTCATTGGATGAACATATATGTCATTTTCGTCCTCCCTAAACTTAATCTTGTCCAATTCGGGTTTCTAACCAATCTTGTGCATCCAATAGGTGTTTTTGTGTCATTGGATGAACAATTAGGTCATTTTCATCCTCCCTAGGCTAATTCATGTCCAATTAGGGTTTTTAACCAATCTTGTGCATCCAATAGGTGTTTTGTGCCATTGGATGAACATTTAGGTCATTTTCGTCCTCCCTAGGCTAATTCTTGTCAAATTACGGTTTTTAAGCAATCTTGTGCATCCAATAGGTGTTTTGTGTCATTGGATGAACAATTAGGTCATTTTCGTCCTCCCTAGGCTTATTCTTGTCCAATTAGGGTTTCTAACCAATCTTGTGCATCCAATTGGTGTTTTTGTGTCATTGGATGAACAATTAGGTCATTTTCGTGCTCCCTAGGCTAATTCTTGTCCAATTAGGGTTTCTAACCAATCTTGTGAATGAAATAGGTGTTTTTGTGTCATTGGATGAACAATTATGTCATTTTCGTCCTCCCTAGGCTAATTCTTGTCCAATTAGGGTTTCTAACCAATCTTGTGCATCCAATAGGTGTTTTGTGTCATTGGATGAACAATTAGGTCATTTTCGTCCTCCCTAGGCTTATTCTTGTCCAATTAGGGTTTCTAACCAATCTTGTGCATCCAATTGGTGTTTTTGTGTCATTGGATGAACAATTAGGTCATTTTCGTCCTCCCTAGGGTTATTCTTGTCCAATTAGGGTTTCTAACCAATCTTGTGCACCCAATTGGTGTTTTTGTGTCATTGGATGAACAATTAGGTCATTTTCGTCCTCCCTAGGCTTATTCTTGTCCAATTAGGGTTTCTAACCAATCTTGTGCATCCAATTGGTGTTTTTGTGTCATTGGATGAACAATTAGGTCATTTTCGTCCTCCCTAGGCTAATTCTTGTCCAATTAGGGTTTTTAACCAATCTTGTGCATCCAATAGGTGTTTTGTGTCATTGGATGAACATTTACGTCATTTTCGTCCTCCCTAAACTTAATCTTGTCCAATTAGGGTTTCTAACCAATCTTGTGCATCCAATAGGTGTTTTTGTGTCATTGGATGAACAATTAGGTCATTTTCGTCCTCCCTAGGCTAATTCTTGTCCAATTAGGGTGTTTAACCAATCTTGTGCATCCAATAGGTGTTTTTGTGTCATTGGATGAACATTTTGGTCCTCTTCTTCCTCCCTAAACTTAATCTTGTCCAATTAGGGTCTCTAACCAATCTTGTGCATCCAAATAGGTGTTTTTGTGTCATTGGATGAACAATTAGGTCATTTTCGTCCTCCCTAGGCTTATTCTTGTCCAATTAGGGTTTCTAACCAATCTTGTGCATCCAATAGGTGTTTTTGTGTCATTGGATGAACAATTAGGTCATTTTCGTCCTCCCTAGGCTAATTCTTGTCCAATTAGGGTTTTTAACCAATCTTGTGCATCCAATTGGTGTTTTGTGTCATTGGATGAACATTTAGGTCATTTTCGTCCTCCCAAAACTTAATCTTGTCCAATTAGGGTTTTTAACCAATCTTGTGGATCCAATAGGTCTTTTGTGTCATTGGATGAACATTTAGGTCATTTTCGTCCTCCATAAACTTAATCTTTACCAATTAGGGTTTCTAACCAATCTTGTGCATCCAAATAGGTGTTTTTGTTTGATTGGATGAACAATTAGGCCATTTTCGTCCTCCCTAGGCTAATTCTTGTCCAATTAGGGTTTTTAACCAATCTTGTGCATCCAATAGGTGTTTTTGTGTCATTGGATGAACATTTGGGTCCTCTTCTTCCTCCCTAAACTTAATCTTGTCCAATTAGGGTTTCTAACCAATCTTGTGCATCCAAATAGGTGTTTTTGTGTCATTGGATGAACAATTAGGTCATTTTCGTCCTCCCTAGGCTTATTCTTGTCCAATTAGGGTTTCTAACCAATCTTGTGCATCCAATAGGTGTTTTTGTGTCATTGGATGAACAATTAGGTCATTTTCGTCATCCCTAAACTTGATCTTGTTCAATTAGGGTTTTTAACCAATCTTGTGCATCCAATAGGTGTTTTGTGTCATTGGATGAACATTTAGGTCATTTTCGTCCTCCCAACACTTAAACTTGTCCAATTAGGGTTTTTAACCAATCTTGTGCATCCAATAGGTGTTTTTGTGTCTTTGGATGAACAATTAGGTTATTTTCATCCTCCCTAGGCTAATTCATGTCCAATTAGGGTTTTTAACCAATCTTGTGCATCCAATAGGTGTTTTGTGTCATTGGATGAACAATTAGGTCATTTTCGTCCTCCCTAGGCTTTTTCTTGTCCAATTAGGCTTTCTAACCAATCTTGTGCATCCAATTGGTGTTTTTGTGTCATTGGACGAACAATTAGATCATTTTCGTCCTCCCTAGGCTAATTCTTGTCAAATTATGGTTTTTAACCAATCTTGTGCATCCAATAGGTGTTTTGTGTCATTGGATGAACATTTAGGTCATTTTTGTTCTCCCTACTCTTAATCTTGTCCAATTAGGGTTTCTAACCAACCTTGTGCATCCAATAGGTGTTTTGTGTCATTGGATGAACATTTAGGTCATTTTCGTCCTCCCTAGGCTAATTCTTGTCCAATTAGGGTTTCTAACCAATCTTTTGCATCCAATAGGTGTTTTGTGTCATTGGATGAACAATTAGGTCATTTTCGTCCTCCCTAGGCTAATTCTTGTCGAATTAGGGTTTCTAACCAACCTTGTGCATCCAATAGGTGTTTTGTGTCATTGGATGAACATTTAGGACATTTTCGTCCTCCCTAGGCTAGTTCTTGTCCAATTAGGGTTTCTAACCAATCTTTTGCATCCAATAGGTGTTTTGTGTCATTGGATGAACATTTAGGTCATTTTCGTTCTCCCTACACTTAATCTTGTCCAATTAGGGTTTCTAACCAATCTTGTGCATCCAATTGGTGTTTTTGTGTCATTGGATGAACAATTAGGTCATTTTCGGCCTCCCTAGGCTAATTGTTGTCCAATTAGGGTTTCTAACCAATCTTGTGAATGAAATAGGTGTTTTTGTGTCATTGGATGAACAATTATGTCATTTTCGTCCTCCCTAGACTAATTCTTGTCAAATTATGGTTTTTAACCAATCTTGTGCATCCAATAGGTGTTTTGTGTCATTGGATGAACAATTAGGTCATTTTTGTTCTCCCTACTCTTAATCTTGTCCAATTAGGGTTTCTAACCAATCTTGTGCATCCAATAGTTGTTTTAGTGTCATTGGATGAACATATATGTCATTTTCGTCCTCCCTAAACTTAATCTTTTCCAATTAGGGTTTCTAACCAATCTTGTGCATCCAATAGGTGTTTTTGTGTCATTGGATGAACAATTAGGTCATTTTCATCCTCCCTAGGCTAATTCATGTCCAATTAGGGTTTTTAACCAATCTTGTGCATCCAGTAGGTGTTTTGTGCCATTGGATGAACATTTAGGTCATTTTCGTCCTCCCTAGGCTAATTCTTGTCAAATTACGGTTTTTAAGCAATCTTGTGCATCCAATAGGTGTTTTGTGTCATTGGATAAACAATTAGGTCATTTTCGTCCTCCCTAGGCTTATTCTTGTCCAATTAGGGTTTCTAACCAATCTTGTGCATCCAATTGGTGTTTTTGTGTCATTGGATGAACAATTAGGTCATTTTCGTCCTCTCTAGGGCTATTCTTGTCCAATTAGGGTTTCTAACCATTCTTGTGCATCCAATTGGTGTTTTTGTGTCATTGGATGAACAATTAGGTCATTTTCGTCCTCCCTAGGCTAATTCTTGTCCAATTAGGGTTTCTAACCAATCTTTTGCATCCAATAGGTGTTTTGTGTCATTGGATGAACAATTAGGTCATTTTCGTCCTCCCTAGGCTAATTCTTGTCCAATTAGGGTTTCTAACCAATCTTGTGCATCCAATAGGTGTTTTGTGTCATTGGATGAACAATTAGGTCGATTTCGTCCTCCCTAGGCTTATTCTTCTCCAATTAGGGTTTCTAACCAATCTTGTGCATCCAATAGGTGTTTTTGTGTCATTGGATGAACAATTAGGTCATTTTCGTCCTCCCTAGGCTAATTCTTGTCAAATTATGGTTTTTAACCAATCTTGTGCATCCAATAGGTGTTTTGTGTCATTGGACGAACATTTAGGTCATTTTTGTTCTCCCTACTCTTAATCTTGTCCAATTAGGGTTTCTAACCAATCTTGTGCATCCAATAGGTGTTTTGTGTCATTGGATGAACAATTAGGTCATTTTCGTCCTCCCTAGGCTTATTCTTGTCCAATTAGGGTTTCTAACCAATCTTGTGCATCCAATTGGTGTTTTTGTGTCATTGGATGAACAATTAGGTCATTTTCGTCCTCCCTAGGCTAATTCTTGTCAAATTATGGTTTTTAACCAATCTTGTGCATCCAATAGGTGTTTTGTGTCATTGGATGAACATTTAGGTCATTTTTGTTCTCCCTACTCTTAATCTTGTCCAATTAGGGTTTCTAACCAATCTTGTGCATCCAATAGTTGTTTTTGTGTCATTGGATGAACATTTATGTCATTTTCGTCCTCCCTAAACTTAATCTTGTCCAATTAGGGTTTCTAACCAATCTTGTGCATCCAATAGGTGTTTTTGTGTCTTTGGATGAACAATTAGGTCATTTTCATCCTCCCTAGGCTAATTCATGTCCAATTAGGGTTTTTAACCAATCTTGTGCATCCAATAGGTGTTTTTGTGTCATTGGATGAACAATTATGTCATTTTCGTCCTCCCTAGGCTAATTCTTGTCAAATTATGGTTTTTAACCAATCTTGTGCATCCAATAGGTGTTTTGTGTCATTGGATGAACATTTAGGTCATTTTTGTTCTCCCTACTCTTAATCTTGTCCAATTAGGGTTTCTAACCAATCTTGTGCATCCAATAGTTGTTTTAGTGTCATTTGATGAACATATATGTCATTTTCGTCCTCCCTAAACTTAATCTTGTCCAATTAGGGTTTCTAACCAATCTTGTGCATCCAATAGGTGTTTTTGTGTCATTGGATGACCAATTAGGTCATTTTCATCCTCCCTAGGCTAATTCATGTCCAATTAGGGTTTTTAACCAATCTTGTGCATCCAATAGGTGTTTTGTGTCATTGGATAAACAATTAGGTCATTTTCGTCCTCCCTAGGCTAATTCTTGTCCAATTAGGGTTTCTAACCAATCTTGTGCATCCAATAGGTGTTTGTGTCATTGGATGAACATTTAGGTCATTTTCGTTCTCCCTACACTTAATCTTGTCCAATTAGGGTTTCTAACCAATCTTGTGCATCCAATAGGTGTTTTGTGTCATTGGATGAACATTTAGGTCATTTTTGTTCTCCCTACTCTTAATCTTGTCCAATTAGGGTTTCTAACCAACCTTGTGCATCCAATAGGTGTTTTGTGTCATTGGATGAACATTTAGGTCATTTTCGTCCTCCCTAGGCTAATTCTTGTCCAATTAGGGTTTCTAACCAATCTTTTGCATCCAATAGGTGTTTTGTGTCATTGGATGAACAATTAGGTCATTTTCGTCCTCCCTAGGCTAATTTTTGTCCAATTAGGGTTTCTAACCAATCTTGTGCATCCAATAGGTGTTTTGTGTCATTGGATGAACAATTAGGTCATTTTCGTCCTCCCTAGGCTTATTATTGTCCAATTAGGGTTTCTAACCAATCTTGTGCATCCAATAGGTGTTTTTGTGTCATTGGATGAACAATTAGGTCATTTTCGTCCTCCCTAGGCTAATTCTTGTCCAATTAGGGTTTTTAACCAATCTTGTGCATCCAATAGGTGTTTTGTGTGATTGGATTAACAATTAGGTCATTTGAAACCTCCCTAGGCTTATTCATGTCCAATTAGGGTTTTAAACCAATCTTGTGCATCCAATAGGTATGTTTGTGTCATTGGATGAATATTTAGGTCATTTTCGTCCTCCCTAAACTTAATCTTATCCAATTAGGGTTTCTAACCAATCTTGTGCAACCAATAGGTGTTTTTGTGTCATTGGATGAACAATTAGGTCATTTTCGTCCTCCCTAGGCTAATTCTTGTCCAATTAGGGTTTTTAACCAATCTTGTGCATCCAATAGGTGTTTTGTGTCATTGGATGAACATTTTAGTCATTTTCGTCCTCCCTACACTTAATCTTGTCCAATTAGGGTTTCTAACCAATCTTGTGCATCCAATTGTTGTTTTTGTCTCATTGGATGAACATTGATGTCATTTTCGTCCTCCCTAAACTTAATCTCTTCCAATTAGTGTTTCTAACCAATCTTGTGCATCCAATAGGTGTTTTTGTGTAATTGGATGAACAATTAGGTCATTTTCGTCCTCCCTAGGCTAATTCTTGTCCAATTAGGGTTTTTAACCAATCTTGTGCATCCAATAGGTGTTTTGTGTCATTGGATGAACATTTAGGTCATTTTCGTCCTCCCAACACTTAAACTTGTCCAATTAGGGTTTTTAACCAATCTTGTGCATCCAATAGGTGTTTTTGTGTCTTTGGATGAACAATTAGGTTATTTTCATCCTCCCTAGGCTAATTCATGTCCAATTAGGGTTTCTAACCAATCTTGTGCATCCAATAGGTGTTTTGTGTCATTGGATGAACAATTAGGTCATTTTCGTCCTCCCTAGGCTTATTCTTGTCCAATTAGGGTTTCTAACCAATCTTGTGCATCCAATAGGTGTTTTTGTGTCATTGGATGAACAATTAGGTCATTTTCGTCCTCCCTAGGCTAATTCTTGTCAAATTATGGTTTTTAACCAATCTTGTGCATCCAATAGGTGTTTTGTGTCATTGGACGAACATTTAGGTCATTTTTGTTCTCCCTACTCTTAATCTTGTCCAATTAGGGTTTCTAACCAATCTTGTGCATCCAATAGTTGTTTTGTGCCATTGGATGAACATTTAGGTCATTTTCGTCCTCCCTAGGCTAATTCTTGTCAAATTACGGTTTTTAAGCAATCTTGTGCATCCAATAGGTGTTTTGTGTCATTGGATGAACAATTAGGTCATTTTCGTCCTCCCTAGGCTTATTCTTGTCCAATTAGGGTTTCTAACCAATCTTGTGCATCCAATTGGTGTTTTTGTGTCATTGGATGAACAATTAGGTCATTTTCGTCCTCCGTAGGCTAATTCTTGTCCAATTAGGGTTTCTAACCAATCTTGTGAATGAAATAGGGTATTTTTGTGTCATTGGATGAACAATTATGTCATTTTCGTCCTCCCTAGGCTAATTCTTGTCAAATTATGGTTTTTAACCAATCTTGTGCATCCAATAGGTGTTTTGTGTCATTGGATGAACATTTAGGTCATTTTTGTTCTCCCTACTCTTAATCTTGTCCAATTAGGGTTTCTAACCAATCTTGTGCATCCAATGGTTGTTTTTGTCTCATTGGATGAACATATATGCCATTTTCGTCCTCCCTAAACTTAATCTTGTCCAATTAGGGTTTCTAACCAATCTTGTGCATCCAATAGGTGTTTTTGTGTCTTTGGATGAACAATTAGGTCATTTTCATCCTCCCTAGGCTAATTCATGTCCAATTAGGGTTTTTAACCAATCTTGTGCATCCAATAGGTGTTTTTGTGTCATTGGATGAACAATTATGTCATTTTCGTCCTCCCTAGGCTAATTCTTGTCAAATTATGGTTTTTAACCAATCTTGTGCATCCAATAGGTGTTTTGTGTCATTGGATGAACATTTAGGTCATTTTTGTTCTCCCTACTCTTAATCTTGTCCAATTAGGGTTTCTAACCAATCTTGTGCATCCAATAGGTGTTTTGTGTCATTGGATGAACAATTAGGTCATTTTCGTCCTCCCTAGGCTTATTCTTGTCCAATTAGGGTTTCTAACCAATCTTGTGCATCCAATTGGTGTTTTTGTGTCATTGGATGAACAATTAGGTCATTTTCGTCCTCCCTAGGCTAATTGTTGTCCAATTAGGGTTTCTAACCAATCTTGTGAATGAAATAGGTGTTTTTGTGTCATTGGATGAACAATTATGTCATTTTCGTCCTCCCTAGGCTAATTCTTGTCAAATTATGGTTTTTAACCAATCTTGTGCATCCAATAGGTGTTTTGTGTCATTGGACGAACATTTAGGTCATTTTTGTTCTCCCTACTCTTAATCTTGTCCAATTAGGGTTTCTAACCAATCTTGTGCATCCAATTGGTGTTTTTGTGTCATTGGATGAACAATTAGGTCATTTTCGTCCTCCCTAGGCTTATTCTTGTCCAATTAGGGTTTCTAACCAATCTTGTGCATCCAATTGGTGTGTTTGTGTCATTGGATGAACAATTAGGTCATTTTCGTCCTCCCTAGGCTAATTCTTGTCCAATTAGGGTTTTTAACCAATCTTGTGCATCCAATAGGTGTTTTGTGTCATTGGATGAACATTTAGGTCATTTTCGTCCTCCCAACACTTAAACTTGTCCAATTAGGGTTTTTAACCAATCTTGTGCATCCAATAGGTGTTTTGTGTCATTGGATGAACAATTAGATCATTTTCGTCCTCCCTAGGCTAATTCTTGTCCAATTAGGGTTTCTAACCAATCTTGTGCATCCAATAGGTGTTTGTGTCATTGGATGA
The DNA here is from genome assembly GCA_037974835.1 of Cicer judaicum. Taxonomy (NCBI): domain Eukaryota; kingdom Viridiplantae; phylum Streptophyta; class Magnoliopsida; order Fabales; family Fabaceae; genus Cicer; species Cicer judaicum. The sequence goes on along the minus strand of JBBPBS010001162.1, from coordinate 745,717 downwards.
ACATTTAGGTCATTTTCGTTCTCCCTACACTTAATCTTGTCCAATTAGGGTTTCTAACCAATCTTGTGCATCCAATAGGTGTTTTTGTGTCATTGGATAAACATTTATGTCATTTTCGTCCTCCCTAAACTTAATCTTGTCCAATTAGGGTTTCTAACCAATCTTGTGCATCCAATAGGTGTTTTTGTGTCTTTGGATGAACAATTAGGTCATTTTCATCCTCCCTAGGCTAATTCATGTCCAAATAGGGTTTTTAACCAATCTTGTGCATCCAATAGGTGTTTTGTGTCATTGGATGAACAATTAGGTCATTTTTGTTCTCCCTACTCTTAATCTTGTCCAATTAGGGTTTCTAACCAATCTTGTGCATCCAATAGTTGTTTTAGTGTCATTGGATGAACATATATGTCATTTTCGTCCTCCCTAAACTTAATCTTGTCCAATTAGGGTTTCTAACCAATCTTGTGCATCCAATAGGTGTTTTGTGTCATTGGATGAACATTTAGGTCATTTTCGTTCTCCCTACACTTAATCTTGTCCAATTAGGGTTTCTAACCAATCTTGTGCATCCAATAGGTGTTTTATGTCATTGGATGAACATTTAGGTCATTTTCGTCCTCCCTAGGCTAATTCTTGTCCAATTAGGGTTTCTAACCAATCTTTTGCATCCAATAGGTGTTTTGTGTCATTGGATGAACAATTAGGTCATTTTCGTCCTCCCTAGGCTAATTCTTGTCGAATTAGGGTTTCTAACCAACCTTGTGCATCCAATAGGTGTTTTGTGTCATTGGATGAACATTTAGGTCATTTTCGTCCTCCCTAGGCTAATTCTTGTCCAATTAGGGTTTCTAACCAATCTTTTGCATCCAATAGGTGTTTTGTGTCATTGGATGAACATTTAGGTCATTTTTGTTCTCCCTACTCTTAATCTTGTCCAATTAGGGTTTCTAACCAACCTTGTGCATCCAATAGGTGTTTTGTGTCATTGGATGAACATTTAGGTCATTTTCGTCCTCCCTAGGCTAATTCTTGTCCAATTAGGGTTTCTAACCAATCTTTTGCATCCAATAGGTGTTTTGTGTCATTGGATGAACAATTAGGTCATTTTCGTCCTCCCTAGGCTAATTCTTGTCCAATTAGGGTTTCTAACCAATCTTGTGAATGAAATAGGTGTTTTTGTGTCATTGGATGAACAATTATGTCATTTTCGTCCTCCCTAGGATAATTCTTGTCAAATTATGGTTTTTAACCAATCTTGTGCATCCAATAGGTGTTTTGTGTCATTGGATGAACAATTAGGTCATTTTCGTCCTCCCTAGGCTTATTCTTGTCCAATTTGGGTTTCTAACCAATCTTGTGCATCCAATTGGTGTTTTTGTGTCATTGGATGAACAATTAGGTCATTTTCGTCCTCCCTAGGCTTATTCTTGTCCAATTAGGGTTTCTAACCAATCTTGTGCATCCAATTGGTGTTTTTGTGTCATTGGATGAACAATTAGGTCATTTTCGTCCTCCCTAGGCTAATTCTTGTTCAATTAGGGTTTCTAACCAATCTTGTGAATGAAATAGGTGTTTTTGTGTCATTGGATGAACAATTATGTCATTTTCGTCCTCCCTAGGCTAATTCTTGTCCAATTAGGGTTTCTAACCAATCTTGTGCATCCAATTGGTGTTTTTGTGTCATTGGATGAACAATTAGGTCATTTTCGTCCTCCCTAGGCTAATTCTTGTCCAATTAGGGTTTCTAACCAATCTTGTGAATGAAATAGGTGTTTTTGTGTCATTGGATGAACAATTATGTCATTTTCGTCCTCCCTAGGCTAATTCTTGTCAAATTATGGTTTTTAACCAATCTTGTGCATCCAATAGGTGTTTTGTGTCATTGGATGAACATTTAGGTCATTTTTGTTCTCCCTACTCTTAATCTTGTCCAATTAGGGTTTCTACCCAACCTTGTGCATCCAACAGGTGTTTTGTGTCATTGGATGAACATTTAGGTCATTTTCGTCCTCCCTAGGCTAATTCTTGTCCAATTAGGGTTTCTAACCAATCTTTTGCATCCAATAGCTGTTTTGTGTCATTGGATGAACAATTAGGTCATTTTCGTCCTCCCTAGGCTAATTCTTGTCCAATTAGGGTTTCTAACCAATCTTGTGCATCCAATAGGTGTTTTGTGTCATTGGATGAACAATTAGGTCATTTTCGTCCTCCCTAGGCTTAATCTTGTCCAATTAGGGTTTCTAACCAATCTTGTGCATCCAATAGGTGTTTTTGTGTCATTGGATGAACAATTAGGTCATTTTCGTCCTCCCTAGGCTAATTCTTGTCCAATTAGGGTTTCTAACCAATCTTTTGCATCCAATAGGTGTTTTGTGTCATTGGATGAACAATTAGGTCATTTTCGTCCTCCCTAGGCTAATTCTTGTCCAATTAAAGTTTCTAACCAATCTTGTGCATCCAATAGGTGTTTTGTGTCATTGGATGAACAATTAGGTCATTTTCGTCCTCCCTAGGCTTATTCTTGTCCAATTAGGGTTTCTAACCAATCTTGTGCAACCAATAGGTGTTTTTGTGTCATTGGATGAACAATTAGGTCATTTTCGTCCTCCCTAGGCTAATTCTTGTCCAATTAGGGTTTTTAACCAATCTTGTGCATCCAATAGGTGTTTTGTGTCATTGGATGAACATTTAGGTCATTTTCGTCCTCCCAACACTTAAACTTGTCCAATTAGGGTTTTTAACCAATCTTGTGCATCCAATAGGTGTTTTTGTGTCTTTGGATGAACAATTAGGTTATTTTCATCCTCCCTAGGCTAATTCATGTCCAATTAGGGTTTCTAACCAATCTTGTGCATCCAATAGGTGTTTTGTGTCATTGGATGAACAATTAGGTCATTTTCGTCCTCCCTAGGCTTATTCTTGTCCAATTAGGGTTTCTAACCAATCTTGTGCATCCAATAGGTGTTTTTGTGTCATTGGATGAACAATTAGGTCATTTTCGTCCTCCCTAGGCTAATTCTTGTCAAATTATGGTTTTTAACCAATCTTGTGCATCCAATAGGTGTTTTGTGTCATTGGACGAACATTTAGGTCATTTTTGTTCTCCCTACTCTTAATCTTGTCCAATTAGGGTTTCTAACCAATCTTGTGCATCCAATAGGTGTTTTGTGTCATTGGATGAACAATTAGGTCATTTTCGTCCTCCCTAGGCTTATTCTTGTCCAATTAGGGTTTCTAACCAATCTTGTGCATCCAATACGTGTTTTGTGTCATTGGATGAACATTTAGGTCATTTTCGTCCTCCCTACACTTAATCTTGTCCAATTAGGGTTTTTAACCAATCTTGTGCATCCAATAGGTGTTTTGTGTCATTGGATGAACATTTAGGTCATTTTCGTCCTCCCTAGGCTAATTCTTGTCCAATTAGGGTTTCTAACCAATCTTTTGCATCCAATAGGTGTTTTGTGTCATTGGATGAACAATTAGGTCATTTTCGTCCTCCCTAGGCTAATTCTTGTCCAATTAGGGTTTCTAACCAATCTTGTGCATCCAATAGGTGTTTTGTGTCATTGGATGAACAATTAGGTCATTTTCGTCCTCCCTTGGCTTATTCTTGTCCAATTAGGGTTTCTAACCAATCTTGTGCATCCAATTGGTGTTTTTGTGTCATTGGATGAACAATTAGGTCATTTTCGTCCTCCCTAGGCTTATTCTTGTCCAATTAGGGTTTCTAACCAATCTTGTGCATCCAATTGGTTTTTTTGTGTCATTGGATGAACAATTAGGTCATTTTCGTCCTCCCTAGGCTAATTCTTGTCCAATTAGGGTTTCTAACCAATCTTGTGAATGAAATAGGTGTTTTTGTGTCATTGGATGAACAATTATGTCATTTTCGTCCTCCCTAGGCTAATTCTTGTCAAATTATGGTTTTTAACCAATCTTGTGCATCCAATAGGTGTTTTGTGTCATTGGATGAACATTTAGGTCATTTTCGTTCTCCCTACACTTAATCTTGTCCAATTAGGGTTTCTAACCAATCTTGTGCATCCAATAGGTGTTTTGTGTCATTGGATGAACAATTAGGTTATTTTCGTCCTCCCTCAGCTAATTCTTGTCCAATTAGGGCTTTTGACCAATCTTGTGCATCCAATAGGTGTTTTGTGTCATTGGATGAACACTTAGGTCATTTTCGTCCTCCCTAGGCTTATTCTTTTCCAATTAGGGTTTCTAACCAATCTTGTGCATCAAATAGGTGTTTTTGTGTCATTGGATGAACAATTAGGTCATTTTTGTCCTCCCTAGGCTAATTCTTGTCAAATTATGGTTTTAACCAATCTTGTGCACCCAATAGGTGTTTTGTGTCATTGGATGAACATTTAGGTCATTTTTGTTCTCCCTACTCTTAATCTTGTCCAATTAGGGTTTCTAACCAATCTTATGCATCCAATAGTTGTTTTTGTGTCATTGGATGAACATATATGTCATTTTCGTCCTCCCTAAACTTAATCTTGTCCAATTAGGGTTTCTAACCAATCTTGTGCATCCAATAGGTGTTTTTGTGTCATTGGATGAACAATTAGGTCATTTTCGTCCTCCCTAGGCTAATTCTTGTCCAATTAGGGTGTTTAACCAATCTTGTGCATCCAATAGGTGTTTTTGTGTCATTGGATGAACATTTTGGTCCTCTTCTTCCTCCCTAAACTTAATCTTGTCCAATTAGGGTCTCTAACCAATCTTGTGCATCCAAATAGGTGTTTTTGTGTCATTGGATGAACAATTAGGTCATTTTCGTCCTCCCTAGGCTTATTCTTGTCCAATTAGGGTTTCTAACCAATCTTGTGCATCCAATAGGTGTTTTTGTGTCATTGGATGAACAATTAGGTCATTTTCGTCCTCCCTAGGCTAATTCTTGTCCAATTAGGGTTTTTAACCAATCTTGTGCATCCAATTGGTGTTTTGTGTCATTGGATGAACATTTAGGTCATTTTCGTCCTCCCAAAACTTAATCTTGTCCAATTAGGGTTTTTAACCAATCTTGTGGATCCAATAGGTCTTTTGTGTCATTGGATGAACATTTAGGTCATTTTCGTCCTCCATAAACTTAATCTTTACCAATTAGGGTTTCTAACCAATCTTGTGCATCCAAATAGGTGTTTTTGTTTGATTGGATGAACAATTAGGCCATTTTCGTCCTCCCTAGGCTAATTCTTGTCCAATTAGGGTTTTTAACCAATCTTGTGCATCCAATAGGTGTTTTTGTGTCATTGGATGAACATTTGGGTCCTCTTCTTCCTCCCTAAACTTAATCTTGTCCAATTAGGGTTTCTAACCAATCTTGTGCATCCAAATAGGTGTTTTTGTGTCATTGGATGAACAATTAGGTCATTTTCGTCCTCCCTAGGCTTATTCTTGTCCAATTAGGGTTTCTAACCAATCTTGTGCATCCAATAGGTGTTTTTGTGTCATTGGATGAACAATTAGGTCATTTTCGTCATCCCTAAACTTGATCTTGTTCAATTAGGGTTTTTAACCAATCTTGTGCATCCAATAGGTGTTTTGTGTCATTGGATGAACATTTAGGTCATTTTCGTCCTCCCAACACTTAAACTTGTCCAATTAGGGTTTTTAACCAATCTTGTGCATCCAATAGGTGTTTTTGTGTCTTTGGATGAACAATTAGGTTATTTTCATCCTCCCTAGGCTAATTCATGTCCAATTAGGGTTTTTAACCAATCTTGTGCATCCAATAGGTGTTTTGTGTCATTGGATGAACAATTAGGTCATTTTCGTCCTCCCTAGGCTTTTTCTTGTCCAATTAGGGTTTCTAACCAATCTTGTGCATCCAATTGGTGTTTTTGTGTCATTGGGCGAACAATTAGATCATTTTCGTCCTCCCTAGGCTAATTCTTGTCCAATTAGGGTTTCTAACCAATCTTGTGAATGAAATAGGTGTTTTTGTGTCATTGGATGAATAATTATGTCATTTTTGTCCTCCCTAGGCTAATTCTTGTCAAATTATGGTTTTTAACCAATCTTGTGCATCCAATAGGTGTTTTGTGTCATTGGATGAACATTTAGGTCATTTTTGTTCTCCCTACTCTTAATCTTGTCCAATTAGGGTTTCTAACCAACCTTGTGCATCCAATAGGTGTTTTTTGTCATTGGATGAACATTTAGGTCATTTTCGTCCTCCCTAGGCTAATTCTTGTCCAATTAGGGTTTCTAACCAATCTTTTGCATCCAATAGGTGTTTTGTGTCATTGGATGAACAATTAGGTCATTTTCGTCCTCCCTAGGCTAATTCTTGTCCAATTAGGGTTTCTAACCAATCTTGTGCATCCAATAGGTGTTTTTGTGTCATTAGATGAACAATTAGGTCATTTTCGTCCTCCCTAGGCTAATTCTTGTCCAATTAGGTTTTTTAACCAATCTTGTGCATCCAATAGGTGTTTTGTGTCATTGGATGAACATTTCGGTCATTTTCGTCCTCCCAACACTTAAACTTGTCCAAATAGGGTTTTTAACCAATCTTGTGCATCCAATAGGTGTTTTTGTGTCTTTGGATGAACAATTAGGTTATTTTCATCCTCCCTAGGCTAATTCATGTCCAATTAGGGTTTTTAACCAATCTTGTGCATCCAATAGGTGTTTTGTGTCATTGGATGAACAATTAGGTCATTTTCGTCCTCCTTAGGCTTTTTCTTGTCCAATTAGGGTTTCTAACCAATCTTGTGCATCCAATTGGTGTTTTTGTGTCATTGGACGAACAATTAGATCATTTTCGTCCTCCCTAGGCTAATTCTTGTCCAATTAGGGTTTCTAACCAATCTTGTGAATCAAATAGGTGTTTTTGTGTCATTGGATGAACAATTATGTCATTTTCGTCCTCCCTTGGCTAATTCTTGTCAAATTATGGTTTTTAACCAATCTTGTGCATCCAATAGGTGTTTTGTGTCATTGGATGAACATTTAGGTCATTTTTGTTCTCCCTACTCTTAATCTTGTCCAATTAGGGTTTCTAACCAACCTTGTGCATCCAATAGGTGTTTTGTGTCATTGGATGAACAATTAGGTCATTTTCGTCCTCCCTAGGCTAATTCTTGTCCAATTAGGGTTTCTAACCAATCTTGTGCATCCAATAGGTGTTTTGTGTCATTGGATGAACAATTAGGTCATTTTCGTCCTCCCTAGGCTTATTCTTGTCCAATTAGGGTTTCTAACCAATCTTGTGCATCCAATTGGTGTTTTTGTCTCATTGGATGAACAATTAGGTCATTTTCGTCCTCCCTAGGCTAATTCTTGTCCAATTAGGGTTTCTAACCAATCTTGTGAATGAAATAGGTGTTTTTGTGTCATTGGATGAACAATTATGTCATTTTCGTCCTCCCTAGGCTAATTCTTGTCAAATTATGGTTTTTAACCAATCTTGTGCATCCAATAGGTGTTTTGTGTCATTGGATGAACATTTAGGTCATTTTTGTTCTCCCTACTCTTAATCTTGTCCAATTAGGGTTTCTAACCAATCTTGTGCATCCAATAGTTGTTTTAGTGTCATTGGATGAACATATATGTCATTTTCGTCCTCCCTAAACTTAATCTTGTCCAATTAGGGTTTCTAACCAATCTTGTGCATCCAATAGGTGTTTTTGTATCATTGGATGAACAATTAGGTCATTTTCATCCTCCCTAGGCTAATTCATGTCCAATTAGGGTTTTTAACCAATCTTGTGCATCCAATAGGTGTTTTGTGCCATTGGATGAACATTTAGGTCATTTTCGTCCTCCCTAGGCTAATTCTTGTCAAATTACGGTTTTTAAGCAATCTTGTGCATCCAATAGGTGTTTTGTGTCATTGGATGAACAATTAGGTCATTTTTGTTCTCCCTACTCTTAATCTTGTCCAATTAGGGTTTCTAACCAATCTTGTGCATCCAATAGTTGTTTTAGTGTCATTGGATGAACATATATGTCATTTTCGTCCTCCCTAAACTTAATCTTGTCCAATTAGGGTTTCTAACCAATCTTGTGCTTCCAATAGGTGTTTTTGTGTCATTGGATGACCAATTAGGTCATTTTCATCCTCCCTAGGCTAATTCATGTCCAATTAGGGTTTTTAACCAATCTTGTGCATCCAATAGGTGTTTTGTGTCATTGGATGAACAATTATGTCATTTTCGTCCTCCCTAGGCTAATTCTTATCAAATTATGGTTTTTAACCAATCTTGTGCATCCAATAGGTGTTTTGTGTCATTGGACGAACATTTAGGTCATTTTTGTTCTCCCTACTCTTAATCTTGTCCAATTAGGGTTTCTAACCAATCTTGTGCATCCAATAGTTGTTTTAGTGTCATTGCATGAACATATATGTCATTTTCGTCCTCGCTAAAGTTAATCTTGTCCAATTAGGGTTTCTAACCAATCTTGTGCATCCAATAGGTGTTTTGTGTCATTGGATGACCAATTAGGTCATTTTCGTCCTCCCTATGCTAATTCTTTTCCAATTAGGGTTTTTAACCAATCTTGTGCATCCAATAGGTGTTTTGTGTCATTGGATGAACATTTAGGTCATTTTCGTCCTCCCTAGGCTAATTCTTGTCCAATTAGGGTTTCTAACCAATCTTTTGCATCCAATAGGTGTTTTGTGTCATTGGATGAACAATTAGGTCATTTTCGTCCTCCCTAGGCTAATTCTTGTCGAATTAGGGTTTCTAACCAACCTTGTGCATCCAATAGGTGTTTTGTGTCATTGGATGAACATTTAGGTCATTTTCGTCCTCCCTAGGCTAATTCTTGTCCAATTAGGGTTTCTAACCAATCTTTTGCATCCAATAGGTTTTTTGTGTCATTGGATGAACATTTAGGTCATTTTCGTTCTCCCTACACTTAATCTTGTCCAATTAGGGTTTCTAACCAATCTTGTGCATCCAATAGGTGTTTCGTGTCATTGGATGAACATTTAGGTCATTTTCATCCTCCCTAGGCTAATTCTTGTCCAATTAGGGTTTCTAACCAATCTTTTGCATCCAATAGGTGTTTTGTGTCATTGGATGAACAATTAGGTCATTTTCGTCCTCCCTAGGCTAATTCTTGTCGAATTAGGGTTTCTAACCAACCTTGTGCATCCAATAGGTGTTTTGTGTCATTGGATGAACATTTAGGTCATTTTCGTCCTCCCTAGGCTAATTCTTGTCCAATTAGGGTTTCTAACCAATCTTTTGCATCCAATAGGTGTTTTGTGTCATTGGATGAACATTTAGGTCATTTTTGTTCTCCCTACTCTTAATCTTGTCCAATTAGGGTTTCTAACCAACCTTGTGCATCCAATAGGTGTTTTGTGTCATTGGATGAACATTTAGGTCATTTTCGTCCTCCCTAGGCTAATTCTTGTCCAATTAGGGTTTCTAACCAATCTTTTGCATCCAATAGGTGTTTTGTGTCATTGGATGAACAATTAGGTCATTTTCGTCCTCCCTAGGCTAATTCTTGTCCAATTAGGGTTTCTAACCAATCTTGTGAATGAAATAGGTGTTTTTGTGTCATTGGATGAACAATTATGTCATTTTCGTCCTCCCTAGGCTAATTCTTGTCAAATTATGCTTTTTAACCAATCTAGTGCATCCAATAGGTGTTTTGTGTCATTGGATGAACAATTAGGTCATTTTCGTCCTCCCTTGGCTTATTCTTGTCCAATTAGGGTTTCTAACCAATCTTGTGCATCCAATTGGTGTTTTTGTGTCATTGGATGAACAATTAGGTCATTTTCGTCCTCCCTAGGCTAATTCTTGTCCAATTAGGGTTTCTAACCAATCTTGTGCATCCAATAGGTGTTTTTGTGTCATTGGATGAACAATTAGGTCATTTTCATCCTCCCTAGGCTAATTCTTGTCCAATTAGGGTGTTTAACCAATCTTGTGCATCCAATAGGTGTTTTTGTGTCATTGGATGAACATTTTGGTCCTCTTCTTCCTCCCTAAACTTAATCTTGTCCAATTAAGGTCTCTAACCAATCTTGTGCATCCAAATAGGTGTTTTTGTGTCATTGGATGAACAATTAGGTCATTTTCGTCCTCCCTAGGCTTATTCTTGTCCAATTAGGGTTTCTAACCAATCTTGTGCATCCAATAGGTGTTTTTGTGTCATTGGATGAACAATTAGGTCATTTTCGTCATCCCTAAACTTGATCTTGTTCAATTAGGGTTTTTAACCAATCTTGTGCATCCAATAGGTGTTTTGTGTCATTGGATGAACATTTAGGTCATTTTCGTCCTCCCAACACTTAAACTTGTCCAATTAGGGTTTTTAACCAATCTTGTGCATCCAATAGGTGTTTTTGTGTCTTTGGATGAACAATTAGGTTATTTTCATCCTCCCTAGGCTAATTCATGTCCAATTAGGGTTTTTAACCAATCTTGTGCATCCAATAGGTGTTTTGTGTCATTGGATGAACAATTAGGTCATTTTCGTCCTCCCTAGGCTAATTCTTGTCCAATTAGGGTTTCTAACCAATCTTGTGAATGAAATAGGTGTTTTTGTGTCATTGGATGAACAATTATGTCATTTACGTCCCCCCTAGGCTAATTCTTGTCAAATTATGGTTTTTAACCAATCTTGTGCATCCAATAGGTGTTTTGTGTCATTGGATGAACAATTAGGTCATTTTCGTCCTCCCTAGGCTAATTCTTGTCCAATTAGGGTTTCTAACCAATCTTGTGAATGAAATAGGTGTTTTTGTGTCATTGGATGATCAATTATGTCATTTTCGTCCTCCCTAGGCTAATTCTTGTCAAATTATGGTTTTTAACAAATCTTGTGCATCCAATAGGTGTTTTGTGTCATTGGATGAACATTTAGGTCATTTTTGTTCTCCCTACTCTTAATCTTGTCCAATTAGGGTCTCTAACCAATCTTGTGCATCCAATAGTTGTTTTAGTGTCATTGGATGAACAATTAGGTCATTTTCGTTCTCCCTACACTTAATCTTGTCCAATTAGGGTTTCTAACCAATCTTGTGCATCCAATAGGTGTTTTGTGTCATTGGATGACCAATTAGGTCATTTTCGTCCTCCCTATGCTAATTCTTTTCCAATTAGGGTTTTTAACCAATCTTGTGCATCCAATAGGTGTTTTGTGTCATTGGATGAACATTTAGGTCATTTTCGTTCTCCCTACACTTAATCTTGTCCAATTAGGGTTTCTAACCAACATTGTGCATCCAATAGGTGTTTTGTGTCATTGGATGAACATTTAGGTCATTTTCGTTCTCCCTACACTTAATCTTGTCCAATTAGGGTTTCTAACCAATCTTGTGCATCCAATAGGTGTTTTGTGTCATTGGATGACCAATTAGGTCATTTTCGTCCTCCCTATGCTAATTCTTTTCCAATTAGGGTTTTTAACCAATCTTGTGCATCCAATAGGTGTTTTGTGTCATTGGATGAACTATTAGGTCATTTTTGTCCTCCCTAGGCTAATTCTTGTCCAATTAGGGTTTCTAACCAATCTTGTGCATCCAATAGGTGTTTGTGTCATTGGATGAACATTTATGTCATTTTCGTACTCCCTATGCTAATTCTTTTCCAATTAGGGTTTTTAACCAATCTTGTGCATCCAATAGGTGTTTTGTGTCATTGGATGAACATTTAGGTCATTTTCGTTCTCCCTACACTTAATCTTGTCCAATTAGGGTTTCTAACCAATCTTGTGCATCCAATAGGTGTTTTATGTCATTGGATGAACATTTAGGTCATTTTCGTCCTCCCTAGGCTAATTCTTGTCCAATTAGGGTTTCTAACCAATCTTTTGCATCCAATAGGTGTTTTGTGTCATTGGATGAACAATTAGGTCATTTTCGTCCTCCCTAGGCTAATTCTTGTCCAATTAGGCTTTCTAACCAATCTTGTGCATCCAATAGGTGTTTTGTGTCATTGGATGAACGATTAGGTCATTTTTGTCCTCCCTAGGCTTATTCTTGTCCAATTAGGGTTTCTAACCAATCTTGTGCATCCAATAGGTGTTTTTGTGTCGTTGGATGAACAATTATGTCATTTTCGTCCTCCCTAGGCTAATTCTTGTCCAATTAGGGTTTTTAACCAATCTTGTGCATCCAATAGGTGTTTTGTGTCATTGGATGAACATTTAGGTCATTTTCGTCCTCCCAACACTTAAACTTGTCCAATTAGGGTTTTTAACCAATCTTGTGCATCCAATAGGTGTTTTTGTGTCTTTGGATGAACAATTAGGTTATTTTCATCCTCCCTAGGCTAATTCATGTCCAATTAGGGTTTTTAACCAATCTTGTGCATCCAATAGGTGTTTTGTGTCATTGGATGAACAATTAGGTCATTTTCATCCTCCCTAGGCTTTTTCTTGTCCAATTAGGGTTTCTAACCAATCTTGTGCATCCAATTGGTGTTTTTGTGTCATTGGACGAACAATTAGATCATTTTCGTCCTCCCTAGGCTAATTCTTGTCCAATTAGGGTTTCTAACCAATCTTGTGAATGAAATAGGTGTTTTTGTGTCATTGGATGAACAATTATGTCATTTTCGTCCTCCCTTGGCTAATTCTTGTCAAATTATGGTTTTTAACCAATCTTGTGCATCCAATAGGTGTTTTGTGTCATTGGATGAACATTTAGGTCATTTTTGTTCTCCCTACTCTTAATCTTGTCCAATTAGGGTTTCTAACCAACCTTGTGCATCCAATAGGTGTTTTGTGTCATTGGATGAACATTTAGGTCATTTTCGTCCTCCCTAGGCTAATTCTTGTCCAATTAGGGTTTCTAACCAATCTTTTGCATCCAATAGGTGTTTTGTGTCATTGGATGAACAATTAGGTCATTTTCGTCCTCCCTAGGCTAATTCTTGTCGAATTAGGGTTTCTAACCAACCTTGTGCATCCAATAGGTGTTTTGTGTCATTGGATGAACATTTAGGTCATTTTCGTCCTCCCTAGGCTAATTCTTGTCCAATTAGGGTTTCTAACCAATCTTTTGCATCCAATAGGTTTTTTGTGTCATTGGATGAACATTTAGGTCATTTTCGTTCTCCCTACACTTAATCTTGTCCAATTAGGGTTTCTAACCAATCTTGTGCATCCAATAGGTGTTTCGTGTCATTGGATGAACATTTAGGTCATTTTCATCCTCCCTAGGCTAATTCTTGTCCAATTAGGGTTTCTAACCAATCTTTTGCATCCAATAGGTGTTTTGTGTCATTGGATGAACAATTAGGTCATTTTCGTCCTCCCTAGGCTAATTCTTGTCGAATTAGGGTTTCTAACCAACCTTGTGCATCCAATAGGTGTTTTGTGTCATTGGATGAACATTTAGGTCATTTTCGTCCTCCCTAGGCTAATTCTTGTCCAATTAGGGTTTCTAACCAATCTTTTGCATCCAATAGGTGTTTTGTGTCATTGGATGAACAATTAGGTCATTTTCGTCCTCCCTAGGCTTTTTCTTGTCCAATTAGGGTTTCTAACCAATCTTGTGCATCCAATTGGTGTTTTTGTGTCATTGGACGAACAATTAGATCATTTTCGTCCTCCCTAGGCTAATTCTTGTCCAATTAGGGTTTCTAACCAATCTTGTGAATGAAATAGGTGTTTTTGTGTCATTGGATGAACAATTATGTCATTTTCGTCCTCCCTAGGCTAATTCTTATCAAATTATGGTTTTTAACCAATCTTGTGCATCCAATAGGTGTTTTGTGTCATTGGACGAACATTTAGGTCATTTTTTTCTCCCTACTCTTAATCTTGTCCAATTAGGGTTTCTAACCAATCTTGTGCATCCAATAGTTGTTTTAGTGTCATTGGATGAACATATATGTCATTTTCGTCCTCCCTAAACTTAATCTTGTCCAATTAGGGTTTCTAACCAATCTTGTGCTTCCAATAGGTGTTTTTGTGTCATTGGATGACCAATTAGGTCATTTTCATCCTCCCTAGGCTAATTCATGTCCAATTAGGGTTTTTAACCAATCTTGTGCATCCAATAGGTGTTTTGTGTCATTGGATGAACAATTAGGTCATTTTCGTCCTCCCTAGGCTAATTCTTGTCCAATTAGGGTTTCTAACCAATCTTGTGAATGAAATAGGTGTTTTTGTGTCATTGGATGAACAATTATGTCATTTACGTCCCCCCTAGGCTAATTCTTGTCAAATTATGGTTTTTAACCAATCTTGTGCATCCAATAGGTGTTTTGTGTCATTGGATGAACAATTAGGTCATTTTCGTCCTCCCTAGGCTAATTCTTGTCCAATTAGGGTTTCTAACCAATCTTGTGAATGAAATAGGTGTTTTTGTGTCATTGGATGATCAATTATGTCATTTTCGTCCTCCCTAGGCTAATTCTTGTCAAATTATGGTTTTTAACAAATCTTGTGCATCCAATAGGTGTTTTGTGTCATTGGATGAACATTTAGGTCATTTTTGTTCTCCCTACTCTTAATCTTGTCCAATTAGGGTCTCTAACCAATCTTGTGCATCCAATAGTTGTTTTAGTGTCATTGGATGAACAATTAGGTCATTTTCGTTCTCCCTACACTTAATCTTGTCCAATTAGGGTTTCTAACCAATCTTGTGCATCCAATAGGTGTTTTGTGTCATTGGATGACCAATTAGGTCATTTTCGTCCTCCCTATGCTAATTCTTTTCCAATTAGGGTTTTTAACCAATCTTGTGCATCCAATAGGTGTTTTGTGTCATTGGATGAACATTTAGGTCATTTTCGTTCTCCCTACACTTAATCTTGTCCAATTAGGGTTTCTAACCAACATTGTGCATCCAATAGGTGTTTTGTGTCATTGGATGAACATTTAGGTCATTTTCGTTCTCCCTACACTTAATCTTGTCCAATTAGGGTTTCTAACCAATCTTGTGCATCCAATAGGTGTTTTGTGTCATTGGATGACCAATTAGGTCATTTTCGTCCTCCCTATGCTAATTCTTTTCCAATTAGGGTTTTTAACCAATCTTGTGCATCCAATAGGTGTTTTGTGTCATTGGATGAACTATTAGGTCATTTTTGTCCTCCCTAGGCTAATTCTTGTCCAATTAGGGTTTCTAACCAATCTTGTGCATCCAATAGGTGTTTGTGTCATTGGATGAACATTTATGTCATTTTCGTACTCCCTATGCTAATTCTTTTCCAATTAGGGTTTTTAACCAATCTTGTGCATCCAATAGGTGTTTTGTGTCATTGGATGAACATTTAGGTCATTTTCGTTCTCCCTACACTTAATCTTGTCCAATTAGGGTTTCTAACCAATCTTGTGCATCCAATAGGTGTTTTATGTCATTGGATGAACATTTAGGTCATTTTCGTCCTCCCTAGGCTAATTCTTGTCCAATTAGGGTTTCTAACCAATCTTTTGCATCCAATAGGTGTTTTGTGTCATTGGATGAACAATTAGGTCATTTTCGTCCTCCCTAGGCTAATTCTTGTCCAATTAGGGTTTCTAACCAATCTTGTGCATCCAATAGGTGTTTTGTGTCATTGGATGAACAATTAGGTCGATTTCGTCCTCCCTAGGCTTATTCTTCTCCAATTAGGGTTTCTAACCAATCTTGTGCATCCAATAGGTGTTTTTGTGTCATTGGATGAACAATTAGGTCATTTTCGTCCTCCCTAGGCTAATTCTTGTCAAATTATGGTTTTTAACCAATCTTGTGCATCCAATAGGTGTTTTGTGTCATTGGACGAACATTTAGGTCATTTTTGTTCTCCCTACTCTTAATCTTGTCCAATTAGGGTTTCTAACCAATCTTGTGCATCCAATAGTTGTTTTGTGCCATTGGATGAACATTTAGGTCATTTTCGTCCTCCCTAGGCTAATTCTTGTCAAATTACGGTTTTTAAGCAATCTTGTGCATCCAATAGGTGTTTTGTGTCATTGGATGAACAATTAGGTCATTTTCGTCCTCCCTAGGCTTATTCTTGTCCAATTAGGGTTTCTAACCAATCTTGTGCATCCAATTGGTGTTTTTGTGTCATTGGATGAACAATTAGGTCATTTTCGTCCTCCCTAGGCTAATTGTTTTCCAATTAGGGTTTCTAACCAATCTTGTGAATGAAATAGGTTTTTTTGTGTCATTGGATGAACAATTATGTCATTTTCGTCCTCCCTAGGCTAATTCTTGTCAAATTATGGTTTTTAACCAATCTTGTGCATCCAATAGGTGTTTTGTGTCATTGGATGAACAATTAGGTCATTTTTGTTCTCCCTACTCTTAATCTTGTCCAATTAGGGTTTCTAACCAATCTTGTGCATCCAATAGTTGTTTTAGTGTCATTGGATGAACATATATGTCATTTTCGTCCTCCCTAGGCTAATTCATGTCCAATTAGGGTTTTTAACCAATCTTGTGCATCCAATAGGTGTTTTGTGTCATTGGATGAACAATTTGGTCATTTTCGTCCTCCCTTGGCTTATTCTTGTCCAATTAGGGTTTCTAACCAATCTTGTGCATCCAATTGGTGTTTTTGTGTCATTGGATGAACAATTAGGTCATTTTCGTCCTCCCTAGGCTTATTCTTGTCCAATTAGGGTTTCTAACCAATCTTGTGAATCAAATAGGTGTTTTTGTGTCATTGGAGGAACAATTATGTCATTTTCGTCCTCCCTAGGCTAATTCTTGTCCAATTAGGGTTTCTAACCAATCTTGTGAATCAAATAGGTGTTTTTGTGTCATTGGATGAACAATTATGTCATTTTCGTCCTCCCTAGGCTAATTCTTGTCAAATTACGGTTTTTAACCAATCTTGTGCATCCAATAGGTGTTTTGTGTCATTGGATGAATATTTAGGTCATTTTTGTTCTCCCTACTCTTAATCTTGTCCAATTAGGGTTTCTAACCATTCTTGTGCATCCAATAGTTGTTTTTGTGTCATTGGATGAAGATTTATGTCATTTTCGTCCTCCCTAAACTTAATCTTGTCCAATTAGGGTTTCTAACCAATCTTGTGCATCCAATAGGTGTTTTTGTGTCATTGGATGAACAATTAGGTCATTTTCGTCCTCCCTAGGCTAATTCTTGTCCAATTGGGGTTTTTAACGAATCTTGTGCATCCAATAGGTGTTTGTGTCATTGGATGAACATTTAGGTCATTTTCGTCCTCCTACACTTAATCTTGTCCAATTAGGGTTTCTAACCAATCTTGTGCATCCAATAGTTGTTTTTGTGTCATTGGATGAACATTTATGTCATTTTCGTCCTCCCTAAACTTAATCTTTTCCAATTAGGGTTTCTAACCAATCTTGTGCATCCAATAGGTGTTTTTGTGTCATTGGATGAACAATTAGGTCATTTTCGTCCTCCCTAGGCTAATTCTTGTCCAATTAGGGTTTTTAACCAATCTTGTGCATCCCATAGGTGTTTTGCGTCATTAGATGAACATTTAGGTCATTTTCGTCCTCCCTAAACTTAATCTTGTCCAATTAGGGTTTCTAACCAATCTTGTGCATCCAATAGGTGTTTTTGTGTCATTGGATGAACAATTAGGTCATTTTCGTCCTCCCTAGGCTAATTCTTGTCCAATTAGGGTTTTTAACCAATCTTGTGCATCCAATAGGTGTTTTGTGTCATTGGATGAACATTTAGGTCATTTTCGTCCTCCCTACGCTTAATCTTGTCCAATTAGGGTTTCTAACCAATCTTGTGCATCCAATTGTTGTTTTTGTCTCATTGGATGAACATTGATGTCATTTTAGTCCTCCCTAAACTTAATCTCTTCCAATTAGGGTTTCTAACCAATCTTGTGCATCCAATAGGTGTTTTTGTGTCATTGGATGAACAATTAGGTCATTTTCGTCCTCCCTAGGCTAATTCTTGTCCAATTAGGGTTTTTAACCAATCTTGTGCATCCAATAGGTGTTTTGTGTCATTCGATGAACATTTAGGTCATTTTCGTCCTCCCTACACTTAATCTTGTCCAATTAGGGTTTCTGACCAATCTTGTGCATCCAATTGTTGTTTTTGTCTCATTGGATGAACATTGATGTCGTTTTCGTCATCCCTACACTTAATCTCTTCCAATTAGGGTTTCTAACCAATCTTGTGCATCCAATAGGTGTTTTTGTGTCATTGGATGAACAATTAGGTCATTTTCGTCCTCCCTAGGCTAATTCTTGTCCAATTAGGGTTTTTAACCAATCTTGTGCATCCAATAGGTGTTTTCTGTCATTGGATGAACATTTAGGTCATTTTCGTCCTCCCTACACTTAATCTTGTCCAATTTGGGTTTCTAACCAATCTTGTGCATCCAATAGTTGTTTTTGTGTCATTGGATGAACATTTATGTCATTTTCGTCCTCCCTAAACTTAATCTTTTCCAATTAGGGTTTCTAACCAATCTTGTGCATCCAATAGGGCTTTGGGTGTCATTGGATGAACAATTAGGTCATTTTCGTCCTCCCTAGGCTAATTCTTGTCCAATTAGGGTTTTTAACCAATCTTGTGCATCCAATAGGTGTTTTGTGTCATTGGATGAACATTTAGGTCATTTTCGTTCTGCCTAAACTTAATCTTGTCCAATTAGGGTTTCTAACCAATCTTGTGCATCCAATAGGTGTTTTGTGTCATTGGATGAACAATTAGGTCATTTTCGTCCTCCCTAGGCTAATTCTTGTCCAATTAGGGTTTCTAACCAATCTTGTGAATGAAATAGGTGTTTTTGTGTCATTGGATGATCAATTATGTCATTTTCGTCCTCCCTAGGCTAATTCTTGTCAAATTATGGTTTTTAACAAATCTTGTGCATCCAATAGGTGTTTTGTGTCATTGGATGAACATTTAGGTCATTTTTGTTCTCCCTACTCTTAATCTTGTCCAATTAGGGTCTCTAACCAATCTTGTGCATCCAATAGTTGTTTTAGTGTCATTGGATGAACAATTAGGTCATTTTCGTTCTCCCTACACTTAATCTTGTCCAATTAGGGTTTCTAACCAATCTTGTGCATCCAATAGGTGTTTTGTGTCATTGGATGACCAATTAGGTCATTTTCGTCCTCCCTATGCTAATTCTTTTCCAATTAGGGTTTTTAACCAATCTTGTGCATCCAATAGGTGTTTTGTGTCATTGGATGAACATTTAGGTCATTTTCGTTCTCCCTACACTTAATCTTGTCCAATTAGGGTTTCTAACCAATCTTGTGCATCCAATAGGTGTTTTGTGTCATTGGATGACCAATTAGGTCATTTTCGTCCTCCCTAGGCTAATTCTTGTCCAATTAGGGTTTTTAACCAATCTTGTGCATCCAATAGGTGTTTTGTGTCATTGGATGAACATTTAGGTCATTTTCGTCCTCCCTACACTTAATCTTGTCCAATTAGGGTTTTTAACCAATGTTGTGTATCCAATAGGTGTTTTGTGTCATTGGATGAACAATTAGGTCATTTTCGTCCTCCCTAGGCTAATTCTTGTCCAATTAGGGTTTCTAACCAATCTTGTGCATCCAATAGGTGTTTTGTGTCATTGGATGAACAATTAGGTCATTTTCGTCCTCCCTAGGCTAATTCATGTCCAATTAGGGTTTTTAACCAATCTTGTGCATCCAATAGGTGTTTTGTGTCATTGGATGAACAATTAGGTCATTTTCGTCCTCCCTAGGCTTATTCTTGTCCAATTAGGGTTTCTAACCAATCTTGTGCATCCAATTGGTGTTTTTGTGTCATTGGATGAAAAATTAGGTCATTTACGTCCTCCCTAGGCTAATTCATGTCCAATTAGGGTTTTTAACCAATCTTGTGCATCCAATAGGTGTTTTGTGTCATTGGATGAACAATTAGGTCATTTTCGTCCTCCCTAGGCTTATTCTTGTCCAATTAGGGTTTCTAACCAATCTTGTGCATCCAATTGGTGTTTTTGTGTCATTGGATGAACAATTAGGTCATTTTCGTCCTCCCTAGGCTAATTGTTGTCCAATTAGGGTTTCTAACCAATCTTGTGAATGAAATAGGTGTTTTTGTGTCATTGGATGAACAATTATGTCATTTTCGTCCTCCCTAGGCTAATTCTTGTCAAATTATGGTTTTTAACCAATCTTGTGCATCCAATAGGTGTTTTGTGTCATTGGATGAACAATTAGGTCATTTTCGTCCTCACTAGGCTTATTCTTGTCCAATTAGGGTTTCTAACCAATCTTGTGCATCCAATTGGTGTTTTTGTGTCATTGGATGAACAATTAGGTCATTTTCGTCCTCCCTAGGCTAATTCTTGTCCAATTAGGGTTTCTAACCAATCTTGTGAATGAAATAGGTGTTTTTGTGTCATTGGATGAACAATTATTTCATTTTCGTCCTCCCTAGGCTAATTCTTGTCAAATTATGGTTTTTAACCAATCTTGTGCATCCAATAGGTGTTTTGTGTCATTGGATGAACATTTAGGTCATTTTTGTTCTCCCTACTCTTAATCTTGTCCAATTAGGGTTTCTAACCAATCTTGTGCATCCAATAGTTGTTTTTGTGTCGTTGGATGAACATATATGTCATTTTCGTCCTCCCTAGGCTAATTCATGTCCAATTAGGGTTTTTAACCAATCTTGTGTATCCAATAGGTGTTTTGTGTCATTGGATGAACAATTAGGTCATTTTCATCCTCCCTAGGCTTATTCTTGTCCAATTAGGGTTTCTAACCAATCTTGTGCATCCAATTGGTGTTTTTGTGTCATTGGATGAACAATTAGGTCATTTTCGTCCTCCCTAGGCTTATTCTTGTCCAATTAGGGTTTCTAACCAATCTTGTGCATCCAATTGGTGTTTTTGTGTCATTGGATGAACAATTAGGTCATTTTCGTCCTCCCTAGGCTAATTCTTGTCCAATTAGGGTTTCTAACCAATCTTGTGAATGAAATAGGTGTTTTTGTGTCATTCGATGAACAATTATGTCATTTTCGTCCTCCCTTGGCTAATTCTTGTCAAATTATGGTTTTTAACCAATCTTGTGCATCCAATTGGTGTTTTTGTGTGATTGGATGAACAATTAGGTCATTTTCGTCCTCCCTAGGCTTATTCTTGTCCAATTAGGGTTTCTAACCAATCTTGTGCATCCAATTGGTGTTTTTGTGTCATTGGATGAACAATTAGGTCATTTTCGTCCTCCCTAGGCTAATTCTTGTCCAATTAGGGTTTCTAACCAATCTTGTGAATGAAATAGGTGTTTTTGTGTCATTGGATGAACAATTATGTCATTTTCGTCCTCCCTAGGCTAATTCTTGTCAAATTATGCTTTTTAACCAATCTAGTGCATCCAACAGGTGTTTTGTGTCATTGGATGAACAATTAGGTCATTTTCGTCCTCCCTAGGCTAATTCTTGTCCATTTAGGGTTTCTAACCAATCTTGTGAATGAAATAGGTGTTTTTGTGTCATTGGATGATCAATTATGTCATTTTCGTCCTCCCTAGGCTAATTCTTGTCAAATTATGGTTTTTAACCAATCTTGTGCATCCAATAGGTGTTTTGTGTCATTGGACGAACAATTAGGTCATTTTTGTTCTCCCTACTCTTAATCTTGTCCAATTAGGGTTTCTAACCAATCTTGTGCATCCAATAG